>CAUYUJ010001173.1:76213-81213 GCA_963575745.1 Prorocentrum cordatum
GCGATCGCCCGCCGACCAGGGGCGCCCGGCGGCTCGTGGAAGAGCTCACCGAGAGGAGCGCCGCGGCGCAGGGCTGCAGGAAGCCGGCGTCCACTTGTGCGGGCCGGGGGCAGCGAGGCGAGCTGGCGCGAGAGACGCTGCGCAAGCGTCTGGCGGTGCGGCCAGGGCCGCCAGACTAGGCTAACGCGGATCGCTGGACCCCCCTCCCTGGCGCGCCGAGCGCGCCAGGAGCGGCGCCGGCGAATTTTTGTTCATGTCATTTCTCGTTCCCCTAAGTTTCCCACCCTCCCCCCCCCGCCTCCCCCCTCCCCCCTGCTCGTCGTCTCCTTGTAAAACATGCGCTTGCTTGTGAAAAAGACCCGTGAACATGTGATTGATGCTCAATCGTTCAACTCTGCCATCGGGGCCGTGTGTCGGCCCAGAGAGGACAGGAGGCTGCAGAAAGGACGCTTCTGGCGGCTCGCGGCTCGAATTGGATGCGGAGCAAAATAAAATTACACTGCCAGGGACTCCCACAGCAGATAAAAAAGAAGAGACGAACGTGAGCATTTACGCGCAATCAAGATTAGCCAGTCCACACTGTCTAGGGACCCCGCTGGCACGCTAATGAAGACTCACCTCTCAAAGGAAGGCTTGCAATTAGTACAGTATGGCCTGTCGCAATGGCACGCTGAATCCTGTACGTCTACGTTACATGGGGCGATGAGCGCCATGGCCCGCTTCTTGAAAATCGTTGGCTCCAATTTTGATCTGTGGGCTCGATGATGACTTTTAGACGCGCTCGTGGCCTACAGGCATAGCTTCGCGTCCGCAGACGACCGCACCCCTGTCGTGGTCGGCTCTGCGAGGCTTCCATCGCCACAACCCACTGACGGCGCGGGACGCGACTCACATGCCACGTCCCCGCTCGTCATGGTCAACTCTGCCATCGGGGCCGTCTGCCAGCCTGAGGAAGAGCAGGAGGCTGCAGAAGCCCCCTCGTCCCCACGCGTCATGGTCAGCTCTGCCATGGCCTTCATGTGATTTCGCTGCAGTCGGCGCCGCTGACACTTCGTCCTCCGGTGGAAGGCCGGAGCATTCCCCGAGCTGGTGGCGTTCTCCTCTTGGCGGCGAGCGAGGGGGGGAGTGAGAAGGAGAAGGCCTTCTCAGAAGGTGACGGGACTTCTCAGAAGCCCTTGCGCCTTCCGAGAGGTTTTTTCTGCCTCTTCGGGGAAGGCTTCAAAGAACACTTATCAGAAGGCTTGGGGGGACTTCCGAGCCTTCCGAGAAGGCCCGCCCCCAGACCCCCGACGTCGCGATTTTTCACAACGTCGACCCCCAGAGGTCTGGACCCCTTCCCTGGGACTGGCTTTGCATCCTGCGTTGTTTTTTGACGCTCCTGGGGCCCAGCGAGGGCCCCGGAGGCTGAAGATAGCGAAAGACCATACCCGCCGTGATCTTCTCACGACGCGTGGGGCTCTGGCCCCTTCTCGCTTGCCCCCCCCCCCCCCCCTCGCTCGTCGCCGCTCCTCCGAGCCCGCCGCCCGCGCCAGGCGCGCGGGCCACGGGACCTCCTCCCCGCGCGGGGCCGCCAGCGGGCCCGCCTGCCAGCGCCACGCGGACTTCTCCGCCAGCATCGCCGGCGCGAGACCCGCCGAGCTCTCAGGGGCGCCGCGCGGCGGCACGAAGGGCCGTCGTGCTCTTGCGGGGCGGGCGGGCTCGAGCTCCGCGAAGCTCTCGGGCCCGCGCGGCTGGAGCCAAACGGCTCGAGCCACGGTGCTGTCCCTTTTCCTTACACAAATGCGGTGGGGGCACTGGATAAGAACACCTTCGATCAGAAGTCCAGGGTCTGGAAGCCAGCGGGAAGCCAATCGTGGATTGGCCATGAATATCACCGCCGCCTCATCAGATAAGGAACCCTCCAGGGTCTGAAGCCTCCTGGGCACGTTCCTTAACGGACGCCCCGAACGTATAATGATACCAAAGAAAAAACCCAATCATATGTTTTAGGGCTATATAGCTATAGGGCTATAAGGCTATAGGGCTATAGGGCTGTAGGGCTATAGGGCTATAGAGCTATAGGGCTATATGGGCTATAGGGCTAAAGGGCTAAAGGGCTAAATCGCTATAGGGCTATAGGGCGGTAGGGCTAAAGGGCTATAGAGCTAAAGGGCTATAGGGCTAAAGGGCTATAGGGCTACAGGGCCAAAGGGTTAAAGGGCCATAGGGCTATAAGGATATCCTATACGACCACCCTTCGGGTGACAAGGAGGTTCGGGGGGGGGAGGATGCAGCGTCTCACTCGATCGGTCTCACTATCCATCTCACTATCGGTCTCGCTCGATCGATCTCACTCGATCGATCTCACAATCGATCTCACTCGATATATCTCATTCGCTCGGTCTCACAATTGATCTGATTATCGATCTCACAATCGATCTCACATTCGGTCTCACTATCGATCTCACTACCGATATCACAATCGATCTAACATTCAACGTCATCATCATCATCATCATCACCAACACCATCATTTTCATCGTCATCGGGACACTGTCGTCATCATCATCATCATCGTCATCATCATCAACGCCATCATCATCAGGCCATCATCATCCTCCCCATCATCATCTCATCATAGTCAGCAACATCATCATCATCATCATCATCGGCACACAGCCTCCGTCATCATCACCATCAGCATCCCCATCATCATCGGGACACCATCATGGTCACCATCATTGTCATAGTCAACATAATCAACAACATCGGGACACCATCATCATCATCATCATCATTTAACCATCATCGCCATAATCAACAGCATCATCAACATCATCGGGACACCATCATCATCAGCAGCATCATCATCACCAACATCATCAATATCATCATCGGTACACCATCACCATCACCATCATCATCACCACCGTCATAAGCATCATCATCGGGATACCATAATCATCATCAGCAGCATCAGCATTACCAACATCATCATCAACAACAACGGGCAGAAACATCAACATCATCGTCATCTCATCCTCATCAACAACATCATCAACATCACCAGCGGGACACAGCCATCGTCATCATCACCATCAGCATCATCATCATCATCGGGACACCATCATGGTCACCATCGTTGTCATCGTCAACATCATCAACAACATCGGGACACCATCATCATCATCAGCTCATTATCATCATCATCATCAAAAGCATCATCAACATCATCGGGACACCATCATCATCAGCAGCATCATCATCACCAACATCATCATCAATATCATCATCGGTACACCATCACCATCACCATCATCATCACCACCGTCATAATCATCATCATCGGGATACCATAAACATCATCAGCAGCATCAGCATTACCAACATCATCATCAACAACAACCAGCAGAACATCAACATCATCGTCATCTCATCATCATCATCATCAACATCATCATCATCATCATCATCATCATCATCATCATCATCATCATCACCAGGACACCATCATCGTCATCATCATCACCATCAACACAACCATCATGATCATCATCAACATCATCATTATCGGGACACCGACGGGACACGGGCGGGACACCGCGGGCCCCCGGCCGCCTGGAAGGGAGTCATTTGGTCCGGCCGCGCCTCAGCCACACGGGACACCGGCGGGACACCGGCGGGACACCGCGGGCCCCCGGCCGCCCGGAAGGGAGAGATTTGGTCCGGCCGCGCCTCAGCCACAGGAGACTTTCTCTCGCCCGCCCACGCAGCTTCGCCTCGCCCGCACGGCACGCACGAACACGAAGCCGAAATCGATTTCCCGGTGGGGGGGCTCTCCGTTCCACTTCGATCTCACCCCCTCACCTCCGACAGGGCTATAGTGCTATAGGGCTATAGGGCAATAGGGCAATAGGGCTATATAGCTACCTATACGACCACCCTTCGGGTGATAAGGAGGTTCGGGGGGGGAGAAACCAACGTCTCACTCGATCGGTCTCACTATCGATCTCACTATCGATCTCAGTATCGGTCTCGCTCGATCGATCTCCCTCGATCGATCTCACAATCGATCTCACTCGATCTATCTCACAATTGATCTGACTATCGATCTCACAATCGATCTCACAATCGATCACACAATCGATATCATATTCGGTCTCACGATCGATCTCACTATCGATATCACAACCGCTCCCACAATCAACGTCATCATCATCAACAACAACATCAACATCAACATCATCATCACCAACATCATCATAATCGGGACACAGTCCTCATCATCAACACCAACATCATCATCATCACGGTCATCAACATCATCGGGACACCACCATCATCATCATCATCACCATCACCACAATCATCATCATCAACATCAGCATCATCATCATCACCATCGGGACACAGTCATCGTCATCATCATCAGCAGCAGCAGCATCATCATCGGGACACCATCATGATCACCATCGTTATCATCATCATCATCATGATCATCGGGGCACCATCATCATCATCATCATCATCATCATCATCTCATCCTCATCATCGACATCATCATCATCAGCATCATCAACATCATCATCATCAGCATCATCATCATCGACATCATCGGGGCACCATCATCATCATTACCAACATCAGCATCAACATCATCATCATCACCATCGGGACGCCATCATCATCAAAAGCATCATCATCATCACCATCATAATAATCATCATCATCATCATCATCATCATCATCGGGACGCCAGAATCATCATCAACCTCATCAGCATCAACATCATCATCATCATCATCATTGGGACACAATCATATTCCGTATCAGCAACATCAACATCATCATACTCATCATCATCGGGACACCGTCATCGCCATCATCATGGTCATCAACATAATCATCATGATCATCATCATCTTCATCATCGGGACACCATCAGCATCATCATCATCGTCATCATCATCATCATCGACATCATCATCATCATCATCATCATCATCGGGACACCATCATCA
>CAUYUJ010001173.1:86213-101213 GCA_963575745.1 Prorocentrum cordatum
GGCAAGAGAAAGACAGATAGAGAGAGAGAGGCACACAATGAACAAGAGGAGGATGAGGAGCAGGATGAGGAGCAGGAGGTGGAGGAGGAGGAGGGGGAGGGAGGATGACTTTCAAACATTGACGCATGCAGCCGCATACGCCTGCAAGGCTGGCGAGGCTATGCAGGGCCGCTCATTGGCGGGGACTCACGCGCAACAAGCAGACTCCGTTATCGTGTGAGCTGGTTGCGGGACTGCCTCTGGACTCTGAGCGACTGCCCAGAGCCTCAAAGCCCGAAACATGGCCGAGGAGGTATAAAACATAATGTCCTCTGCCACGGAAGTGTAATCCATCATAACCCGATTCCGAGCCACCAGCACCACTGGGAGAGGCGGGCGGCACGCTCGACGCCGCAGCTTCCAGCCGCAGCGCAGTCGACACACTAGTTACGCAGAGTGAGGACAGGGTCATCCCTCTGCGTAACGAGGAGGATGAGGAGGAGGAGGATGAGGATGAGGAGGAGGAGGAGGAGGAAAAAGGATGATGATGAGAAAGAGGGGGAGGAAGGAAAAGCTTTGCGTGCTGCCTGCACAGCAGCAGCGGGCCGGCGCCAGCCCGCGCCCGCGGTGAAAACAGAGGAGGCGCACGGCGCCGCCAGGCTGGTCCCGACTGGAACACTCCAAGGGCCCAGCCAGGCAGTCAAAACATAGAGTTGAATTTGTATTAATCCTATTTTGGAATCTGTTTGGAGCATGTTTTAACTTTCGTCCAAAGCCCGCCTGTAAGGGGACATGCCCGACCTAACGCGAGGGCCACGAGGGGCGTGGCGGCCCGCGCGGGCGGCCCGCACCGACTGCGCAGCAGACCCAGGGTGGCACGAGTCGGGAGCGGCCAAGAGGGGGGTGTCCAAGAGGGGGGGGGTGCAAATCATGACCGGCGGCATGTGCGCGGCCCAGCGGGTGGGCTGGGGACGTATTGAAATTAGAAGAGGCGCCATGAAATCTGGGGAAATATCATGGCCCACGCCATGATATCCACCCCCCCTAGTCAGCACCCCCCTCTTTTCCGCCCCCGAACGAGGGTGGGTTGCGAGAACGAGCACGCCCGTCCTGCGGGCCAGAGAAAGCGGAAGCCCGCCGCCGACGACCGCACGCGCGGCGCGGCCGACACGAGCCTCGCCGGCCCCCGAGGGGCGACAACGCCCGACCTCCTTCATCGACCGGGCACGCCCGCCCTGCGGGCCACGAGCCACAGAAGCCCGCCGCCGACGAGCAGTGAGGCGCAGGTATCGCCGCCGCCGCGCCCCGCGCCACGCACGGCCTCCCGAGGAAGCGCCGCGAAGCACGATTGCCGTCGGCCCCACGCGCCAACCGCCAACCAACAGCCGAGGGAGGGAGGAGAGCAGACGACGCGGCATCCCCACGCCGAGGTCCGCCGGCCGCGCGCGGCCCCAGCTCGTGAGCACGGAGCACGCCCAGCGATCCGCCGGCCACCGAGGTACTGCCGGGCATTGAGGCCGAGAGGCCCAGAAGCGGAGAGGCCACGAGTAACCTCCCTAAAGAGTTCCCTGCCCCCCAAATCGCTGCGCGATTTGGGGGCGATGAGAAGGATGAGGAGGAGGAGGAGGAAGAGGAAGAGGGAGGAGGAGGAGGAGGAGGAGGAGGAGACGCACTGGCCTCCAAAAGGGCACCAAGGTCGAGGCCTGGAGCGAAGGACGGCACAACAGGACAGTCAACGATCTTCAAGGCCTGGCGCCTCAGATGCTGACCTGCAATGGTCGTATTGAGGCTTGTCCGACCGTGTCGGCTGAGCAGCCCGTGGCATTTGTGAGCAAACTTGCTTTTCACCATCACTCCCTGCTGCCAAAAGGAACCGCATCGCAACACACAGAAAACAATCGGACCCATCAGAAACATGAAAGAGGGCAGGCTTGTGCCCGCCACTTTCGGCCGAGTCCATGTCGTGCTGACATGGTCTTGAACATCTCCCAGGACCAGGTTTCACTGCGCACCAGGACCCAAGGCGACAAACAGTGCAACGCCACGCACTACCGAAACATCGCCATTCGTGCTGTCGAAGGGGCATCTCTCGGGGCGGGCGGAGAGGGCACCATGCCGACCCCAGACATGTCGACACGCTGCCACTTTGGCAACAGCTTGGCCGCTCGCCTGCACACCGTCTTCGATGTACGACCAGCCTGGCCACCACGTCGTGCTCTTGCCTCGAGGCACGCAAGTGGAGCCTGCAGCATCCCCGGCGGCTCTGTCCGCATGGTCGTTCCCTCTGCGCCCGAGCACTTCTTCGGCTGACAAGCCGGGCCCATCGGCCGAGAGGTGCGCACACACCCTGGTGAGCGACGCCAGGTGATGCACAAGGTTCCCATACGGTGATGGCATTGGATACGGAAGCCTTCGATAATGAATCCAGGGTCCGGATGCTGGTGGAACTCCAATCGAGGACTGGCCATGGATATCACCACCGCCCTCATCAGATAAGGCACCCTCCAGGGTCTGAAGCCTCCTGGGCACGTTCCTTCACGAACGCCCCCACCGTGCATAGAATTCCCTGCGTACCCATACAACCACCCTTCGGGCGATAAGCAGGTTGTGTGGGGGGGAGGGGGGGGAACCAGCATCTGACTCAATCGATCTCACTATCGATCTCACTCAACGGGACACCACAGGACACCACGGGACACTGGTCGATCTCACTATCGATCTCACTATCGATCTCACTCAACGAGAAACCACGGGACACCACGGGCCACCACAGAACACCCCGGGACACCTCTCGACCTCACTATCGGTCTCAAAATCGATCTCACTTTCGATCTCACTCAACGGGACACCATAGGACACCAGGGGTCAACTCGGGACACCACATCGATCTCACTATCGATCTCACTTTTTTGGGACACCACGGGAAACCACATCGATCTCACTATCGATCTCACTATCGATATCACTTTTTTGGGAAACCACGGGACACCTGTTGATCTCACTATCGGTCTCACTTTTTGGGGCACCACGGGACACCTCGGGGCACCACATCGATCTCAGTATCGATCTCACTATCGATCTCACTCAACGGGACACCACGGGACACCACGGGACACCGCCAGACGGACCGACGGACGGGCGGGCGGGCGTGGGAACATCATTTGTCTTGGCTTCGCCCTGGCAACGGCGGACACCACGGGAGACCACGGGACACTACGGGACACCGCGAGCCACCGCCACACGGACGGGAGGGGGATAATCATTTGTCTCGACTTCGCCCTAGCAGCGGCGGACACCACGGAACACCACAGGACACCACGGGACACCGCGGGACACCGAGGGCCACCGCAGGACGGGCGGGAGGGGGATAATCATTTGTGTCTTGATCGACTTCGCCCTAACAGCGGTGGGTTCATTCCTCTCGCGCGCCCACGCAGCTTCGCCTCGCCCGCACGCGCGACGCGAACCCAACGAAACGATTTCCCGGTTGGGTGTCTCCGTTCCACTGCGATCTGGCCCCCGAACTCGGACTTACGCTTGTACGAGAGACGGCTGCGACGGAGGCAGGCTGTGGTGGCCAACCACCGCCGAACACTGCGAATCCACATGACTGTCTCCTGCCGCGTCCAGAGAACACACACACACACGCATCAGAAGCTGAGAGTTCAGCAGAGGGGGCCGATTGGGGCAGCGGGTGGCGCACTGGGCGGAGCGCAGAGCAGACCGCCAGCCTCGGCAGCCTGGCACACGCTCCAGCCGGCTTTCCCGAGGTCCACAATCGGATGCTTGGAGAACGACCCATCGACAAACACGCTCCCTTGCAAGTCCCCAGACTCCCCTACTGGATGCCCGACGATCGAAGCGTAGTTTCTGAAGAGGCGATGCATTCGGGAAACGAGTTTCGCGGACGCCCATTTTCTATCTTCCATCCCTTCTTCCTTGCCTCTACGCGCGCAGGCCCGGGGGGTGGCGCCGCGCGCTTGCGGTCCACTGGTTGGGGGTTTGATCGGCCAGCTTGCGCCGGCGCAGCGCGGACCTTGACGCCACCAAAGCAACCCTGTGACGCTCGGGCGCCGTCCGATCGCGCAGAGCGGCACGGAACTGTGCGTTCGCGTCGCGCTGCGCGCCGGCGCAGCGCGCGCCTCGACGCTGCAACAAGCAACCCCGCGACGCTCAGGTGCCGCCCGCTCGCGCAGAGAGGCGCGGGGCAACGCGTTCAGGTCGGGGCGAAGCGCGCTTACATGATTAATATGTTTGTCGTTCAGACTTGTCCACCTTCTCTGCGGAGGAGCGCGCCCTCTTAAAGTTTTTTCGCCTCGTCTACAGTGCTCTGGTGAACGCGTCTACCAACGCGCGAAGACGCGCGGCGCCCAAGCAGCCAGCAGGCGCGCCCAGATTTGCAATCTGAGCTTGTTTTGGCATATCCCCCGAGCAGGCGCGCTCAGAACTGCAATCTGAGCTCGTTTTCGAGTCTGCCCCGGGCGCGCGCTCCCAGAATTGCAATCTGCGCTCGGTTCGGCGCCCCCATGGGGGGCGCTCGTTTGTGTGCTTTCCCGAGCGGGCGCGCCCAGAATTGCAGTCTGAGCTCAGAATTGCAGTCTGAGCTCGGTTTGGCGCTCGCCCGAACGGGCGCGCCCAGAATTGCAATGCGAGCTCCCGTTGAGCGGGCGAGCCCAGACTTGCAATTTGAGCCTGTTTGCTTTTCCCTGTGCCGGCGCGCCGAGAATCGCAATCTGAGCGCGCGCGCGCGCGCCCAAATCGACAATTTGAGCACCGACGCGCTCGAATCGAGAGTTCGAGCACCGACGCGCCCGAATCGGCAATCTAAGCATAGAAGCGCCAGAACCGACAATCTGAGCGCAGAAACGACAGCATCGCCAATCTCAGCACGCAAACGCCCGCATCAACAATCTGAGCCCGGAAATGCCTGTTTCGACAAACTGAGCGCATGCACGCCGGAACCGACAACATGAGCATCAACGCGCTCGAACCGGCAAGCTAAGCACAGGAGCGCCAGAGACGACAATCTGAACACAGAAACGACCGAATCGCCAATCTCAGCACGCAAACGCCCGCATCAACAATCTGAGCCCGGAAATGCCTGGTTCGACAATCTGAACACAGACGCGACAGAATCGACAATCTGAACACGGAACGCCCGAAGCGACAATCTGAGCGCACAAGCGCCCGCAGGATGAATCTGAGCACCGAAACGCCCGAAATGCTAGAATTCAAATGTGAGCGTGGATTTGACACTTTTGGCGTCTCCTCTCCGTCCCTCCCGTGCCTCATCCCTCGCGCCCCAATCGCCTTCGCGATCTGGTCCCGGAGACCCCCGCTGGGGTAGTTTTAGAGCATATGTGGCGTGTTTTTGTCTTGAACTGCCTCTCGTTTTTGGCGTCCCCTGCTTGTTCTCGCTCTCTCTCTCTCTCTCTTTCTCTTTCTCTTTCTCTTTCTCTTTTTCTTTCTCTTTCTCTTTCTCTTTCTCTTTTTTTTTTTTTTTTTTTTTTTTTTTTTTTTTTTTTTTTTTTTTTTTTTTTTTTTTTTTTTTTTTTTTTTGTTTTTTTTTCTCTCTCTCTCTCTCTATCTCTCTCTCTCTCTCTCTCTCTCCCCCCCCTCTGGGTGGTAGTTTGATTTCGGTGTTCCACGACCAGAGTATGCAGGGCAGTTCGCTAAGCAGTTCGAACCGCAGTTCTGGTGACAGACTATCCTTTGCGGTGCTGCTTGCGGCTCTCTTCCAAGAAATGTTGAAAACCTACAGATGGCGATGAGGGCGCTTTGCTTTCTTCAATCTCTGTGGGGCTGCATGCTTCCAGAGTGCCATGGTAATGGTTAATTCTGTTATATGCAACCTAAAGGCCGTCCTCCATTGGGCCATCCATGTCGACGCCAAGCTTTGAACATTCTAATGCGATCTTCATTGGCAACAGCAATACTTCCCGGATATACCTGAGCAAGAACACCAACAAGTGAAACACCGGCGTAATCGCTACGCCTTTGCATTCTTATGCGCGTGTCGGCGGGTCTCCCCATTTGTATAGCCGCTCCTTCTTGAGCTTGCGGGTCGGCTGCGTTGATAGCTTTGTCCCTCATCGTTGCAATGGTATCCTCTGTCAAACCTAGTGTGCGCAGAGCGTGATATAAGAAATGCCCATCCTTCGGATTGCTCGGATCACAACGCTTACCGTGCTGCCCAAGCACCTCATCGAGAACTTCAATGGGAATTTCTTGATGGGGTGATTCATCACGCGAGGGTATTGCGGCTGGATGTTTTTTTAAAAAGGTGCGTCGTCGCTGGTAGAACTGGCCGAGGTGGAACTTTCATGGCCATCTTCTCCGTCGGAATCACCCTTAACTCCATCATCGGGGTGTTTCTCTTCTGTCTGAATCTGTCGACGATATTCTTTCGAAGATCATTTTAACTGCAAAATGCGCTTCTCTTCAGGGCCCGTTGAATTGTGGCTGATTCCGATTCCGCATTCGCACCATTTGTGACAATAGAAGCGCTCCTGTTTGGACAGCCCGCGCAACTCGAGGCATTCGTTGTCGCTCTTCATCCATTCGCGCAGCCGGCGCCAGAGCGCCTTCAGAGGTTCAGGCCGCTTTTCAGGACACCGTCTTACCCTGTGCTCTCCTTTCGGGATGTTGATTTGCGCAATTGCTAATCGACGCGGCGCCTCTGGTACAACGGCAGGAATACGTCCGCCACCCGTACTGTTTTGGTATTGTACCAGGACTTCCAAGAAACGCACCCACCAGCTTCTGCCCCACAGGGACGGTATCTTTATTCAATTCTGTATTAAAGCTCCACGACAATTCCTGCCAGCGAGTTTCAAGCTATGCTTCGCTGACGCGGCCTTTCCACATGTTCAAGTCAGTTCCCATGTTTTCGAATCGTCCTTTACGGCTTCTCCCAGATTCGTCGTCACTCCGTCGGCGCTCACCCATTCTATATAATGATTTACAGTGTGAACTTTAGCGAAAACGCGCGGGAGTCGTGCCCATTCAGACCCCTGATTTGACACAAATGAGCAAGAATGATTCAACGTTGTCAATAATACTTGTTTGTTGCATGGGGCGTCTTTGCTGAAAACTCGTTGCACTCGGAGGGTGCCTGGGAGGAAGCGTCGGATACCTTGAAAAACTGGAGAGGCGATTGCAACTCGGAAAACATAACTTTCATATTTAATTGGGCGGGCTGGGGCGCCATGCCGCGCGCGCCTTGAACCCTGCGCCACTCGGCTGCGCTGCGTGGCCGCAGCTTCCGCTAAGGACAGCGGTCGCTTCGCCTGGCGCGGAGTATGGTCTGCAAGCTTCTTAAGCCCCCGCCAGAACTGCCATGCTCGGGGAGTCAGGGCGGCCCCGAACGCGCGTAGCAGGTCACGCTCGATGTGCCAGGCCCTGGCCGCTGCTTTGGCCGCCAACACAGAGCCCCGGGGCCGTCGCACATGGCCGGAAAAGAGCATCATGAGCTTCGTTTCCGAATCGCAGGGGAGAAGCGCCATATCTGTGGCCGTTTCAAGACTGCTAACCATGCCGCGAAGAGTAGAATCGCAGCGGGACCTCGCGCTGGCCTCCCACGCTGCGCCCAAGCACGCGCGCACGTTGGCGGCGGAATTCCCGCGAGCTTCACGAGCGCCAGGCCCGCAATCCCCAAGCAAGAAGCCCAGCTCCAGCCTCGGCCCCTGCAGCTGCCCGCCCCAAAAGGACCCTGGAAGGGCATCCCAAGAGACCCTCAGATTCAGCCAAGAGGCTCCTGACCCACAGCCCAGGCACGGTGGCGGGTTGGGCCGGAGGCCAGTCGATAAATTCCACGATCGTCGCAAGCTCTGGCTCAATCTGGGGGTCGGCGCAATGGCGAAAGCCACTCGGATCAAAGCAGCGGGAGCATGACTTTCCGGCGATGGGCCAACCATGCTGCTAAATCCCCACAGACGGGAGTCCAGCGAAGCGCCTGGGCGCTGCGTTTCGCAGTCGCTGACAAGAACGAACCCAACAAAAACATTACGGAGGCAGAACCGCACAATCACACAGGCATCTTTTCGTCTAGGGCAGGGGACTTTTGCAATGTGCTGCCATGCCCCAGCCCCGAACTTTCCAGAAAGGGGGGGCTACATTTTTTAAGGCGGCCTCGTATCACTCCGTGGACTGTGCCGCGTTTTCAAGACACGCGTGTTATACTTCAAGCTTAACGGCGCACAGGAACATCATGCATTTGTGGCCTAAAGAAGGCACGCCTTCTGCGCTCCTGGCATTCAAACCAGAACGCTTCCCAGGAGGAGGCCTCGCGCCAGCACGAGGCCACTTCGTTGGGTCATCGCGGCGAAAGGCCCAACCATGTGCAGCTGTGAATACCGCAAGGCAGGCAAGACGCACGACGGGGAGCTTCCTATGGGGGCCACGACGCGCCTGAGGGGTGTGCCGAAGTGAGGGGAGGGGGGACGCGCAGGGACGCAACCACTACGGCTTTCGGTGGAGCTCCCTATTGGGCCACGAAGCGTGTGAGGGATGTGCCAGGATGGAGGCGGGGGCGCGTAGGGACGCAGACGCTGAGGCCTTCAATGGGTCTCCCCATGGGGCCACGAAGCGTGTGAGGGGTATGCCGACACGACAGGCGTGGACGCATAAGGACGCAAATGCTGGTGCTGAGGGCGCAGTTCCATATATAACCACGAAGCGTGTGGGGGATGTGTCGAACTGAGAGGCCTGGGCGCGTAGGAACACAGCCACTGAGGCCTTCGGTGAAGTTCCCTGCGGGGCCACGAAGCGTGTGATGGGTGTTCCGAAATGAGAGGCGGGGGCGTTAAGGGACGCACCCATTGAGGCCTTCGGTGGAGCTTCCTTTGAGGCTACGAGGCGTGTGAATGGTGTGCCGAAGTGGATGGAGGGCAGAAGCAAAGAAGGGAATGAGAGCGAGGAGGAGGAGAAGGAGGACGAGAAGGATGATGATGCTGATGATCATGATGACGAGGAAGAGGAGGCGGAGGAGGAGGAAGAGGAAGAGTGCGCGGGGCACTGCTGACTCAAAACGAGGACCCCACACAACAGGATGGTCGGGAAAAGCCATGATCGAACCACCATTGGGACTCTGGTGGGCTGCCCTCGGGAGGAGCAGTTGACAGAGGCACGTAGATATTCAGGGGCATTGAGAAGGATATAGAGTGGAAAGATATTGACAACGACCTTGCAAACGGCCCTGGCGTACTGCACACAAATGTCAATTTCCGGTTTTTGAGACGATACATCACGGGCGACTAGCGCAGCCGCAAGCGCCCGGAAACGTCGCCCAACTCCGTCGGGCTCTCCGGGGAGCCGTGCGATGCGCCGCGCCGCCAACGACGCGAATTCGGCCACGCTGCCCCCGTACAAGGTCAGCTTCTTGCACAGCCGCTTCGTCTCGTGGATGGTTGGGCAAAGCCCCCTTGGCCTCCAGATCCGCGGCGTGGCTCCCGAGCCTTGGGGCCTGCCCTTCTGCTGGGAAGCACTCCTCGTTCAGACTGTGGCGGGCCTTGACCTTGGCAGCTTCCGCGATACGGCGTGGCCCACGCCGGCCTCAAGACCGAACGAAGCCACAACAGCACAGCCGCTGGAAGGAAGTCTGTCAGTCCTGTGGTCGGTCGCGGCCAGGCTTGACGTTAGCACAATCAGTCACAAACTCCCCAGGACCACACAAGCACACAGCGCCGCCCCAGTATCAAGAAACTTCGCCAGCAGGGGGAGCCTGGGACAGAAGAGGAGCCCAAACGGGCCCCCCGCATGGAGCGATTCGCCTGGAGAAGGACCGAGCCATCTGCAGCTGTGAGTGCCGCGTTCGGTGGAACTCCCTGTGGAGCCACGGAACGTGTGAGGGGCGCGCCGACATGCAAGGCGGGGGGACGCATGCAGACCCTGCCACGAGAGCCTTTGGTAGAGCTCCCCGTGGGCCACGACACGTGTGAGGGGTGTGCTGCAGTGGTCGGGCGGACGCGTGCGAACCCTGCCACGAGAGCCTTCTGTGGAGCCCCTGGTAGGGCAACGACGGCGTGCGGCGGGTGCACCGAAACAGGAGTGTGGACACACGCCTGCCACAGGGGCCTCCTCGTGGCCCAGGACGTCATGCTCCTGAGTTCTCGCGCCGCATTGCCAGGGTAAGGCGAGGATGAGGAGGATCATGAGGATGAGGATAAGGATGATGATAGGGGAGGAAGAGAAGGAGAAGAAGGAGGAGGAGGAGGAGGTGGAGGAGGAAGAGGAGGACGAGGAATTGTGAGGATGCGGAGGAGGAGGCTCTCCTCCTTCTCCTCCCTCCTCCCTCCCCTCCCCCTTCCCCCGCCTTCCTCTCCGTCTCCTCCTTCTCCTTCTCCTCCTCCTCCTCCTCCTCGTCCTCCGCCTACTCGTTGTACGTTCCCTGAGGAGCAACCGGGTTCGATCATCGATGGAGGGCCCCGCCTGCACGGCCTTCGCCGCGGAGCAGCCCCGGGAAAGCAGCACCGAGTTGCGGCAAAACTATCGGGACGTGGGCTTCGCTGAAGGGCAACACCAGTGAGGCGATCCTCCCTTTCCTCCTCCTCCTCCTCCTCCTCCTCCTCCTCCTCCTTCCTTCCTTCCTCCTTCCTTCCTTCCTCCTCCTTCGCGACGGTCAGACCACAGTGCAGGGGCAAGCGTGCGGCAGAGCCCGGGGTCCAGCCACTTCATGATGGCGAACGAGGCCGCAAAGCCTGGGCAGTGCACTCAAAGTTGGTGCATGGAGAGCGGGGGGGAGGCCACCAGGGAGGGGCGGGATGAGGATGAGGACGAGGATGCGGATAAGGACGATGAGGATGATGATCTGGATAAGGATGATGCTGATGATGACGATGACGATGATGATGATGATGATGATGATGATGATGATGATGATAATGCTGATAATGATGATGCTGATGCTGATGATGAGGATGATGATGATGGTGGTGGTGATGAGAATGATGAGGGGAATGACGAGGAGCGCGCTCGCCAAGACGGGGGCGGACGGGGAGACGGTCAGACGACACGCCAGGTGAGCCCTTCCAAGGGGACATTTTGCAAAGCGACGGAAGGCACCTGGAAAATTACAGGCAAGGCTCATATAGTGAAGTGACCGGCAATATCATGTAATTGCACTCTGGTGCGGATGAGATGCTGAATCCTCTCTTTGGCAAAACGTTCAATCTTCCTTGGGGCAACTCTGCTATGCTGACGCTCGTGTCGTGAACTGTGATTCACATAGAACAGATCAATACAAACACATGTATATATGTATATGCACATGTATATGTATATGTATCTATATATTTATGTATACGTATACATATATATATATATGTATTATAACGCTCGGCCGGAATAATACACGGGGGACGAGGAAGACGAGGAGGAGGACGAGGAGAAACGGAGGAAGATAAAGGGAGGAGGGGGAGGAGGACCAACGTCAACCCAAGGCGAATTCACGAAGTTGCAATAAACCCTCCCTCTGCGCTCCTCACCGGTCTCTGCAACAACTTGTTTTCATGGCAGGGAATGCCGCATTGAAAAAAACTGTTCTACAATCTTCAATCGTGCTAAAACACCATTCCCGCAACGAATCAACGTGACTGTTGTGTCCCCACAATCCTAAACCGTGCGAGAACACGCCTCCTGGAACTGCAACGCCGCAAATTAACGTGACTGTTGCGTCCTGACAGTCCCAAACCGTGCTAGCACATCATTCCTGTGACTTTGACCCTACGAGCCCTTGAAAAGGCGGCACACTCTACAAAGACTGCGCGCGGCGCTCATGCGAGAGCCACCTTCTGAACCGAAAACCGCCTTGCATCCTTGAAACTGTATCGGAATTTCAAGACGAATGTGCGCGGCTCTGGAGCGAAACCAGCATTTTGAAAACGACCCGCCCTCCATCATTGAAACTGTTGCAAACTTTTGAAACAACTAGAAACAACGCTGACGCGAGAGCCACACTGTGAAAACTACCCGCCCTCCATCCCTGAAGCTGTTGCGAACGTGAAGCATCATCATCTTAAATGGTGCGGCGATCTGAAGCGAAACGCCAGGCCCGCCCTACCGACACGTGCGGGGGTGCGAGGAGGGGAGATCAGTTACAAGGAAGTGGAGTAGAGGAAGAGAAGGAGGCGGATGAAGACGAGAAGGAATGGGGGGAGGAGGAGGAGGGTGAGGAGGTGGCGGCGGAAGAGAAGGAGGAAGAGGAGGAGGAAAAGGAGGAGGAGGACAAGGACAATAACATCCGCACGAAGAGAAGGTTTGACGTCGAAAAACCTACGCTGGTGCCTTGCGCGCGTCTGGCAAAATCCCCTGCGAATGGTTGTGCAACGGCCCTGGCTTCTCACTACGGCCAGCAGGGGCGTACCCCGTAGCTCCAAGGAGTGAACTCCGAGGTGGCCCCGTAAGAGAGGCTCGCTACCTTACGATTGCGAGTTCCTGCGGGCCAATGCGGGAAGAGCAGCTGCTGGCCTTTCCGCTTGCCCTTGGGACGGGGACACGCGAGCTTAGCAGGGCTCCCAAGCTAGGGAGGAGGAAACGACGACACGACAACTCAAAAAGACGAGGGGGAGAGGGTCGGGAGGCCCGGGCTTCCCAAACTTTTGCTGGGGGGCCAAATTACCCTACTGAGTTTTTCATGCCCTATTCTCTCCTCTCTCGCTCGGCCCACCTCTCTTCCACATCGAACTGGCCGGTAGTTGTCCCACGCACTGTCGCATCTATACTCTGATACCCTGTTGAAGTATCCCACTGTTCCCCTCGAAGTGTATGTGGGGAAGAGCATGCTGGTAGTTACGGTATGTTGTAGGTGGGGCCCTCGAGGATGCGCTCTGGTGGCCTTCGTGGTGATCACTCCATTCATCACCCTGCAGTAATGTACCAGTCTGAATTCCAAGAAACCACTTCTCATGACGTCGGTGCGAGCACTCTGTGTTTGCCCGTCTTGCTTGCCCAAGGTAACACTCCGAGATAACCTCGCCAATGCAAATCTTGGCTTTGTCAGTGGGCTCGCCCAGCTTGCCTAGGGTTGCACTCCGAGATAGCCTCGCTAAATCATCGCTTGCCTTGCCAATGGGCTCCGGTGGATTCACTCACTGGTGGCCTCTGGTGGAGCTGGCCGTCGTCATCTCCTCCGACTTGGAGTGGGCGAACTTTTCCTCGAAGACCTCGGTGCCATCCAACGGGGTCCAAGTGCTGTCTCGTAGCTTTTGTCGCTCTTCGAGCCTTTGCGCTTCCTCTGAGGTCGAGCTTGCCCTCGTTGCCCAGCTCCTTCATGGCGACCTTCATGACTGCGTGGAGGTTATTCTCGTCATTCCTCGATATCTTCAGCGCCAGCTCGCGCCAGCTCTGCACAGTGAAGGCCCCGCCTTCCCCAGCCCTGTCCCACGCGTCCACGGGATACCTTGCGATGAGATTGCAACCCTTGACCTTGTGCGTCATCGGGAAGGCTACGTGGATGAGCTCGAGAAGATCCTCTGGGCTCATTTTCTGGGCGGCGTCGTAGAACTTGCAATGGCACTCCTTGATGGCGTCGTCCAACTGGTGCGGCAGCCTTTCCGCTACGAGCGTTTCCCAGCCATTTTCCACCGTGGGCCCCACCGCCATTGACGGCCCACTCTTGAAAAGCAGGAATTTCGACTTGCACCCGATGTCTGGCTACCCCTCCCCAGTCATCGCCGAACGCGCTCTTCATTTTTCCACCCGTTCTTTGAGTCGCACGTCGTCAGGGTGGTTCTCCTGCGCCTCGGCGAGCCGCGACCAGTCCACCTTGCGCCAGAACTGCCTCTTATCCCCCCTCGAGTACGGGCCGGGGCCTTTCCGCCACATCTTGTTTGGGAAAGCGAATCCGCACGAGCAAGCGACGCCCTTCTCTGCGTCCCATCCCGTGTTCCTCCTGCGGACGTTGACCAACTGCATGTTGTCGCTCCACTTGTCCGCGAAGTCCAGCGCCTTGAGGTGCGCGGGCTGTTTTTCCCCAGTGTTCATCGCCGTCTTGTAGTCACCCATCTCGTGCAGCTCTTTCTCTGTTTCCTCCATTTTTTGCTGCCTTCAATGCGTCTTCGTCATTGGTGTCCATGGCTATGTACTTGTTGAGCAGGATGTCGTGTTCCTCGGCGCATCGTCAAGCCTCTGTCATGCTTTCTCCTGCTTTACTAAAGGCTGCAAATATGCCTCCATTCATTGATGCCCTCCGGCAGTGCCCTTGCCATCTCTCTTGGCTTCTCTAGGGCCAACTTGTTCCTTGCATTGCGAAGCGTTCTCTTTGGGCCTTCCTCTTCCGCCAGGAGCGCTGTCGCCGCTTGGGTCAGTCCCGTGGATTGGGCTGCCCACGCGGCTCCTTTTGCTTTCCTCTTTTGTTCTCGGTCGACCTGCTCCCTCGAAATATACTGCTCTCCTCCGTGTAGCGTCTTTTCTTCATCACCCCATTCGTCCCATTCCTCCTGCCTCAGCTCCAGCTCGCAGTCGATGCACACAATATTCCATTGACTGCATTTGCCTCCCTAGTATTTTTCATGACCAGGCTCATTTTTGTGTGTGCTCCTTGTGGTTCTCGATCATTCTGTAGTGCCCGAGCCTCTGGTTGCAACGCCCGCAGGGCCATAGCTGGCTGCTGCCCGTGAAAACCATGGGTGGCCTCCAGTGTTGCGCACTCCGAGAAAACCCCGCTAGTGCGTAACACTGCGCACCTAGGCCGTCGTTGAGCCAGATCAGATGTGGGACCCGAATATTGATCGATGGAGGTAGTAGTGTATTTCCCATCTGCCCCGATCATCGCGTAATACCTATTGTGCGGGTCCCAATCCCCCGAATGACCGTGACACGTATCTGCATTGTGCGTATGCTTGGCTGCATGCAAAATACTCCGCCCACCATCTCTCCGTAACTGTAATGGAGTGAAGGGAAGAATAATCATATCGTGTGACCATGATAAATTATGTCGGAAACTGACAGAGACAGGTGGGCTGGTTGTTGCCAGGGAGGCCTTTCCCCAAGGCGTTTCTCTGCAACTACGCTTCCCGTTCTGCT
>CAUYUJ010001174.1:0-31720 GCA_963575745.1 Prorocentrum cordatum
GGAGGAGGAGGAGGAGGAGGAGGAGGAGGAAGAGGGGTAGGAGGAGGAAGGAAGGAGAGGAGGGATGAGGAGGAGGACGATGGCCGATCGGTTACAATGTTACAAAATCCGACGACCCCGTTGGGCTCCTCGGCGTGTAAGATTGTTCCTCCCTACGAGAGAAGCATGCAGGGGGCTCCCCAGGGGTCGGAGCTGAGGCGTAAGCTAATGAATCCACGCCTGGACTGCAGTGCATCGTCTCGGCAGTCCGATAGGGCGGATGTGTGGCGCAAGGGCCAAGTCTTAATGCGTCAATGAAGCCACATTGCAAGACGCTGGCTTAGCATCCTTTGCAACGCGAACCCCGTGAATCCCCCAGGGGGCCCCCGCCGAGTCCCCGACCGATTCGGTCCACTCTGAACAAAAAACAAACAAAAAAAAAAACACAACAACAACAACAACAACAACAACAACAACAACAACAACAACAACAACAACAACAACAACAACAACAACAACAACAACAACAATTCACTGATATTGGCCTCTTGGGCTTTGTAAAGATCCGACAGGGCCGCAAGACGCCTCAAGATGACTTCAAGCCGACTCGAGACAGCCCCAAGACGGCCCAAGACGGCCCAAAAGGCCCCAAAAATGTACCCAGAGGGCCTGGAAGGGACCCCCAAGAGCATCTCCAGATGCCCAACACAATGTTTGCCCATACGTGCTTGAGAGCTTACAGCGTTCCCGCATGTTTGGACTCTCAAGGGCCCATGACGGCCCAAGCAGCCTCCAAGATGGCCCTCATACGGCCCACGAGGGCCCCAAGACGTCCCGAGAGCGCACCAAAATACCCGAAAGAGACGCGCAAGAGACCCCTATGCGGCCCACGAGGGCCCCAAGACGGCACAAGAGCGTCCCAGGCGAACCTCGAGATAGCCACAGAGTCCTTAAGACGGCCCAAGAGATACCCAAAGGCCCAAAGGTGACCCCGAGGGGCCCCTAAGACAGCCTCCGAAGGGGCCAGATGCCGCAAGAGCGCCCCAAGAAGGCCCAGAACGCCCCCGAGAGGCCCCATAGCTTCCCCACGTCGTCTCTTCTCCCTGGGCCGTAGACCAGACTGCTAACCATGTGACTGGCACAACACAGTCCAGGAAACGTTGGTTCTGCTACGATACTAATGGAACATCTGGCCAGGTCATGCTTGGGTGTGCTTACGCGAGGCCCACTACACCTGGAAGTGGATGCGAAAGTTGTTCCTCGAAGATTCAGCAAGCTATCTCCCTGCCATCTGAAGTCCCGAAACGGTGCGGTGACAGACCGTGCAGTGACCTCGAAACCCCCAAAAAACTCACCGCACGGTCCGTCACCGCACGGTCTTGGGACCTCGGAGGCCCCTGTCGCCCGAGACATCCTCGGAGAACGACCCGAGTCCCAAAACCGTGCGGTGACCCCGAATCCCCACCGACTCACCGCACGGCGTGGTGGTCACCGCCCCGTCTGGGGGCCCCCGATGCCACCACCACACCACCTCCGCGGGCCCGGCCGGAGTGGGGCACACGTGAGAGGGGGCGCGCCTGCCGCCCCGCCTCGTGCGTTGTGATTGTGTGTGTGTTCTTGCCCGTGGGCGGTCTGGCGGCTCCAAGGTGGGCGACATCCGGAGGGGGGGAAACGACGGATTCGTCAGGTCCGCCGTGCCACCCCTTTGCAAACCCTATCTGGGCACGGGTGTACACAGCTGATGCTGGGAATCCTCCTTCGTTCCATCCGTGTTGCCCCGTCTTTCTTGAACTCAGAATCTGCAAATCGATCAGATCGGAACAGCGCAGGATATGTATTAGCACTCAACTGTGAACGTGCAATGGAAGTCATAACGTGTAGTCTCCAGGTAGCTCCCTCTCTCTCTCGCTCCCTTCCTCGTCCCTGGGCTAAAATGGTCACACCGGACATGTGGATCTCCGACGTCAATCAAATCGAACGATCATAAAAAATATGTATGCTTCCTGTGCTCACGTAATGTCCTCGGGCAAAACTGAACAAGTAGGAGCATGTCCACCAAGCGGGCGCACACAACCACACACACACACACCACTGAGGTAAAGAAAGACGGGCGCGATGATACACAGTATACACAAAGTGACACATTGTGTATGGAACAACTACATCCAGCTCAACACATGCCACATAGGAATCTCATAATAGTTACGTTTGGGATGACAATGAGGTGATTGAGGTTGAGAGGTGGAGGGGCAATGTGATGAGGTGATGAGGACATGATGGGCTGATCAGTCAGATGG
The DNA here is from genome assembly GCA_963575745.1 of Prorocentrum cordatum. NCBI lineage: Eukaryota > Dinophyceae > Prorocentrales > Prorocentraceae > Prorocentrum > Prorocentrum cordatum. Next base: position 2,277 of record CAUYUJ010001174.1, read on the forward strand.
TACGCGACAATGGGGTGGGACGATGAAAGGAAGGAGCGGAGGCAGGGACGAGCGGCCGAAGAGAAGAGCGGGTTATGGAGGGTAGCGTAAACATCCGCCGGCCCCTTTGCGGGGCCACCAGGCTGTACTGTAAATTGTTACAAATTCCTACAAATTGCAGCGAGGGGGGAGCCTACTGTCACAAACTCCTACACATTCTCCTAGTTCCCACTGTTGAAGTCCTGCTTTCTGCTTCCTACAGATTCGAGCGAGGGGGGGGAGCCCCGAAGGACCCAGCCACCACGCCCAGATCGCATTTTCCGAATTCCTGGGGGGGGCGTGGGACAAGCAAAAGTACACGAGGTTCGCGATCCCGAGGGCTCTGTCCATCGTAATTTACATCATGTGCGCGCCCCCGAGGCAACAAACCCTTGTAAATTACACAATTGCACAATACAGCCAACCCGCAGAGTAAGGATGCGTAATAAGGATGCAGGCCCTTGGAAGCCCATTCCGAAGTTTTCGAGCGGGGCGCGACCAACGAAAGTGGCCAAGGATGCACCGAGGAGGCAAGGATGCAATGGTACCCTCGGGAAGGTTGCCCGTCCTTGCTATGCGGGTTGACTGCACTCGCGTCCCCGGAGCCATACACCTCTGCAAATTACGCCATATTCGCACTGCCGAGGCAAAGCGTGCTCCAAAGCGCCGCCCGAAGATAGTTCCAAGACGGCCCAAACGGGCCAAAGAGGCCCTAAGAGCGCTCCAAGAGGCCTCCCGAGAGAGCTCCAAGAGGACCAAACCGTAGATTTTGCACAGGTGTTTGAAGGATTCTGGCTTTCTCGCATGTTCTGCTTTCCGACGCTCCAAGCCTCCAAGAGGGCCCCGTGACGGCCCAAGAGGCCTCCAAGACGGCCCCAAGAGGGCCCCAAGACGGCCCAAGAGGCTTCCAACACGCCCAAGATGGCCTCCAAGACGGCCGAGATGGCCTCCAAGACGGCCCCGAAGCGCCCCAAGAGGGCCCCAAGTCGGCCCAGAAAGGCCCCCAAGACGGCTCCCGACGGCGTCAGACGTGCCAGGAACCCACCAAGATTCCCGAAGTTGGCTCGAACCTGGCCCAAAATGGTCTTGATTGTCCTAAGGTTTTGACGGAATCTGACATTTGCTTCTTTTCTGCCTTCCGACGGCCCGAGACGGCCCAAGAGCCCCCAAAGATCGCCGAAAGATCGCCCAAGAGGCCTCCAAGATGGCCCCAGAACAGCCCAAGAGGGCCTCAAGACGGCCCCAAGAGGCCCCCAAGACGGCACAGGAGGCCTTTAAGACGCCCAAGATGGCCTCCAAGACGGCCCTGGAGCATTCCAAGAGGGCCCCAAGTCGGCCCAAAGAGGCCCCCAAAACGGCTTCCGACGGCGTCAGACGGACCAGGAGCCCACCAAGACGGCCGAACATGGCCCTAAGATGGCCCAAGACGGCCCAAGAGGCCTCCAAGAGGGCCTCCAGGAAGGCCCGAAAAGGGAAAAATCCTTGATTCCCGATGAGTTTCTTCAATGATTGTGGCATGTGTTTTTTTCTGCCTTCCGACGGCCCGAGACGGCCCAAGTGCCCCCAAAGATCGCCCAAGAGGCCCAAGACACGGCCCCAAGCCAAGACGCTTAAGATGGCCTCCAAGACGGCCCAAGAGCCCTCCAAGACGTCCTCCAAGACGGCCCGAAAGGGTCAAATGGCCTCCAGACGGCCAAGATGACCTTCAAGATGCCCACGTGTTCCCCGAAGGCTTTCCAAACCGATTCGGGGAACACGTGGTCCGATAGCTTGGCAGGTCTGGCCTCAACGTTCGGCCACATAGGCGCTTCCAGCAAGGCAGAGGGCGGCGGTGATTCGCCGTGGGCGTCTTCGATCCGCCGCCCCCTGTCGATTCATCGCAGGGGTGCCTGGCATGCCAAATTATTATGGTTTGGGTTCTTTTTCCAAAAGAACTCCCCCTGGGGCTTCGGCCCGTCCCGCCGGGGTCCCAGGAGGATTGCCCGGACCCGGTTGCAAAGGATTTTTCTCTCCAGATGGCTCCAAGACGGCCCAATATGGCCTCCAAGATGCATCCAAGACGGCCAACATGGTCTCCAAGACGGCTAAGATGGCTCCAAGATGCCTCCGAGACGAGCCCAGATGCACCCAAGACGGCATCAGATGGCGTCAAGATGGCCCAAGACGGCCCCAGAGGCCCCCAAGAGGCCTCCGACGGCCCAAGAGGCCCCCAAGAGGTCCTCCAGGAGGGCACGAAGAGGCCAAAATCAGTGATTGTCCTTCGTTTTTTGTCATTTGCGCCTTTTCGGCTTTCCGACGGCCCAAGACGCCCAAGAGGCCCCCAAGGTCGCCCCAAGATCGCCCAAGAGGCCTCCGGCCCAAGAGGGCCCCAAGACGGCCCAAGAGGTCCCCAAGACGCCCAAGATGGCCTCCAAGACGGCTACGATGGCCCCAAGATGCCTCCAAGACGGCCTAGAATGCACCCAAGATGGCCTGAGACGCCTCAAGATGGCCCACGACGGCCCAAGAGGCCCCTAAGAGGCCTCCAAGACGGACCAAGAGTCCCGTTTTCCCTTGGTGTTTGAAGGATTTGGGCATTTGCTTCTTTTCGGCATTCCGACGGCCTAAGACGGCCCAAGAGGCCCCCAAGATCGCCCACGAGGCCTCCAAGAGGCCCCCAAGACGGCCCCAAGAGGGCCCAAGAGGCCTCCAAGACGCCCAAGATGGCCTCCAAGACGGCTAAGATGGCCCCAAGATGCCTCCAAGACGGCCCAAGATGCACCCAAGACGGGTCAGATGGCGTCAAGATGGCCCAAGACGGCCCCAGAGGCCCCCAAGAGGACTCCAAGACGGCCCAAAGGCGTCCAGGAGGTTTTCCAGGAGGGCACGAAGAGGCACAAATCATTGGTTTCCCTTTGGTTTTTGAAAGATTGTGGCTTTGCTTCTTCTCGGCATTCCGACGACTCAAGACGGCACAAGAGGCCCCCACGATCGCCCAAGAGGCCTCCAAGAGCGCCCCATGACGGCCCAAAAGGCTCCCAAGACAGCCCCAAGAGGGCCCAAAATCGGCCTAAGGGGCCTCCAAGGCGCCCAAAATGGCCTGTAAGAACCCATGGGATGCCCCAAGAGGGCCCCAAGACGACCCAGAAAGGCCCCCAAGACGGCTTCCAACGGCGTCAGACAAGCCAGGAAGGCCCTCCGACGGCCAAAGAGGCCCCCAAGAAGCCCCCAAAGGCCCCCGAAAACCCTCCAAGAGGCTCCCAGGAAGCTCCCAGGACGCCCCAAGAGTGCCCCAAGAGGCGCCCAAGAGGCCTCCTCCTCCCCCTCCTCCTCCTTCTCCTCCTCCTCCTCCTTCTCATCTTTTTTCCTCATCCTCCCCCTCCTCCTCTTCTTGCTCCCCCTATGCGTTCCCCGAAGCGATTCGGGAACGCATGGGCAGGGGGCGGCGGTGATTCGCCGTAGGCGTCTTCGATCCGCCGCCCCCTTTCGATTCATCGCAGGGGTGCCCGGCGTGCCAGATCCTTCCGATTTTGGCATTGGTTCTTTTCCAAAACCCTGATTGCCCAGACCCGGCTCCAAAGGGTTTTTCCTGCTCCAGACGGCTCCGAGACGGCCCAAGATGACCTCCAAGACAGCTAAGGCGGCCCCAAGATACCTCCAAGACGCCCCATGATGCACTCAAGACGGCCTCAGATGGCCTCAAGATGGCCCAAGACGGCCCAAGAGGCCCGCAAGAGGCCTCCAAGAGGTCCTCCAGGAGGGCCCGAAGAGGCCAAATCATTGATTTTGCGTAGGTTGTTGAAGGATTTTGGCATTTGCTTCTTTTCGGCTTTCCGACGGCTCAAGACGACCCAAGAGGCCCCCAAGGTCGCCCCAAGATCGCCCACGAGGCCTCCAAGAAGGCCCCAAGACAGCCCCAAGAGGCCCCCAAGACGGCCCCCAGAGGGCCCAAGACAGCCCAAGAGGCCTCCAAGACGCCCAAGATGGCCTCCAAGACGGCTAAGATGGCCCCAAGAGTCCTCCAACACGGCCCAAAATGCACCCAAGACGGCCTGAGATGGCCTCAAGATGGCCCAAGACGGCCCAAGAGGCCCCCAAGAGGCCTCCACGACGGCCCAAGAGGCCTCCAAGAGGGCCTCCAGGAGTGCCCGAGGAGGCAAAAATCATTGATTTTCCATAGGTTTAGGATTTTGGAATTTGCTTATTTTCGGGAATCCGACGGCTCAAGACGGCCCAAGAGGCCCCCAATATCGCCCACGAGGCCTCCAAGATGGCCCCATGACGGCCCAAGAGGCCCCCAAGACGGCCCCAAGAGGGCCCAATGGGCTTCCAAGACGGCCAGCATGGCCTCCAAGACGGCTAAGATGGCCCCAATATGCCTCCAAGACGGCCCAAGATGCACCCAAGACTGTCTAGGATGGCCTCAATATGGCCCAAGACGGCCCAAGAGGCCCCCAAGAGGCTTCCAAGACGGCCCAGAAGGCGTCCAGGAGGTTTTCCAGGAGGGCACGACGGGGCCAAAATCTGTCCTTCGGTTTTTGAAAGATTTTGGCATTTGCTTCTGCTCGGGATTCCGACGGCTCAAGACGGCGCAAAGAGGTCCCCAAGATCGCCCAAGAGGCCTCCAAGATGGCCTATGACGGCCCAAAAGGCTCCCAAGACAGCCCCAAGAGGGCCCCAAAACGGCCCAAGAGGCCTCCAAGACGCCCAAGATGGCTTCTAAGAACCCCTGGTATGCCCCAAGAGGGCCCCAAGACGACCCAGACAGGCCCCCCAGACGGCTTCCGACGGCGTCAGACAAGCCAGGAACACCCTAAGACAGCCAAAGAGGCCCCCAAGAAGCCCCGAAGGCTCCCGAAAACCCTCCAAGAGGCCCCCAGGAAGCTCCCAGGAGGCCCCAAGAGTGCCCCAAGAGGCGCCCAAGAGGCCTCCTCCTCCTCCTCCTCCTCCTCCTCCTCCTCCTCCTCCTCCTCCGCCTCCTCGGTTTTCCTCATCCTCCCCCTCCTCCTCTTCTTGCTCCCCCATGCGTTTCCAAAAGTATTTCCACACCGACTCGGGGAACAACTGGCCCGATAGCTTGGCCAAACTCTGGCCCAGCTGTCGGCCACAGAGCCACTTCCAAAGGAGCAGGGGGCGGCGGTGATTCGCCGTAGGCGTCTTCGATCCGCCGCCCCCTGTTGGCTTGCCACAGGGGTGCCCGGCGTGCTAGGTCCTTCCGATTTTGGTGTTGGTTCTTTTCCAAAAGAACTCCCACTGGGGGCCCAAGATGGCGTCCAAGTCGCCAATGGTCCAAGATGGCTTCCAAGACAGCCCGAGAGAGTCCGAGATGCCTTCAAGTTCGTCCAAGAAGCCTCCAAGACGGCCCAAGATGGCTCGAAGATGGCCTACCACTGGCCAAGAGGCCCCCAAGAGGCCTCCAAGACGTCCTCCAGAAAGGCCCGAAAGGGCACAAATCATGGATGTTCATGAGGTGTTTGAAGGGGTTGGGCATTATCTTCTGTTCAGCTCTCCGACAACCCAAGACAGCCCAAGAGGCCCCCCAACATCGTCCCAAGAGCGCCCAAGAGGCCTCCAAGATGGCGCCATGACAGCCCAAGAGGCCCCCAAGAGGGCCCCAAGAAGAGCCCAAGACGGCCCAAAATGGCCCTGAAGACGCCGAAGATGGCCTCCAAGACGGCCAAGATGGCCTCCAAGAAGCCTCCAAGACGGCCAAGAAGACCTCCAAGACAGCGAAGATGGCCCCAAGGTGCACCCAAGGCCTCGAGATGGCCTTAGACTGCCCAAAAGGCTCGCAAGAGGCCTCCAAGACGGTCCAAGAGCCCTCCAAGACGTCCTGCAGAAATGCCCGAAAGGGTCAACATGACCTCCAGACGGCAAAGATGACCTTCAAGATGCCTCCAAGACGGCCAAGTTGGCCTCTGAGACAGCGAAGATGGCCCCAAGATGCACCCAAGACTGCCCAAGATGGCCTCCAAGATGCGCCCCAAGCCCCCAAGACTGTCCCAAGACGCCTCCAAGACGGCCGATACGGCCCAAGATGGCATCCAAGATGCGTCCAAGATGGCCAAGATGGCACCAAGAGAGCCCAAGATCACTCCAATGTGGCCTCCACAACAGTCCAAAAATGCCTCCAAGACCGAGGACTCTTCCTCCCTTCCCTTTTTCCTCGCTCTCCTCCTCCTCTTCCCCAACCGCCTCCACGTGTTCCCCGAAAGCTTTCCAAACCGATTCGGGGAACATTCGTTCCGAAAGATTGGCAAGGATCTGACCCAACCTTCGGCCAGCAGGCTCCAAGACGCCTCCAAAAGATCACAAGAGCCCACAAGGGGCCCCGAACACGCCCATCCCTCACTCTCCTCCTCTTCCCCGTCCTCCCCCACGTGTTCCCCGAAGGCTCTCCAAACCGATTCGGGAAACACATGGTCCGATAGCTTGGCAGGGCTCTGGCCTCAACGTTCGGCCACATAGGCGCTTCCCAAAGGGCAGGGGGCGGCGGTGACTCGCCGTAGGCGTCTTCGATAACGCCAACGTCTCAATATGCGCTGATAATTCCTATCCGCCCCCGCATGATGTTCCCAGGTGCGCCCAGGCAGCGCCGAGACGCACCGACGCGACTCTGATATATCCCATTCCGATAGGGAGGGGGCTGGCGGCAGGGGGCGAAGCCCTTACGGATAGCAGCAGCAGGGAAAGGGCCCTATTGAGCAAGTAAGAGGCGTAGGATAACGGCGAAGATATGGGAGTGGGGCGAGGAAGGACGAGCGAACGAGAAAGTTGGAATGAAAGGATCGTGTAACCGAAGAGCTGTACAATAGGGACGGAGGAATCAGACAGCCGGACGCAGCAGCTCGAGCAGGACCCGAAGCAGGAGGAGCAGGAGCAGGAGCGGAAGGAGTAAGGACTGGAAGGGCAGGAGACAGGAGGACGGTCACGTCGGCGAACCAGCGCATCAGCGCAGCAGAGGGAGGACGGCGGCGACGAGGGCAAGGGCGAGGTGCAGAAAGCCCGAGGAGGGTGCGGCCCGCGCGGGGCCGTGGGGGGGAATGCGAAGTGGCGACGGGCAGGGCGGGGAGACGGGCGAAAGGGGGAAGGGGGGAGGGCGGGCGGGAGGCGGGGGGGGAATGCAGTGGGGGGGGGAATGGGGGACGGTGAGGAGAACAACGAAGAGCACACATAGAAAGGGAGGGGTAAAAAGAGAGAGGAGGTGTGGAGTCAAGCTGGGTGCGCTCGCGCCGCATCTGGAATCCTGGCCCTCCCTCCCGTCCCTTCACGCTGCGCGGAGTTCTGCTCCATTCGCCATAGGTCATCATTAAGGGCCTGGAAAACACAACAGGACCCCATCGTGTTACGCGCAATCTGAAAAGAGAAGCTGTGCACATTGGTGAGGAGGTGGCGGATGAGCAGAAGGATGAGCAGGAGGAAGAGGAGACTCACGAAGAAGGAGGGGGACAAGGAGAAACTGCAGAAGTTGGAGCAGTAGCAGGTGGACCGTGCCGACGCTGAAGCGGGAGTGCCATTTTGGAAGGAGCACAGTTGATCAGATGGAACGAACACCCGAGAAAGAATAACTCGCCCACACTCTGTGTAAAACAAAATACATGGAGGATGAGCACGATGAGGAAAGGATGGTGATAAAGAAGACAATGATCGGGAAGACGTGAGACTCGGCTTCGGGGGCCTCAGGATGGCTTGGCGGGGGCGTCAGCAAAATGACGAGACCCTGTCTGAAATTTGACGCGAACTCCCGCTGAACATCCCATCGAAACTGGACCGTCCAAATCCAGGACGGGCTCGTCAAAAAGTATCGGCAAGCCCGAGTTCCGGATAACTCGAGTCTTGCGATTCCCCGAAACTGTGAAGCTGAGAGGTGGAGGGCGATGGAGGAGGCAAGGGCGCCTAACTTCGCGCTTCGCGCTTAGCAAAGCGCGAAAAACTTCGCGCTCTCGCGCCGCCCCCCCGGTGAGAAGAGCAGGACGAGGAATCGGAGCCGAACAGCGAAGCGCGAACAACCTTCGCGCCCTCGAAGCCCCCCACCAGGGAGAAGAGGAGGACGAGGAGGAGTCGGAGCCGCACCGCGAAGCGCTAAGCGCGAATGATCTTCGCGCCCTCGAGGGCGCCCCCCCGGGGAGGAAGGAGGAACAACAGCAGGACCGAGGAGTGAGAGGAGGAAGAGGATGATGCAGGCAGAGACTGGGAGGAGGGAGAAGGGGCAGGAAGGCGTAGGAGGGGAGCGAGGAGGAAGGCAAGGGGAGAAGCAGAGGGCAAGGGCACGAGGAGGACGAGGACGAGGACGAGGACGAAGGAGGAGGGCACGATGAGGACGAGAACGACGAGGGCACGAAGAGGACGAGGAGGACGAGGAGGACGGGGAGGAGGAGGACATAGATGACGAGCTACAGAAGACCGTTAGGCGGGAAAATGGTTCAGAGGAGGACGGTAGGAGGGGGAGGGAGTAGAGCAGCAGCAGGGAAGGCGGAGGACGAGGAGATTGGGGAGGAGAAGGATCACAATCAAGATGAGGGGGATGGGGAAGAGAAAAGGAAGGGAGAATATTAAGTATGAGAATGACGAGGACGGGGAAGAGGGAAGGTAGCGGGTGAGGATGAGACGAGCACGTAGATAGTTGGAGAAGAAGGAGACGAGGTCTAGGTCCGATCCTCGCAACATCCGCTGTCAATCGGCCCCTGGGCCCATCCTGGGGCCCATGATGGGAAGGCACTTTGAGCTGCGACCCGCCATGGCGGCGAGAACCTTTACGAGAACAACCGCAAACACTTCCCAGGTGACGACGACGACGACGACGACGACGACGACGATAACGATAACGACGACGACGTCCGCGGAACCGCATGGCCGGGGCGGCCGCGCGGCGGGCGCACCTGCGTCCTCTGCTGGAGCGCCCCGGCTCTCCGCCTGCTGCCCCGCCGGGCGCGTCCTCGCCCCCCTCCTCCTCCTCCTCCTCCTCCTCCTCCTCCTCCACCACCTCCTCCTCCTCCTCCTCCTCCTCCTCCTCCTCCTCCTCCTCCTCCTCCTTCGTCCTCGTCCTCGTCCTCGTCCTCCTCCTCGCCCTCCTCCTCCTCATCTCCTCCTCCTCCTCCTCCTCCTCCTCCTCCTCTCCTCCTCCTCCTCGTCCTCTTCCTCGTCCTCGTCCTCGTCCTCATCCTCCTCGTCGTCCTCCCATCCTCTCCTCCTCCTCCTCCTCCTCTCTTTCCCTTCTCCTCCTCCTCCTCCTCTAGTCCTCCTCCTCGTCCTCGTCCTCGTCCTCCTCCTCGTCGTCCTCATCCTCTCATCCTCCTCCTCCTCCTCCTCCTCCTCCTCCTCCTCCTCCTCCTCCTCCTCTCTCCTCATCCTCTCCTCCTCCTCTCTCCCTCCTTTTCCTTTTCCTCCTCCTCCTCCTCCTCCTCCTCCTCCTCCTCCTCCTCCTCCTCCTCCTCCTCCTACTCGTCCTCCTCCTCTTTTTTCCGGGCGCCGCCTCCACACCCACCGACGAGCAAGCCCGAAGAGGGATCGAAAAGGAAACAAACATTGGGGCGGGCAGGAACTCCACGAAGACCCCAAGACAGCCCAAAAGGCCTCCCACGACGCCCAAGAGCATAACATATACTTTGTCGCGATAGCGGCCGTCAGCGGGGGCCCCGCTTCCCCCCAAGTGACCTCACGTCCCGCGCTGGCGGCGTCCAGGAATGCTTAGGGATGACCGCGGCTGAATAGGAGCAGCATGTTGGTAGCGATCTGCACCACAGCGCCCGCGTGCACCACAGCGCTCGCGTGCACCACATCGCGCGTGCAAACCACAGCGCCTGCGTACACCGCAACAGCCGTGTGCAACGCAGGCCTGTGTACACCACACCGCTCGCGTGCACCACAGAGCTTGCGCACACCACAGCGAATGTGAACACCGCAGCAGCCGTCTGCGACTCAGCGCCTGTGAAAACAACAATGCCTGCTTGCACCGCAGCGCCTGTGCACATCACAACGCCTGCGTACACCTCAGCATCCGTATCGTCACGGTGCCATGCCACAGCGCCCCCATGTCACAGCGCCTCCCACGGCACTGCCTCCAGAATGCCCCACGCCTCAAGTGAACTCCTTCCTTAAGACGCCGCCCCTGTCTCTGTGCGCGTCTTTTTCTCCCAAAGGCACGGCAGCTCCTCTTCCTCATCCTCCTCCTCCTCCGCCTCATCGGAGAATTCGTAGAGTCCAGAGGCGTTCTTTTTTCCATGGGGATTGCCTTACAAATGCTATATAAAACAATTGTGTTCTGTCAAATACACTGGCGATCTACTTTGTCACAATAACTCATTCTAAAGATTCTATATACAACAATGACGTTATGTTGCACACAGTTGCTGAGGTGCACACAGGCGCCGTGGTGTACACAGGCTCTGCGGTGAGGCTCTGTGGTGCACGCAGGCACTGTGGTGTACCCTGGTGTTGTATTGCACACGGCTGATGTGGTGTACGTAGGCGTTGTGTACACAAGCGCTGTGGTGCACACAGACACTGGGGTACACGCTGGCACTGTGTTGCACGCGGCTGATGTGGAGTACATAGGCGCTGTGGTGTACACAGACGCTGTCGTGCACGCAAGCACTTGAAGGGGCCCTGGGACACACAAATAAATAGACACAAATACCAGGATTCCCCATATGTTTGTCGTCCCCCCACTTCCCATATTTCCCCATATGTTCTGGGGAACCGACGATTAAGTGTGTCTGTGTGTGTGTTTTCCCCTCCAGAGCACTGTGGTGTACACCGGCGCTGTAAGCGCTGTAGTGCAGATCGCCGCCTACATGCTGCTGCTACCCGTCCCCGCTCTTTCCTGGGCATTCCCAGACGCCGCGGGCGCGAAACGCGACGTCACCCGCACCCTTCCCCCCCCCCCCTGTGACGGCCGTCCCCCCCCCCCGATTTGCGAGAAAACATAATGATCCAAGATGGTCTCCAAGACGGCTCTGAAACGCCCCAAAATGGCCCCAAGTCGGTTCAGAGAGTCCCCCAAGACGGCAAGACTGCCAAGGACGTCGCCGAGAAGCCCGTGAAGGTCCCCACGAGGCCCAAGGAGGCCCCCAAGAGTGGCCTCCAAGAGGCCCCAGGACGTTCCCAGGAGGCCCCAAGAATGACCCAAACTCCCAAGAGGTCTCCCTCATCCTTGTCATCCTCCTCCGTGTTACTGCCTCCCCTCATCCTGCTCTTCCTCCCCCACGCGTTCTCCGAAGAGCTTCCACAACGGCTTCGGGAACGCATGGTCCGCTGGTGCGGCCAAATGTTGCCCAAACGTTTGACCACATAGGCGCATCCTAAAATGCGGGGGGGGGGGGGCGGCAATGGTTCCCCGCAGGCGTCCTCGAAAGGTCATAGTCAGACTCAACTCGTGCTCAGGCGTGCTCATGCTCAGACTCACCCACAATCAACCACGCATACTAAGACCCGTTCGTTCTTAGCAGGCACTGCATCTGGACCACCCAAGGGGGAGCGGCCAGGGGTGATGGCACGAGCCCAGCGCGCCCAGACTGCGGGGATGTCTCGAGCGAAACGCCCTCTTGCAGCTGCGGGCGATCTTATGTTAACATCCCCGTGATCACCGCGATGTAGCAGGCATGAGATGTGGACCACCCCTGTTGGAGCCGCTGGGGGGGATGGCATTGGCCCTGTCTCGTCCAGAGTGCGGAGGGGAGACACCTCAAACAAAACTCCTGTTCGCAGTTGTGGACGCGGCTTGTTTCGGGACCCATGGACCCATGATCGCCGCGATGCAGCAGACAGGGCGTATGGACCGCCCAAGTAGGAGCCGCCAGGGGTTATGACACGGGCCCGAGCGCGCCCAGACTGCGGGGGTGGGTGCCCCGAGCGAAACGCGCGTTCGCGGCTGCGGGCGCGTGCATGCTCAGAGCCCAAACCGTTCATGTCTAGCAGGCATGGCAGATGGACCTCTCAAAGCGGGGGGGCGCCAGGAGGTGCATTTGTGGGCACGTTTCGAGCGAAACGCCCGCTCGCGGCTGTGGACACATCTCTTGTCAGACCCATTGCAGCAGGCACGGCTCCCGGGACAACCCGAGGCGGGGCCGCCGGGAGGTGTGACACGGGCCCCGTGGCTCCCACACTGTCGGCATGTCTCGAGCGACACGCCCCTCCACCAGACTCTTGCACAGCTCACGCAGCTGAGCTCCTTCGCCTCCTCTCATCTCGGCGCAGTCGGTGCCATCCGGCCCGGCCAGGTGTCCCGCCAGGGCCGCGGGCGCCTCCTCGACGTCCCCGTCTTCGGCCAACTCCATGACACGACGTCGCCCCGGTGCTGACCCAGGCAGAGCTCAGGGCCTTCTGGCTCTTGAGAGCGGCCAGCTCGGCCAGCACCTCGGTAAGCTCGGCAGTGAGCCCGACCCCGCCGCCGCCCTGCCATGGGCGGCTGGACGTGCAGCGCCCGACAAGATGATGGATGCGCAGGCCACCGAAGACATCGTGCTCTGGTGCTGGCGGCAGCGGCTGCGGCGCTCGAGGTCCGCATGGGCCTCCCGTGGAAGTGGCCAGCAATGCTTGCAGCACCGAGTCTTCGACCACGCAAGGAGCTCACGCTTCTGCCCACTCGGCACTTGGCCTGGGCACCCTCCGCCTCCCACACGTTTCGCCTTCTGTGGCGGGCTCTGGGCCACACCTGCGCGATGTGGGGACGCACAGGCCGTGCGGGATGAAACCGCAGTGCAGCACGATGCTGGGAGCCAATGACACGCATTGCGCTCGGGGAGCGCAAACAAGCAGTGCGGGGGCCGCGACTCGCACGCCTGCGCGAAACGATCCAGACCTCGAGCGTCGAGCCAAAATAGCGACGGACAGAGCATGCGCAGGGATGGGAAGAGGGGATAACGGGAGGAAAGGGGTGGGGTAAGGCGGGGGCAGGGTAGTGAAGGAGACCCCCCCTGCGTGCACAACTGCTCGCGGCCGACCCCCGCCGTGTGCGGGGGAGAACTCGCACGGAGCGGGGGGCGAGCTCGGCCGGCGCGCGGGTGAGGTGCTGCCAGGATGCCCCGCTTAGGGCGACGAAATCTACACATCCCACTGCTCCCTGACCAGGCCCATCCTGAACCCATCAGCGGTGCATACGCCACGCCCACCTGGCTTGGTCAGGAGGGCGTCTACGCAGCTCCTTTCTTGAGTTTAGGATGGGCCTGGCCAGGGAGCAGTGGATGTGGCAGATTCCAAAAGCCCTCAACCCAAACATGTTGACATCTCTTGGGGCGCATGTCTTACGTCCGCCACCCTCCGCCGCCCTTCCGCTGGCTTCCGCTGGCGGCGGCGGCCTCGTGCTACTTCCGCCGACCTGCCGCCGCCCTTCGCCGAGGAAGAGATGGCACCTCCTTCGACCTTCGGAGGCAGGGCCCTTTTTGGAACTCCTCATGTGCAGAGTGCGTCGCCTCCTTCGACCTTCGAAAGCAAGGCCCCTTTTGGAACTCCTCGTGTGCAGAGTTCGCCGCCCGACCGCCGCTCCCGTGACGACCTCCTCGCGGACGCAGCGCTGCCTCCAGAGTCGCGGCGGCGGCCCGCGCGGCGGGGCCCCTGTGGGCGCACGCGGGGAGCACTCACCTGGAGCGGGCGGCGAGCTCGGCCTGTGCGCGGGCGAACCTCTGCTGGATGCCCTGCTGCTCCCGCACGAACTCCTCGTGCGTGCGGCGCTGCTTCCAGTCCAGCGTCACCGCGGCGGCCTGCCGCTCCAGCTCCGCCCGCTGCCGCTGGGCCTCCTGCCCCGCGACCAAAAGGGCTCCCAACCCCGCGCTCCGCGCTGCGCGAGGCGCGACGTGCGAGTAACTTCGCGCTCTCGCGCCGCCTCCCAGGGGAGAAGAGGATGAGGAGGAATCGGAGCCGAACCGCGAAGCGCGAAGCGCGAACAGCTTCGCGCCCTCGAGGGCGCCCTTGGCGACCCAGCCAGCCATGCCTGGCCAAGGCCATCCTGGGCCCCTCGGCGTGGCTCGGGTTCGCCGCACGGGGCGGGGCCGGGTGGGCCTGCACGCCGCCCGGGGGCCCCGGGTGAGCCTGCTCAGGCACGGCGGTGCACAGTTGGGGGGCCCGTGCCAAGAGGCACCCCGCTTGCCTCCAGGGTGCCCTGGGTTCCTCGGGTGTCGATGGAACTCGCGACGGAAAGCGTGACGCCCCCCCCAAAAAAAAACCAATGGACGTCATTGGGTCTCAGGGTTGGCCTCCTTGTGGAAGGTTTCCTGGGGTCGGGCCCCTACTGTACTCAAGGGGCCCAAGGACACACAAATAAACACACACACACACACAAATAAAAAGATCCCCCATATGTTCCCATGTTTCCTGGGTTTTTGTCTCCCCGCCCAATTCCAAGATTTACCCATATTTTCTTAGGGATCGACGACTAAATGTGTCTGTATGTTTTATTCCTCCTGATGTACAGGTGCCCCCTCCGCGTCCTGCTGCAGCAGGGCCAGCTGCTCCTGGAACTGCTGCTGCAGGCAGGCCTCCTCCGCAGGCGCGCACGGCGGCACGGGGCGGCGGTGGGTGAAGGGGAACTGGGACACACAAATAAATACACACAAATAAAAAGATGCCCTATAGTTTCCCATATTTTCTGTGCTTTTGTCTTCCCCCCACTTCCCATATTTTCTGGGGAATCGCCGATTTATTGTGTCTGTGTGTTTCTTTCCCTCCTGAGTGGGCACCCCTTCTGAGCAGGCAGCGGCCTTCGGACAGCGGGCCTCTTGGATCGGCTCTGAGGCCAGCGAGAAGGCTGAGCTTCCGAAGTACCTCAGCTTCTGGGCTCGCGTATTTCGGCGGTGGACAAGCCTCCCTTTAATAAACCTCCCCTTAGTGAAAACGGCCCGGGACCGAAACCGACAGACCTGGACCCGCAAAAATGACGGCCACGACGCCCTCTCGCGAACCGAAAACGGCCAATTCCTTAATCGACGTGTCAGGGCAGGAGGTCTGTCCACCCCCGAGTATTTGGGGAACGCTCAGAAAAGGCTCTTTGCCAAACGCTGCGAGCTCAAGCAGGGCGCCGCGAGGCTTCCTGCCGGATGCCAGAACGATCTTCGAGGCGACCCTGCGGTCCCGGCTTCTGCTCTACCAACCCTTCCGAGACGGCGGGAAGGCTTCTAAGAAGCCCCCATCACCTCGCCCCCGGAGAAACCAAAAGGTACCGATACCGCTGCTCCCTGGACCCCTCCTTGGGTGCGTTCTGCCCAAAATTTCCTGGCGAATCCAGCGGTGGCGACGAGGGCCTCCGAGGAGGCCCAAAGAGGCGAAAACGGGGCGAGGGTGGGCGGCACGAATAAGTACCTTTTCCTCCTCCGAGCCCCCCTCTGCACGCCGCCGACACTCCTGCTGCTTCACCCGCTGCCCCAGCAGCAGGTTGAACTCGGCCTTGCGCTGGTCGGCGGCCGCGTGCAGGCTCTCGGTGGCCCGCTGGTGCTGCTGACCGAGGTGGTCCACGCCCACCCGGAGCTGCTCCTCGAGCCCCTTCGCCAGGGCCTCCTTCGTGGGGCCCGGGGGTGAGCTCAGTGAGAGACGCGGAGGACGACCCTGGCCCTCCGAGAACCCAAAGATCAAGGCGTCGCAACTTTTCCGCACCAGGCGCTTGTCCTCCTACAGGCGGATTTTGCAAGAAAAATTAAAAACAAATAATCTGGAACATAGTCAACAGATCAGGCAAAATCGTCACCAGACAGTATTGGACTATGTTTGGATATTCCTCCTATAGAGGGACATGTCCGACGTAACGCTTGTACCCGATTTCCAACCCTGGGGCGATCAAAGATCGATATGGCTCGAGAGATGCTGCAGACAGGCAGGGTTATGGTCGAGATATGTTCCATTATACCATTGCTCGCGACGTCGGATCTCACAGAACCTCTCTGGAGAGTTGTTCACCCTGGAAAGCTGGAGAAACGGGGGCAAAGAACCCCTCCCGACAGGCCTCGGAAAAAATAGCGAACACTCATGCCACATTCATGTGTCAACGCCTCCCCCTCCCCCCAATGTTCAAAGTTGGCGGTGGGTCTGATGAGTTGCACCTCGACCGCAGTCTCCCCCGCGCGTGCCAACTTTGAGTTTGGGGGGCAGGGCGGGGGGGTACTGATTGTTTCCCTCTACCAGAGTGATTCCCAACGCCCGCAGCTGCCAACGCTGCCTTGCACAGCGTGCCCCTGTCTTGGGTTCTCCTTGGATCCGCCACGGTCCATGGGGTCCATCGCCGACCTGAGGAATTCGAGCGTACCGCCGAAGGTGTACGTGTCTGTCTCTCCCTCTCTGCCACTATCTGTCCCTCTACCTCCCTCTCACTATCTCTCTCTCTCTCTCCCTCTCTCTCTTTTCTACATATGTATATATATGTGTGTATTGTAGTGGCCTTCGGCCAGTGCCGCCGATCCGGGTCGCTTGGGGTGCCCCCCAGACTGGGCGGCGACACTTCGCAGACAGACATGCAGGCACACACTCGCAGACATTACGCGCACACACGCACACACACACGCACACACACACACACACATACACACTACACACACCCACACACACACCACACTCGCACACGCGCGCCACCTTCGCAGGCAAATGCACACGCACGCGCCGGCAACACACACACACACATACGTACACACACCACGCACACCGCACAAACACATACACACACACACTCACTCACTCTCTCACACACACACACACCACACACAACAGACACGCATTTCACCGCCACATTCGTCTTCCCCCCCCCATTTGTTCTCCGTTTTCCACTCTTGTCCCGTTCCACTTCTCTCTCCCTCTTTCCCCGATTCCCTTCTCGCGTACGCGGACCAACATTACCCCGCGCACACGCGCACACCCCCTCCTCCCCTCCTTCCCCGGCAGAGCCACCCCGGCAACCCCTCCAGAGGCTAAAGCTCAGCCTCGAGACTGTAGCTGAGGTTCCTTCAAACTCACACGCCACAGAACCTCCCTTCCCCTCCCCCACGCGACGGGAACCCAGGCCACCGGACCCCTTCCTCTTCCCCCAACTCCCCCTACACAGGCGGGACGGGGGACCGGACCCCCCCCCCCAAGCCACCGGAACCCACGCCACGGGACCCCCCCCTACCCTGGCAGAGTCACCCACCCTGGCCACCAGACCCCCCGCCCTCTTCCCCCAACTCCCCCTGTCCACAGGCGAGACAGGGGGACCGGACCCCTCCCCCCCCCACGCCACCAGAACCCACGCCACCGGAACCCTCCGCCCCCCCTCCCCCTACCCCGGCAGAGCCACCCCAGCCACCGGAACCCCCCTGCCCCCTCCGCTTCCCCCAATGCCCCCCGTCCACAGACGGGACGGGGGACCGGGCCCCTCACCCCCTCACGCCACCAAAACAAACGCCACTGGACCCCCCCCCCCATCCCCCCCCCCCTCCCCCTACCCCAGCAGAGCCGCCCCGGTCACCCCCTCCCCCTTAAACTCACACGCCGGATCGGCGGATCTGTTTTCTCTGCATCTCTGTCTCTCCCTCTCTTTCCCCCTCTGTCTCTCTCTACCCCTTCTGGTATACACCTATCTGTACACGTCCACCCCGCGCCCCTCGAGGGCCGCGCGCCAGGAGGCCACTCCGGCGAAGGGTCGCCCTCGCCGCGCGGCCGGACCCTGCGGGGCAACGACAGGGGGGGACTGGCACGGGGGGGGACGCCTCGACCTGGAACCGGCGATACATCGCCGATGGATCGGCCGTAGGCCCCCGATGATGAATCTGCGCGCTCCCGGGCGGGTTGGGGCTGTCGGGCACCCATCGGCGATCTATGGGCGATGGGGGGGTCGATGCATCCCCCGCCATGCGCCTATCCCCCCCTATCGCTGCTCCTGAGATGCAAGGACGGAAAACTGCATAAACATAAACTTTTGGAGGTCCGCGCGGACTTCTCGGATCCGCGCTGGGCTCCCCTCCCTGGCGCGCGGAGCGCGCCAAGGGCGGCGCCAGAGACGCCACCAGGCAGGGGGGCCTGGCGCGGATCCGAGAAGTCCGCGCGGAGCGCCACAAGCTTATAACCTCATGCCCGTGAGAATAAACACTAGGGGATAATAAAGTTCGGGGTTCAGGGAGAGATAATAAAAGTAGCCCAGCAGACCTCAGCATAATCTTGAAGTAAGAGATGATCAAGAGGAGACCAAGCCGAGCACGTTTTGAGACATCCTTGGCGTTTAGTTTTCATAGAAATATCCTCAACAATGGCTTATCTCTCATGTAAATTGTTTTTTGTAAGTGCTCGTGTAGGGTAGCTCATGTGCCTCAATTTCCATGGATAATCAACCCCAGAGATAAAAAAGTTCAGGCGAGCGTGGGGACAGAGAAAAATATAAAAGAAGAAGAATACAGTGGAAGAATAATAAGAAAGAAGAAGAATAGGAGAATAAGAAGAGGACGAAGAAAGGAAAAATCCCAAAGTTCCAAATCTATCAATTTAAAATTACAAACGCTTTATGAAAATTGTTTTTTTAGTGCTCGTGTAGGGTAGCTCATGTGCTTCATTTTCCATGGATAATCAACCCCAGGGGTAAAAAAGTTCAGGCGAGCGTGAGGACAGATAGAAATATAAAAGAAGAAGAGGAAAGTAGAAGAATAATAAGAACATTGCTCGTTTCGTTTGAGTCTGCCTCCCAAAATTATTGGTTTCGCTTGACACATCCTGAAAAAGTGTGATCGCTTCGCTTGATGTTGCTATATCAACATCGCTTGATGTTGCTATCTCAACATAGCGTTTCGAGGTGATAATGAAGTTCGGCCTCAGCGCTCGCCGCCCAATTTGAATTTTGTACAGGGCGACGATAATCAACTCTAAACACTGAAGGGGGAGGGTCCCTTTATTATTATCGGCATGCGGTTACTTATGTCCTTTGCTCTTCTTCGATGGGAACCGTACCCCCCCATGCCCGTCTTGGATCCTTCTCTTTGCTGATCGCGTCTGGCGTCGGCAGCCCCGCTGTTCGGGGGTTGTTACAGGCACCCCTGGCCCAGGGTGCCCCCAGCTTCTCGCTCCACTTTGGAACCCCCTGGACCCCCTGGGCCTCGTGAGGGGTGCTCTGGAGGCCGTGGGGCCTCCTTGGAAATCCTGGGGGCACCTTTTGGCGGGATGCAAATGGGGGGATAACTCCAGGGGGGGAGAGAGGCGCAGCCGAGGTACAAATTGTACCTACGCCCCACGGAGAAGGTACAATTTGTACCGACGCCACGCAGACAAGGTACAACTTGTACTTTTGGCAACGTCCGCGACATGTGCGAGGATGTTAACGGGGGGGAGAAGGTACAACTTGTACTTGCAACCCGCCATCCGGCCGAACCTTGGGCCAGGGGCACACTCTGGCAACGCCCGAGCTGTGGTGCAGGCCGGGCCCGCCGCGCCCGCGCCGGCGCTGGGCGCCACGGCGACGCTGCCGCTGCGGGCAGCGCGGCTGGCGCCGGGCGCGACGGCGGCGCTGCCGCCGCCGGGGGCGCGGCCTCCTCGTGGGAGGGCCCCGGGCCGTGCAGCCAAAGCTCTGCGAGGAGATCCGCTCTGGTTCTGTCCATGATCATGGCGCTGGCACTGGCGACGGCGCCGACGCCGACGCCGACGCCGACGCCGACGCCGACGCCGACGCCGACGCCGACGCCGACGCCGACGACGACGACGACGACGACGACGACGACGCCGACGCCGGCGGCGGCGGCGGCGGCGCCCACAGAAGCTCGCTCGAGTGCGGTCGCGGGGGCTGCGGCAGCGCGGGAGCGCGGCCGTGGGCGCCCAGGTGGTCCTCAGGTCCCCGGGGCCTTCCGTGGGGGTTGCCGCGGCAGTCCTCGGGCGTCCAGGCGCGCCACCCGAGACCTGAAGCCCAGGAAGGGCTCCGCTCACTGTCCGAGGCTGCGCTCGTGGCACAACGCCGGCAGCGCAGGAGCCGGGATACCCGGCATCGGCACGACCGTGGCCGAGGCTGATCCTCAGAGCCAGAGGCATCGAGACCCCCACCTCCAGTGGCATTCCTCGACAGGACATCGAGACACGAAGGCTCCCCGGGCTCAAACCTGGGCGAAGGCCCCCGGTGTGGAAAAGAGCCAGGCCCAGATCTCCGGGGCCTGCCTATTGGGAGCCCCGTCTCCGGGCCAGGGGGGGGGGGCTTTCGCACGGGGTGCGCCAAAACAGAATGCAATACTTCATCCTCTGGCGCATGGCGCGCGGCAGCCGCGTGCTGATACTGAACGACGGTGCGCATCCCGCACGAAAGATTGCGCGAACTATTGCGCAAATCCCACCAGCCCTCTTGGCGTAGGTGGTTTTACAAATTTTGCCTTCTCTCTGCCAAAGCTCCCTCCTTCCCCTTCTCGGGGGAAGGGGTTACCCCTCCCCCTACGCCCTCCCCTGGGCCTGGAAGGGGCGCCCCGCGAGAGGTCAGAGCGTTCAAGAGGGCCTACGAGAGCGCAAGATGGCATCCAAGATTGCTCCAGATAGCTCAGTATGGTCAAGATAGCCTCCGACACACATCGAAGAAGCCCCAAGACGACCTCAAGACGGTTTCAAATACGCTTCGAGGCCTCCAAGGACCTTCCCAAGAGGCCAACATGGCTCCAAAACCGAAGGAACATCGATGTTGCTTGCGTTCTCGCCTTTTCGCTTCCGATGGGCTCTTGAGGCCTCAAGATCGCCCCAAAACGATCCAACAGAGCCCCAAGAAGGGCTCAGGAAAGCCCCAAGACAGTCCCAAGAGGGCCCAAGAGCGCCCCAAGAGCGCACCAAGAGCGCCCCAAGAGGGCCTCAAGACGCAATTGTTTGAGCAGAGAGCCTCAAGAGGGCCTCAAGAGTACCCCAAGAGGCTCCGCCAGGACCCCAATGAGAACCCCCAGACGGCTCCAGTAGACCTCCAAGAAAATGATTCCAAGGCGGTTGTTACACTGCACTCTCCTACACCTCCCTGATCAAGGCAACTACCGTGGCGATCTGCTTCTGGATGGGCTGGTGGGCGTCAAGACTGTTCGAGACCCTCCTGGCGAAGGATCCTTGTGCACTGTGCCATCATGCACTGGTCCTGCCATGCATCGTCGATAGATCGGAGATAGCCCCGCGATAATGAGTCCGCACGTTCTGGAGCGGTTTGGGGCTATCGGGCCCCTAATCATCGAAGACCACTGGGCGATTGGGGGTCGATGCATCCTTCCCCGTGCCTAACCTTAAGTCGGGCCTGTCCCCCAACAGGGGGATTTTCGACGAAAAATAAAAAATACCAAAAAAAAAAAAAAAAAAAAAAAAAAAAATCCCAATATTTTCGGGGGACTATTTTTGGAGTATTTCTCGACCATTTGGGGGCATTTCTGGTGTATTTGTTTTATTTCTCGTCGAAAATCCCCCTGTAGGGGGACAGGCCTGACTTAAGCCTATCCACCCTCCCCATCGCTGCCCCCGAAGATCTCTGGGGCCTGTCCCCCTACAGGGGGATTTTCGACACACTCTGCACACTCTGCCCCCGCACGCCCGTCCTGCCAGCACGTCTACGCGCAGGGCGGGCCCCCCCGTCCCCAGTGTCGTCCCCGGCACAGAGCGGGCCTCGCCTTAGGTCGGGCATGTCCCCCTACAGGCGAACTTCGGACGAAAAAAAACTGACCCTGTGACGTACCC
Source organism: Prorocentrum cordatum (assembly GCA_963575745.1). Classification (NCBI taxonomy): domain Eukaryota; class Dinophyceae; order Prorocentrales; family Prorocentraceae; genus Prorocentrum; species Prorocentrum cordatum. The sequence goes on from CAUYUJ010001174.1 coordinate 23,883, forward strand.
AACCTATTTGTATCATGCGAAACGAGGAGTTGGCCAAAACTTGCTTGGACAATCAAATTGCAGGATCCGTTGTTTGATATGTAAGCTACTTGGGACACGCGCCTGTGGCACGATGCGCAGGAGAACCATACAAGAAAGAGGGGCGACAGCTACAGGCTCGAAGAGGACATGGGGAGTCGGGAACGAAGAGCAGGCGAAAGACGTGCGGGAAGCCCACTGTGCTGGGCCCCATCAGCAGCCCTCGAAAGTGGCGACAGTTTCACAGATCGTAGCCCCCCAGGGGTTGCGAGGTCTAATCTGAGTCTGCGGTGAGGACCCACTGTGCTGGGCCCCCCAGAAGGCCTCGAAAGTGGCGACAGGCTCACAGATCGCAGCCCCCCAGGGATTGCGAGGTCTAATCTGAGTCTGCGGTAAGTACCCACTGCGCTGGGCCCCCCAGCAAGCCTCGAAAGTGGCGACAGTTTCACCAATCGCAGCCCCCCAAGGATGGCGAGGTCTAATCCCACCAGCCCTCTGGGCGTAGGTGGTCTAGAGCAGATCCTCTTCCACCCCTCCCTCTTCCCCCTTGGGGAGGGGTTTACCCCTCCCCCTACCCCCTCCCCTGGACCTGGACGGGGGGGGCCGCTGGTAGTTAGAGCGTCCCAGATGGCCCAAGACGGCTCCAAGAGCGCCTCAGAGAACCCAAGATGAGCTCCAAGATGGCTCAAGATAGCGCAAGATCGCTCGAGATGGCTCCTAAGATGGTTCCAAGAAGCCCAAAGACGGCCCCAAGATAACTCCAAGTGGCCAAACAGCTCCCCAAGGAGGCCCCGAAGAGGCCAAAATCGTCCCAAAACCTAAGGAAAATCAATGATTTTTGCTTTCTCGCCTTTTCGCTTCCGATGGCCATCCGAGGCCTGGAGATGGTTCCAAGATGGCCCAAGAGGGCCCCAAGAGAGCCCCAAAAGAGCCCCAAGACGGCCCCAAGAGCGCCCAAGAGCACTCCAAGAGCGTTCCAAGAGGGGTCCAAGAGGCGATTTTAGGGGCTTCCGAGGGGGGGCGCTAATTAAAGCCCCCCTCTTGTTTGATCGATCTCCTCCAAGATGGCCCCAAGAAGCGCCCAGGAAGCCCCAAGAGGTCCCAAGATGGCCCCAAAATGGCCCCAAGAGGCCCCCAAGAGGCCCCCCGGAGGCCCCCAAGAGACCCCCAAGAGGCCCCAAGAGCCCCCCCAGATGCACCCAAGATGCTCCAAGAGGCCTCGGCGAGAATGCCTAATCATTGATTCTACACAGGTTTTAGCCACATGGAGGCCTCTTGGGGGGGGGCACGGATTAAGATGACTCCAAGAGCGTCTGGGAGAGCCCAAAATGACCTCCAAGATGGCTCAAGATATCCCAAGATGTCTCATAATGGCTTCCTCTGTGTGCTGCCCACTTCTCTGATCGAGGCAATTCCTCTGGCCATCGTTTCTGGATGGGCTGGTGGGGATTCGCGAAGCGACAACAATTTGAATCTGCGGTGACTACCCACTGCGCTGGGCCCCCCAGCAGGCCTCGAAAGTGGCGACAGTTTCACAGATCGCAGCCCCCCAGGGATGGCGACGTCTAATCTGAGTCTGCGGTGAGGACCCTCTGTGCTGGGCCCCCCAGCAGGCCTCGAAAGTGGCGACAGTCTCACAGATCGCAGCCCCCCAGGGATGGCGAGGTCTAATTTGAATCCGCGGTGACTTCCCACTGTGCTGGGCCCCTCAGGAGCCCTCGAAAGTGGCGACAGTTTCATAGATCGCAGCCCCCCACGGATGGCGACGTCTAATTTGAATCTGCGGTGAGGACCCACTGTGCTGTGCCCCTCAGCAGCCCTCGAAAGTGGCGACAGTTTCACAGATCGCAGCCCCCCAGGGATGGCGAGGTCTAATTTGAATCCGCGGTGGCTACCCACTGCGCTGGGCCCCCCAGCAAGCCTCGAAAGTGGCGAGAGTTTCACAGATCTCAGCCCCCCTGGGATGGCGACGTCTAATTTGAATCTGCGGTGACTACCCACTGCGCTGGGCCCCCCAGCAGGCCTCGAAAGTGGCGACCGTCTCACAGATCGCAGCCCCCCAGGGATGGCGAGGTCTAATTTAAATCCGCGATGACTACCCACTGTGCTGGGCCCCCCAGCAGGCCTCGAAAGTGCGACAGTTTCACAGATCGCAGCCCCCCAGGGATGGCGAGGTCTAATTTGAATCCGCGGTGAGTACCCACTGAGCTGGGCCCCCCAGCAGGCCTCGAAAGTGGCGACAGTTTCACAGATCGCAGCCCCCCAGGGATGGCGAGGTCTATTTGATTCCGCGGTGGGTACCCACTGTGCCGGGCCCCCCAGCAGGCCTCGAAAGTGGCGACAGTTTCACAGATCGCAGCCCCCCAGGGATGGCGACGTCTAATCTGAGTCTGCGGTTTGTACCCACTGTGCTGGGCCCCCCAGCAGCCCTCGAAAGTGGCGACAGTTTCACAGATCGCAGCCCCCCAGGGATGGCGAGGTCTAATTTGAATCTGCGGTGAGGACCCACTGTGCTGGGCCCCCCAGCAGGCCTCGAAAGTGGCGACAGTCTCACAGATCGCAGCCCCCCAAGGATGGCGACGTCTAATTTGAATCTGCGGTGACTTCCCACTGCGGTGGGCCCCCCAGCAGGCCTCGAAAGTGGCGACAGTTTCACAGATCGCAGCCCCCCAGGGATGGCGAGGTCTAATGTGAATCCGCGGTGAGGACCCACTGTGCGGGGCCCCTCAGCAGCCCTCGAAAGTGGCGACAGTTTCACAGATCCCACTATGCTGGGCCCCCCAGCAGGCCTCGAAAGCGGCGACAGTTTCACAGATCGCAGCCCCCCAGGGGGGGGGGGGAAGGAGACGCGCGAGCAGTGCTCTATTCAAAACGAGAACCCCACGCAGGAGGGTTGGGAAAAAGCAGAAAAAATACCCTGTGACGTACCCAACCTATTTGTACCAATGGAAACGAGGAGTTGGCCGAAACTTGCATGGACAATCAACTTGATGTGTAAGCTACTTGGGACACGAGCCTATGGCATGATGCGCAGGAGAACCATACAAGAACGAGGGACGACAGCTACAGGCTCGAAGAGGACATGGGGAGTCGGGAACGCAGAGCAGGAGAAAAACGTGCGGGAAGCCGAACCATCAGCACGGCAGCAGCAGAGGGAAGGTGACTGCAGGAGGAGAACAAGGACGAAAGCGGCGGGAGAAGAAAGAAAGGCGACTCTTTTTGTCGGTTGACCGTTGAAGGTTTTTGTCGGTTGACCGTTGAAGTGGCAAGAGTAGCTGGCCAACATGCGGTGGGTACCCACTGTGCTGTGCCCCTCAGCAGCCCTCGAAGGTGGCGACAGTCTCACAGATCGCAGCCCCCCAGGGAAGGTGAGGTCTAATTTGAGTCTGCGGTGGGTACCCACTGTGCTGTGCCCCTCAGCAGCCCTCGAAAGTGGCGACAGTTTCACCAATCGCAGCCCCCCAGGGATGGCGACGTCTAATCTGAGTCTGCGGTGAGGACCCTCTGTGCTGGGCCCCCCAGCAGGCCTCGAAAGTGGCGAAAGCTTCACAGATCGCAGCCCCCCAGGGATGGCGAGGTCTAATTTGAATCTGCGGTTTGTACCCACTGTGCTGTGCCCCCCAGCAGGCCTCGAAAGTGGCGACAGTTTCACAGATCGCAGCCCCCCAGGGATGGCGACGTCTAATTTGAATCCGCGGTGAACCCACTGTGCTGGGCCCCCCAGCAGGCCTCGAAAGTGGCGACAGTTTCACAGATCGCAGCCCCCCAGGGATGGCGAGGTCTAATTTGAATCTGCGGTGAGGACCCACTGTGCTGGTCCCCCAGCAGGCCTCGAAAGTGGCGACAGTTTCACAGATCGCAGCCCCCCAGGGATGGCGAGGTCTAATTTGAATCTGCGGTGAGGACCCACTGTGCTGGGCCCCCCAGCAGGCCTCGAAAGTGGCGAGAGTTTCACAGATCTCAGCCCCCCAGGGATGGCGACGTCTAATTTGAATATACGGTGACTACCCACTGTGCTGGGCCCCCCAGCAGGCCTCGAAAGTGGCGACAGTTTCACAGATCGCAGCCCCCCAAGGATGGCGAGGTCTAATTTGAATCCGCGGTGAATACCCACTGTGCTGGGCCCCCCAGCAGGCCTCGAAAGTGGCGACAGTCTCACAGATCGCAGCCCCCCAGGGATGGCGAGGTCTAATTTGAACCTGCGGTGAGGACCCACTGTGCTGGGCCCCCCAGCAAGCCTCGAAAGTGGCGACAGTTTCACAGATCGCAGCCCCCCAGGAATGGCGAGGTCTAATTTGAATCTGCGGTGAGTACCCACTGTGCTGGGCCCCCCAGCAGGCCTCGAAAGTGGCGACAGTTTCACAGATCGCAGCCCCCCAGGGATGGCGACGTCGAATTTGAATCTGCGGTGAGTACCCACTGTGCTGTGCCCCTCAGCAGCCCTCGAAAGTGGCGACAGTTTCACAGATCGCAGCCCCTAGCAGCCCTCGCAAGTGGCTCAGGGATAGCCAGGTAGGAAGCAGGCTGACATGCAGCGACGAGCGAGGTAAAAGGCAGGGGGGAAGAGAGGGACGGGAAGGAAGGAAGGAAGGAAGGAAGGAGACGCGCGAGCAGTGCTCTATTCAAAACGAGAACCCAACGCAGGAGGGTTTGGAAAAACTTCAATCATAGTCGGAAAAGCGTCCCCAAGCTATTTGTTGTCTATTTCTGAATATATCTCCTGTAGAAGGACACGACACGCCCGACTTAAGCCTCGCCTGGCAGGACCGGTGGTATACCACCGCGCGGGGAGAGTCGGACGTCGTAACGTTCTGTTCGCGGTGTGGTCCCAGGGGCCTGACAGTCCCGAACGAAAGCATCTGTGGTTGGTTGGCTCCTGGGTCTTCTCGCCTGAGGACCGGCGGTTGTGTACAACTGGGGGGGGGGGTAGCCTCCGACGTCGTGGCGTTGTTCGCGGTGTGGTCTGCAGGGGCCAGCTGAGCGACGAAAAGGAACGGGCCTTACGCGAGATGGCATAGCGACCTTACGCGGTGGCTTACACGGGCCGCCGACGCGGCACGCCGCACTGGAAACGAGGGCGCTGACGCGCGACCTTACACGAGCAGCTTACGCGCCAATGTCAGTGAAGATGACCCCGTGGTCCTCCGTCGCTCAGATGCCCTCGCGAGTGGTTCCCCTGACAGCCCCGAAAGAATGTGGTCGCCTCCTGGGTCTGCTCGGGCTGATCCCGAGCTTCGGTCTGACGGCCGTCCCCCTCTGTGTTCCACCGACTGATCCTGCACTTCCCCGATCAAGGCAACTCGCCCGGGGGCATCTGTCCTGAAAGGGCTGGTGGCAAAAGCGTCGAGGCAATGATTTTCAAGGCAGGTGCTTGTGCTGGCAGGCGCCTGGGCCCCGAACGGCCCCGAGAAACAAAAGGAACAGCAGTGAATCACAACCAGAGCGAGGAGTCGGCATGCGCCTGGGCTCGGCGGCCAATACTCGACCTGTCAAGGGCGCGTTCTGGCCAGAATGTCGAGGGCAGCCCAGCCGTGGCCACGAGAGCACCCCACGAGACCAAACAGAATCATTACGCACCTCTATCCTCGCTGATCCCGACTCCTGGAGGCCCCCAGAGAGCTCCGGAGGTCCCCGCGGGCACGCGAGGATGCCCCAACAGGCCCACGGAAGCCTCCGGCAGCTCCAGGAAGCATCCAGGTCTAGCGCGTATCTCTTACGAGACATCCTGCGCACCTGCATCCCGCGGATCTGCCCATCCTGCACCCCCCTGGCTCAAAAGAAAATCCGCCTGGGCCCCCAGCCGCCACCGGCAGCCCGGGCTGCCACGCGGGCTGAGGCCTCGGGCACGGGCTGGGGTAGCGTCAACTCGGGTCAGCCAGGGCAACGTCCCCAGCGTCTTGAAAAACGAAAGCGCTTGCTCGACGTCTTCTGCATCTGGGGGCCGTTTTGGAACTCCGGGGCCGTCCAACAAATACTCAAAACAGAAACCTGACTCATGGGATGAAGATCGGGACTTCTGGACACCCTGCGCGGAAACAATAGTATATCAGATCGGAGGTTGGGGGGGTGAGATCGCACTAGAACGGAGAGCCCTCGCCAGGAAATCGGTTTCGGTCTCGTGTGCGTGCCGTGCGTGCGGGCGAGGCGAAGCTGCGTGGGCGGCCCTCTGGCTAGGACGCGGCCGGGCCAAAAGACCCGCCCCCCCCCCCCAACTCCCCCAGGTTGGCCGGCGGTTACCAGGGGTGTCCCATTGTCATGTCCTGATGGTGTCCCGATGTGTCCCGTGGTGTCCCGCGGTGTCCCGATAATGTTCCGATGGTGTCTTGGCGGTGTCCCGTCGGTGTCCAGTCGGTGTCAAGTCGGTGCCCCGTCGGTGTCTCATCGGTGTCCCGTAGTGAGATCGATAGTGAGATCGATAGTGAAATCGATAGTGGGATCGAAAGAAACATCGATAGTGAAATCGATAGTGAGATCGATAGTACGATCGATAGTGAGATCGATAGTGAGATCGATCGTGAGATCGATAGTGAGATCGAAACTGAGATCAATATTGTTACATATACCTATACGACCAACCCTACGGGTGAAAAGAAGGTTCTGGGGGGAGGAATCAACGTCTCACTCGATCAGTCTCACTATCGATCTCACTATCGATATCACTATCGGTCTCGCTCGATCGATCTCACTCGATCGATCTCACAATCGATTTCACTCGATCTAGTTGATTAGATCGATGTCACAATCGATATGACTATCGATCTCACAATCGATCTCACTATCGATCTCACTATCGATCTCACAATCTATCTGACATTCGGTCTCACTATCGATACCACTATCGATATCACAATCGATCTCACAATCAACGTCAGCATCATCGACATCATCGTCATCAACGTCATCAACATCATCTTTCATCATCATCATCATCATCATCATCATCATCATCATCATCACCATCATCATCATCATCATCATCATCATCATCATCATTCATCGGGACACCATCATCATCATCATCACCACCTCATTGCCATCATCATCAACATCATCACCATCATGATCATCGGGACACCATCATCGTGACCATCATCATCATCATCAACATCACCATCATCGGGACAAGATTATCATCATCATCATCAAAACACCACCATCATCATCATCTCATCATCATCATGGACAACATCGTCATCATCATCATCATCGGGACACCATCATCATCAGCAGCATCATCATCATCAACCTCATCATCATGGGGACACCATTAGCATCGTTAACATCATGATCACCATCATCAGCATCATCATCATCATCATCATCGGGACACCATCATCATCATCAGCATCATCATCCTCGGGCCACCATCATCAAAATCATCGTCACCTCAGCATTATTCTCATCATCGACATCATCACCATCGAACACAATCATCGTCATCATCATCATCACCAACATGAGCATCATCGGGACACCATCATTATCATCACCATCAGCATCATCAACAGCCTCAGCATCAGCCTCATCATCATCATCGGGACACCATCATCATCATCTTCATCATCAATTCATCATCTCATCATCATCAACACCATCAGGATCACCAAAGTCATCATCACCATCGGAACACCATCATCAGAAGCAACATGAGCATCATCAGCATCAGCATCATCGGCACACCATCATCATCGCCACCATGGCCATCATCATCATCACCATCATCATCCTCGGGACACCATCATCGTCATCATCATCATCATCACATCATCATCATCGGGACACCATCATCATCATCATCATCATCATCATCATCATCATCA
>CAUYUJ010001174.1:31820-41820 GCA_963575745.1 Prorocentrum cordatum
CCCCCCCCCTACCCTCCGGATCCGGAAAACTGGAGGGGGCCACTACCGGTTCGCACCCCCCCTTCCCCTTTCCCCCCCCCCCCTACTCACCGCCAGCAAACGACTCCCGGTCCCCACCACCGTCCGCATCACATCCCCCACTGGTGTTCCCAGCACCATTGTCCTCACCACCGCTGTCCCCACTGGTTCCACCACCGCCCCTACTGTCCCCACCAGTGGCCCCACCACTGTCGCACTGTCCCCGCTGTCCCCAGAACTGTTCCCACCACGGTTCCACTCTCCCCACTGTCTCCACGGCCCCAACCACTGCCCGACTATCCTCACTGTCCCCACTGTCCCACTGACTCCTCCGCTGTCCCACTGAGCTGTCCCACTGTTCCCACCACTGTCCCCGCTGTCCCCGCCACTGTCCCCACTGTACCTCTGTCCCATTGTCCCACCGCCGTCCTCGCCACCGCCTTCACCACTGTCCCCACCACCATTGTACCCTCCACTGTCCCACTGTTTCCACCTCATTCCCATTGTCCCCACACCAGTCCCCACCACCACCGTCACCACCACTGTCCACTGTCCCCCCCTGTTCCACCATTGTCCCCACCACTGTCCCCACCACTACCGTCCCCACCACTGTCCCACTGTCCCACTGTCCCCACCACTGTCCCGCTATCCCCTCACCACTGTCCCCACCAACACCGCCCCCACCACTGTCCGCACCCCCACTCGGTTTTCGAGGGGGGGGGGTTCGAACCGGTAGTGACCCCACCCGGTTTTCCGGATCCGGAGGGGGGGGGGAAGGGGTTCGAACCGGTAGTGACCCCCCCCCCTTTTCATGATGAGCAGGGGGGGGGGGGGGGGGAGGGGTTCGAACCGGTAGTGGACCCCCGGCCGGTGGAGGGGGGGGGGGGGGAGGGGTTCGAACCGGTAGTGACCCCCACCGGTTTTCGCCAGCAGCGGTAAGGAACACGCTCTTTCCATCTCACATGATCATGAATCAGCATCCTCAACAACTTCATCATGGGGACACCATCATTCATCATCATCATCATATCATCAGTAAACAGCATCTAGCACATCCCCCCCTTCATCCATCATCGTTATCATCGAGACACCATTATCATCGTCATCATCATCATCACAATCATCAGCATCATCATCAGCATCATCGGGACAACCTCATCATCATTATCAACATCAACATCAACATCATCAACATCATCATCATCATCATCATCATCATCATCATTATCATCATCGGGCCACCACCATCAAAATCATCATCACCTCATCATCATCCCCATCATCAACATCGTCATCATCGGGACACCATCATCGCCATCATCATCAACCTCCTCATCATCATCAGGACACCATCATCATCACCATCATCATCAATAGCATCATCATCAACCTCATCATCATCATCATCATCATCATCATCATCATCATCATCATCACCATCGGGAAACCATCATCATCATCATCAGCATCATCTTCATTCTCATCATCATCTCATCATCTCATCATCATCAACATCATCAAGATCATCAACATCATCGCCATCAACATCGGGACACCATCATCATCAGCAGCAACATCAGCATCATCAACATCATCATCACCGGGACAACATCATCATCATCATCATCATCATCATCATCATCATCATCATCACCATGGCCATCATCATCATCATCATGATCATCAACAACATCGTCATCATCAACATCAGCAGCAGCAGCATGATCATCATCATCATCATCATCAACATCATCATCATCATCATCATCATCATCATCATCATCATCATCATCATCATCATCATCATCATCATCATCATCATCATCATCATCATCATCATCATCATCATCATCATCATCATCATCATCATCATCATCATCATCATCATCTTCATCCTCATCATCATCATCATCATCATCATCATCATCATCATCATCATCATCATCATCATCATCATCATCATCATCATCATCATCATCATCATCATCATCATCATCATCAACTTCATCATCATCATCATCATCATCATCATCATCATCATCATCATCATCATCATCATCATCATCATCATCATCATCATCATCATCATCATCATCATCATCATCATCATCATCATCATCATCATCATCATCATCATCGGGACACCGACGGGACACCGGCGGGACACCGGCGGGACACCGCGGGGCACCGGTTGCCGGAAGGGAGACATTTGGTCCGGCCGCGCCGCAGCCAGAGGCGGGACGTTTCTCGCCCGCCCACGCAGCTTCGCCTCGCCCGCACGCACGGCACGCACGAACACTAAACCGAAACCGATTTCCCGGTAGGGGGGCTCTCCGTTCCACTTCGATCTCACCCCTTCACCTCATATAGATATATATATATATATGTGTGTGTATATATATATATATATATATATGTATAGGGATACCGATAGTGAGAGGCATAGTGAGACCGATTGTGAGATCGGAAGTGAGGTCGATAGTGAGATCGGTAGTGAGATCGATGTCGGGGTCGATAGTGAGATCAATAGCGAGATCGATAGTGATATCGATAGTGAGAACGACTATGAGATCGATAGTGAGATCGATAGTCATCTCGATAGTAAGATCGACAGTGGGATCGATAGTGAGATCGACAGGGAGATCAATCGTGAGAGCGATAGTGATATCGATTGAGTGAGGTTTTGGTTCGTCCCCCTCCGGACCTCCTTCTCAACCCGAAGGAGGGTCGTATAGGTATCTGAGAGAGGGGGTTAGGGGAGGGAGGGGGGGAGGGTGAGCCCGACCCTGCTCCCAAACCAGGTCCAACCGAATTGGCTGAAACACCGCAGGGCAGACCCCCGTTACGCGGGCCCCGACTTCGTCGTCGTCCTCCTCCTCCTCCTCCTCCTCCTCCTCCTCCTCCTCCTCCTCCTCCTCTCCTCCGCAGCACTGGCCTCGGGCGGACGCTCGAAACGATTCTGGAACCCCCTGGACGGCTCTCAACGTGGCGCGGCTGCTGGAAAACGGCTGGGGCCCAGAAAGCTTCCAGATACAGTCCAGAACAACTGGAAGCATCCCAGACCCTCCGATGCTCGATCTTCGAACCCCAGCCGAATCATAGTTTGTGGTTTCGATGTACTTCTTAAATTGTCAATGCCTGCAGTCGCGCACTTCCAAGTGAGACGACGAGCCCCAACACGGAAATCGGTTTCGGTTTCGTCTTCGTGTCGTGCGTGTGGGCGAAGAGAAGCTGCGTGCACGGGCAGGCGAAACCATGCCAAATATACTGTGTCCCCCAGGTTGGCCAGCGGTGGCCTAGGGATGTCCCGATGGTGTTCCATGGCCTGGGGGTGTCCCGATGGTGTCCCAATTGTGTACCGATGGTACCCCGATGGTGTCCAAATGGTACCCCAATTGTGTCCCGATGGTACCCCGATGGTGTCCCGATGGTGTCCCAATGGTGTCCCCACGGTGTCCCGATGGTGTCCCGATGGTGTCCCGATGATCTCCCGATTTTGCCCCCCTTGTTGTCCACATGGTTGTCCAGATTGTTGACCCGTGAGACCGAGAGATAGATAAATAGTGAGATCGATGGACAGTGAGTCCGTTCGATAGTGAAATCGATAGATAGTGAGATCGATGGATATCCGTTCGATAGTGAGATCGACAAATCGATAGTGTGATCGATTGTGAGATGGATCGTAAGACCGATTGGTAGTGGTACGGATAAATATAATTCGATGGGGTGACCGATGGTGAGGTCAATAGTAGTGAGATCGATAAACAGCTACTGAGACCGATACGTAATGAGATAGTGCGGCCGATGGTGTAACAAATAAAGCAATTGTAAGATCGACAGTAATATCAAAAACAGACAATGAGATCGAACGTGCGATCGATAGAGGAACCGACAGTGATCGATCAACCGATAGTGAGATCGAAAGAGAAATACATAGCCAGCTCGATAGTAGGATCGATAGTGAGATCGATAGCGAGACTTATCGTAAGGCCAACAGAGATATCGATAAGCAAATAGTGAACGAGTGGACCACATATCTATGTACAAAATGTGGATTGGTGCCCCAACAGGGTCCTGATGGTGGCCTTTACTTGACGCTATAGCAAGCGTCAGATTCGGCGGTGGACAAACCTCCCTTTAGTAAACCACCCTTTACTGAAAACGGCCTGGGACCGAAACCGACGGACCTGGACCCGCACAAAATGACGGCCGCGACGCCCTCTCGCGAACCGAAAACGGCCAATTCGCTAATCGACGTGTCAGGGTAGGAGGTCTGTCAACCTTCGATAAGATCCATCCCCCCCCCCTCCTTGCCTGGGCCCCGGCGGCACGGGGCATGCCGCCGCCTGGCAGGCCGCCGCCTGCGGCGCGAGCACCGCCGCCGGGCCGCCGACCCGAGCGCTGCTGAGGACCACGGAGCCCCGGCGCGGCGGCGGCGCTTGGCGGCCCGCGGCGCCGCCGGCGCCGGGTGCAGCCAGCTCTCCGAGGCCAGGATCCAGACTTACGTCGGGCATGTCTCCCTCCAGGGGGATTTTGGGCGAAGAATTGAAAATACCCCAAAAATACCCCAAAATGACGGAAAAATGCTAAAACAATAGTCCCCTGACTATTTTTGGACTATTGTTGAATATTCCTCCTGTAGAGGGACAGGCCCGATTTAAATCCAGACAGGTCCACCGCCCGGGGAGCCGACAGGACCCAAACGTTGTTGCTCGTGTTGCTTGTCGTTTTGCTCTATACCCGTTTTCCTGCACCTCCCCCTCCCGAAACGAAGCACAAAACGCCGCCGCAGTCCGGCAAGACAGCGTTCGGGTGCAGCCCTGGCCGACACCCCGGGGCCCCGGGGAGCTCCAGGGCACAGAGATAGCCACGCCCACTGCCTCCTAGAGTTAAGTCGGGCCTGTCCCCCTGCAGGCCGACTTTGGACGGAAAATCAAAAACAGTCCCCAAATACCCTGACATACAAAAAAAAACAGTCCAAAACTCGTCCCCAGACCACTTTTTTGCTTATTTTTGTATACTCCTCCTGCAGAGGGACGGGCCCGACATTGCTCCCCGAGGGCCCCGGGCCCTGCCCATAGGGGGATTTTGGACGAAAAATAAGAAACATTCCAAACATACCCCAAAGACTCAAAAAAGGTTCCAAACTCGTCCCCAGACCATTTTTGGGGGCTATTTTTGGATCCTCCCCCTGCCGAGGGACGGGCCCGACACTGCTCCCCGAGGGCCCCGAGGGCCCCGCCCAAGAAAGGGGGGGCAGCGGCTCCCCGAGCGGCAGGCCCCGCGGGGAGTCTCCGGCCTCGGCGGCTCCAGGGCCGGAGGGGGTGCCAGCGCTCCGCCGCCGACGGGCGCCCACGCCCAGGAAATCCCTTTGCCTTGCCGTCGCTCGGACGTCCATGTCCCGTGCTTTTTTTCGGTTTCGTGCGTGCTTTTTTTGCTCGATGGTCCAGGATGGTCCTCGATGGTCCAGGATGGTCCTCGATGGTCCAGGTTCGTGCGTACTTTTTGTTGCTCGATGGTCCAGGATGGTCCTCGATGGTCCTCGCCGGGCGGTGCCAAGCTGCCCTCCACGCGTCGGTCGGAAGACGTACAGGGGAGCGAAGCATGGCATCAATATGAGAACTCGGAGGTCCGCGCGGACTTCTCGGATCCGCGCCGGGGCCCCCCGGCGGCGCCTCCGACGCCGCCCCTGGCGCGCTCCGCGCGCCAGGGAGGAGGGTCCAGCGCCGATCCAGGAAATCCGCGCGGACCTCCGAGTTGTTCTGTTTATAACATTCTTCGTTCCCTAGTAGAGGGCGCGGATGACGTAGAGTGGGCTCAGGTCTTCCCAAAGGGAGAACCCAAAAGCACGGCAGAAGCAGATCGGCATTCTTGGAGTGGGGAGGCGCCAGCAGCAGAGTCGGGATCAGGGACTCGGAAAATAACGAGCTTCCACGACCAGCGTGCGGTTACAGTCAAAAACCCTAATAAGGACGCGCCGTTAGGGCGCAAGACCCTTGGAAGCCGAAGTTGGGATTTTTGCGGCGGCGGACGACGAAAACCCCAAGGACGCAAGAGCAAGGAAGAGCAAGGACGCAAGGGCACCCTGCGCAAAGTCGCGCGTCCTTATTAGGGTTTCTGACCGTACACTGCCCCTCTGATCTGCATCGGCGGAGGCTCGGAGATGCTGTGCGGCAGCTCGGTGGGCACGCTGCCGCCGGGGCGGCTCGCCGAGGACAGACGCAAGACGGCACGCGCCTCTCGTCCGCGGGGGGGGGGCCCGCGCTCCGGACACGGACGGGGAGCACGCGGCCGTGGGGCCGTGCTGCTCCCATCGTACTTTTTCGGGGATGGACAGACCCCCCTGTAGTAAAACGTGGTTCAGTGAAAACGACCCGAGGCCCAGACCTGGCGGGCGTAAGCCTGGAAAACAACGGCCACGGCGCCATCTCGAGAACCGAAAACGGACAATTCACTAATCGACGTGTCGCTGTTGGGGGTGCTGCTCCCATCGTACTTGCGAGGGCCACACCCCAGAAACATTCTTTTCAGCACCCAGGAAGGTGTGGAAGCAGTGCCCAAACGAGTGTCGCCTCCGGGGGCCCGACACGCGAAAATCCTCTCAGGTTTCGGTAGTTTTTGGGTGCTCCTTTTTTTTCTGGTGATCAAGGCTGAAGTAGGTTGGAACATCATAACCGATGGACGGGACACAGGACCGCCTAGATAGGTGGCAACACGTGAACCCTACCCCCCCCCCTCCCACGATTTCTGAGGGGGGTTGGGGGGTCACTCCACGCGTGAGCTCCCGAACGAAGTGCACCACCACCACCCCTTTGGAAGCCGTAGGGGGCGGGGGTACAGCAGGTTCGTGTCGTGTCGACTTCGGCGTTGGTCTCTGACACCGCGGGGAACGTTCAACCTTGAACGATCGACCGTTTCCGAAACGTCAGATCGTTCAACACCAACGGATTCTGGGTCGCTGGCGGCGTTCAACGTTGAACACCAGCGGCGGGGTCGCCGCCAGTCGACACGACACGAAGCTACCGTAGGGTTCACGTGAAGCCACCGATCAGGCCCGACAGCAGGGGCAGCAGGGGGTCCACGCGTGGCTGCCCAGCTGAGGACCACGGAGCCCCGGCGCGGTGGCGACTGCGCCGAGGCTGCTCTCGCGGCGCCGGCGACGCCCGGCGAGGCCAGCTCCATGGTCGGAGCTCGGACCACAAGCGCCTGCAGAGGGCTGCTTTTGTGCAATTCCGGCCTCCAGAGGCCGCTCTGTGGGACCTGGGGCCAGCAGGAGGCGATCCAGGATGCTACATACAAAATGCCCCGTGGAAGGGGGCCGAGAGCGATGAGGCCCACGGATTGAAATATCGATATGCCGGCTCTGGGGAGGAGGGAGGGGGAAGGAGGGCTGGCGCGCCAGAAGGGACGGCCGGAGCCAAAATGGCTACGGAAGCTCCTCCTTCCTACTCCTGCTTCGATACCTCGTCCCTCATCCTTCCTCCTCGCTCGGCTGGTCCACCTCTCCTCGTCTCGGCGTCCAAACCGCTGCGAAAGAGTGACATCGCGTCGGATCTCACTAATTCCATGAGGATGAAGCCGTGCTAGCTGGACAGAGAATACGGATGCACGGAGACGGAAGCACCAGATCGTGGCACAGAAAAAACAAATCAGAACGCCGATTGGAGGATTGTGTTTGGATGTTTGAGCATCGACCTGGCCAGGATGGCTCGAAGTTCCTCACTCGAGCAACCAAATGCGGAAGTTGCGTTCGGACAGGAAGAGGGCGGGGGGGGGCGCAGACCCTCTCCAGCCCAGTCCACCCTCCCCACATACATACGATATTCCTCCCTCCCCCTCTCGATTTTGTTTATGCTACGTTGTGGTCTCTCTCTCTCTCTCTTTCTCTTGTTTCTGGTTATCTGCCTTTCTCTCTCTCTCTCTCTCTCTGTGTTTCTCTCTCTCTCTCTCTTTCTCTATCTCTCTCTCTCTCTCTCTTTCTCTCTCTATCTCCCTTTCTATATATATATATATATGTATATCCACACATACATACATACATACATACATACATACATACATACATACATACATACATACATACATACATACATACATACATACATACACACACGCATACACACACATACATACATACATACATACATACATACATACATACATACATACATACATACATACATACATACATACATACATACATACATACATACATGTGTGTACATACAGTTATCGTTATATCTACATACACAAAGAAAATAAGGCCCTGTGGCCCCCCATGCCCTGCCGAGGCGGGACCCCCCGGCCACGTCCCCCCGGGCTCTGGTGGGTCCGGGTGGCCAAAACCTTGTAGAAAAACACAAGGAAAGTAAGGCCCCGAACCCCCCATGCCCTGGCCCCGGGCCCCCCATGCCCTGGCGGGGTCCCTGGGCGGGACCCCCCCGGCCACGTCCCCCGGTATATATATATATATATAATTAATATATAATATATCATATACATACATACATACATACATACATACATACATACATACATACATCCATACATACATACATACATACATACATACATACATACATACATACATACATATATATATAGGAAGACACATATATATACACATACATACGTACATACGTACGTACATGCATGCATGCATGCATGCATGCATGCATACATGCATACATACATACATACATACAAACATCCGTACATACATACATACATACACACATACATACATACATATATACACACATCGGTATGTAGTGCTATTAATGTACGTAGCACCCCGCAGTTGCGGATAAGAGTAAAGGGCGGCGGGGACGTCGGCAGTCTGCGAGATTTTGAAGAAGCCCACCGCAGGCGCAGAATTTTTCAAGCTATACAACGAGCCCGCAGCCGGCGCCGACTTTTTTGTTAAAACAACGTGGGTGGGTCGCGGGTTGCGTCGTAGGTGGGTCGCGGGTGGGTCGCGGGTGGTTCGCGGGTGGGTCGCGGGCCGGGTCGCGGGTGGGTCGCGGGCGGGTCGCGGGGTGGTCGCGGGTGGGTCGCGGGCGGGTCGCGGGTGGGTCGCCGGCGGGTCGCGGGGTGGGTCGCAGGTGGGTCGCGGGGTGGGTCGCGGGTGGGTCGCGGGGTGGGTCGCGGGTGGGTCGCGGGGTGGGTCGCGGGGGGGACGACGCCAAACAACAACAACAACAACAACAACAACAACAACAACAACAACAACAACAACAGCAGCAGCAGCAGCAGCAGCAGCAACAACAACAACAGCAGCAGCAGCAGCAACAACAACAACAACAACAACAACAACGGAAAGGTGTACACTCCGGCCCTGGGCAGGGCCGGAGCCTCCAGCGTCACTCCCCCGGTGGACGGGCGCACACTCCGGCCCCGTCCTGAGACGCTGTGTGGCGACAACTTCTCCGGCCCTGCGAGAGGCCATCAGCGGCGGTGTCGAGCCGCGGTGGACAAACGTACACTCCGGCTTCGTGTGCACTGTCATCTGTGCTGGTCCCTCCATAGAAAACGCTCCCCGTGCGCTACCCCCTTCTCCGGCCCCGTGTGCAGCTAAGACACCCTCAAGGACCCTCACGACTCCTGACAAAAACTAAAGCCTCCCTCAAGGACCCTCACGACGACGACGACGACGACGGCGGCGGCGGCGGCGCCGCCGCCGCCGCCACCGTCGAGAGGGGTGCGGAAATTTCTGGGGTGCCTCCCTGTCGCGTCTCGCACGGCCCCTGCGGCACTCGGCCCCGTGCGGGGAAGCCTGCCCGGCAGAGAGCCCGAGGGCCTCCGGAACTCATGGTAGTAGTAGTAGTAGTAGTAGTAGTAGTAGTAGTAGTAGTAGTAGTAGTAGTAGTAGTAGTAGTAGTAGTAGTAGTAGTAGTAGTAGTAGTAGTAGTGTAGTAGTAGTAGTAGTAGTAGTAGTATAGTAGTAGTAGTAGTAGTAGCAGTAGTAGTAGTCGTAGTAGTA
>CAUYUJ010001174.1:46820-81445 GCA_963575745.1 Prorocentrum cordatum
CTTGGGGGTATTCGCAATCAGAGCTTGCCTCTGTAGGGGTCCTAACGGATTAAAAAGTTAGGTGAGGTGCGTCGCCGATTTCGGTGGCCGGGCCCAGGTGCCCGGGTGCCCGGGTGCCCGGGTGCCCGGGTGCCCGGGGGTGCCCGGGTGCCCGGGGGTGCCCAATAGCCCAATAGCCCAATAGCCCAGTAGCCCAGTAGCCCAGTAGCCCTATAGCCCTATAGCCCAATAGCCGTATAGCCCTGTAGCCCTATAGCCTTATATCCCTATAGCCCTAATAGCCGTATATCCCTATAGCCCTCTAGTCCCATAGCCCATATAGCTCTATAGCCTCATAGCCCTATAGCCCTATGGCCCTATAGGTCACAGTCCTATAGCCCTATAGCCCTATAGCCCGATAGCCCTATAGCCCTATAGCCCGATAGCCCGATAGCCCTATAGCCCGATAGCCCTTAGCCCTATAAGGGAGCAATTGGAAGATTCAAAAAATCTGATTGAAGTTTTTCTCCGGTATCATATGTTCCTTACCTGCCACGTGCAAAAAGTGCAGCCCCTAAAACAAGGGAAGAGAGGACGGGTGGAAGGGGGAGAGAGAATAATGGAGCACGAGAGAAATTAGCAGGAGGGGGGCAAGGAGCAGAAAAGAAGTGGTAGAACCAGACGGGCAAATCGGGCGGGCAGACCCATAGCGGGCAGGTCGGGAAGGCGGGCAGAGGCGACGAGGTCGAGCAGGCGGGTTGCTGAAGCGTGGGTCCTGCATGGATCGCGAGGAAGTCGCGAGCGATAGCGCGATGCCGAAGTAAATCGTGAGGAAAGCCAAAGCGAGAGCGTGATTCCTGATCGCCGAGGGCGCATCGTCTGAAAAAAATGCGAGGAAATTCCACGCGAGAGCGCGATGCGCACATGCATTGTGAGGAAGACCCGCGCGAGCGCGCGATTTGGGAATCAATTGCGAGGAAATATCAGGCGGGAGCCGCTGTTGTTGTAAACCGGGGGCCAGGGGCCCAGTTTGAGCTCCGTGACTTTCCCTGATAGAAAAACAAAGTGCGAACCCCGGGGGAAGCACTTCAATTGAAAAACACAACGGTCACCGGAGGGGGTGGGTCAACAATAATTACTTTTGAGTAATGAGTGTTCAACAACAACAATCAGTTTAAAACTGTTCGCTCCTACCCGTTCGCGTGCCAACCAATACGCATATTCCAAGCCCTCGGTACCCGCCCTCGTCGCCTTCGATCGTACCCCCTTGGGGTATATCTTCCTTACCTGCCACGCGTATTTAGCGCAGCCCCTAAAACAAGGAAACAGAGGACGGGTGGAAGCCCTGGCGACGAGGTCGAGCAGGCGTGTTGCTGAAGCGTGGGTCCTGCATGAATCGCGAGGAAATCTCGAGCGATAGCGCGAAGCCGAAAAATCGTGAGAAAAGCCAGCGTGGGCCACGAAAGGCATAAAATCCGAGGCCACAGAAGGCAGCGACGGGGCCGCTGAGGGCAGCGAAGGGGCCACGAAGGGCAGCGAGGGGGCCACAAAGAGCGACAACGGGGCCACGAAGGGCATGCATATGGGGCCACGACGGGCGCAAGCGAGCGGGGGCCACGAAGGACACTCGTCTACGGGGCCACAAAAGGCGACAGCGGGGCCACGAAGGGCAGCGAGGGGGCCACGAAGGGCGACAGCGGTGCTACGAAGGGCATGCGTATGGGGCCACGACGGGCGCGTGCGACCGGGGGCCACGAAGGGCATATAATGCGGGGCCACAGATGGCAGCGCCGGAACCACTGAGGCAGCAACGGGGCCACGAAGGACAGCGAGCGAAGGCGACCGCGGAACCAGCACGGGCAGCGAGGGGCATCGAAGGCGGGCGACGGGCAGCGAGCGGCGACTGCAGTCATTAATGGGCTGGTCGGGCGGGCAGGCCCCGACGGGCGGGTCGAGTGGGCGGGTCGTTGAGGCGTGAGTCCTGCTTGAACCGCCAGGCAATGTGAAGCGGGAGCGCGATTCCTGAGTTTCGAGGACCGGCATCTGAATGAACTGTGAGGAATATCAAGAGAAGCGGTTCGGTGGTAAGTTGCGAGGAAGTCCTAAGCAAGGACGCGATTCTGCAATAAATTGTCAAGAAGTATGAGCAGGGAGCCGCGATTCGTTGGTAAATTGCCAGGAAGTCCCAAACGAGAGCGCGATTCTTCAATGCATTGTGAGGAAGTATCAGGCGGGAACCATTGTTGTTGTAAACCAGGGGCCAACGACACAGTTTGAACCCCCAGACTTTCCCGAGTAAAAAACCGGGTGCGATCCCCGGGAAGGGCACGTCAGTAGAAAATCCGCCGACCCTGTCGGCGTGTGGAAGAGGCTTCTCCGTCTGTTCCCTCCTCGGCGAAATTGAACAACGTCGTAATTGAGTCGAAAAGAAGCCCCTTCCCTTTGATCCTTTCCCCGCCGGGGGGGGGGGTCCCGGGGGGGGTCCCGGGGAGGGGTCCCGGGTTTTTACGCCGCCCCCCCGGGTGGGTCCCGGGGGGGGGCCCGGGTTTTTACGCCGCCCCCCCGGGGAATCCCGGAGCCCAAAAAAGTCCCAAGACGGGCCACGAGTGCCCAGAGAGGCCAGCAAGACGATCCAAGAGGGCGCCGAATCGCCGAATGATCTGTCCAAGACGCCTCGACGGCCTCCAGACGGCCCAAGAGGCCTGCGAGACGCCCCAAGAGGCCTCCAGGACCGTTCCCACGAGAGCCCCAAGAGGTACAAATCATGGATTTCCCATACGTTTTTTGTGAATTTTTGGCGTTCCGTTTTCGCCTCTTCCGCTTCCCCACGCGCCAAGACGGCCCAAGAGGCTCCTAAGATCGCCCCGGCACGGCCCAAGAGATCTCCGAGAGGGTCTCCAAACGGCCCAAAAGTGCCCCAAGACGGCCCAAGACGCCTCTCAGATTCACAAAAGGCCCCCAAAACGATTCCAAGAGAGCGCCCAGACGGGGGACCCGAACGGACATTTCGAACCCTCAGCCCCGAGAAGCTCCCAAGAGGCCCTCCAGGAAGCCCAAAGAGGCCCCAAGAGGCTACCGAGAGGCCCCAACAACTCTCCTAGGAAGCTACAAAACAACCTAGGAAGTTACAAAACAACCGGGTATTCCCTCCTCTTCGACCTTGTCCTCCTCCTCCGCCTGTTCCACCTCCTCCCCATCACAGAACGGAGGAGGGACACTGTCCCGAGCGCGGCAAGCGCGCTTTCAACGCCTCCGACGTCCGACAGCGCCTCGCAGCCACCGTCCGATCCGCGAGGGCTGGCGCGCCCAGGCGACAGGGTCGTCTCCAGGGTCGGCGGCATCGGCCGTAAGGCCTTCGCAATATGCAATGTGCACCGGGCGGGGGGGATCAACAATAATTTTTCGTCAGGAATAAAAGTTCAACACCAACAACAACAACAGAAACAACAGCAACAACAACAACAACAAAACAAAACAACAACAAAAACAACAAAAAAACATAAACAAAAACAATAATCCGCATCGCGAAATCCTACTTCAGCCACGCACCCAGGGACAGTGAGTGACCGTTCGGCCCCCTTACTCTGACGTCTGTGCATCCCTCCATTCTTCACCGCTCTCTCTCTCTCTCTCTCTCTCCCCCCCTCCATATATATGTATGGATATCACTTTGACGTCTGTGTATCCCCCCTCCAACACCGCTCTCTCTATCTTTCTCTCTCTCTCTCTCTCTCTCTCCCCCATATCAACGTATGTATATACAGGTCATAGTATATACGTATCCCTCTCTCTTTCCCTCCTTCTCTTTGTGTCTCTCTCTTTCACTCTTGTTCTGTATTCCTCTCTCTCTCTCACTGTTTCTCTCCCCCCATACATCCTATGTACAACAACTAACGATCAGCATGTAATGTGGTACTATGTCATCCCCTGACACTGTCGACTCGTAGCACCGACTCTCCCGCGTGTTGAAGCATTTCACTCACAGAAAAAACATACGCCCTGCATACCGGTTCCAGGAGTGCGTGTGTGTGTGTCTGTGTTCACGTAAAGCGCACGCATGTGCTGTCAGCATGGTGATCCCCGTGTAGCATGAGACCACATGTCAGGATCGTCGAACTGTTCCCGCCGTCCAGAATGGCACCCTCGCCCAAGCGGGAGCCACAGTTGCCGCCTTGCCTTTGCCGCCCCCCTCCTTTTCCCTCCTCCGCCTTCCCCTGGTACTCCGGCTCCTCCCGCTCCTCCTAATTCTGCTGCTGCTGCTGCTGCTCGTCCTCATTCCTCCTCCTTCTCCTTCTCCTCCTCCTCCTCCTCCTCCTCCTCCTCCTCCTCCTCCTCCTCCTCCTCCTCCTCCTGTTCATCCGCCACCCCCTCCGCCTCCAATGTGCACAACTCTCCTTTCTTCTGATGTGTTCATTGCTGTTTATGTTTTCGGGCGCGCGCGTGGGAATCCCGCGAACGCATTTGGCAAGTGCACTTGGCTCCGTCAGGTTCTTGGACGCTTACAGCTTGGGAGGCATGAGAGTGGTCGCTGGATGGTCGCCCACGTGGCCGCCCCCAAATGAGATGGTCAAACAGATGGTCGTCCGTGAGGTCGACCAACTCAAGGATGGCCAACAATAGCATCCCGTGTTGTCGACCACTTGGTCTTAGGTCGGGCATGTCCTCCGACAGGCGGATAATGGAAAAAAATATCCCAGTGCGACCCTACCTAGGAGTTAGAACCCCTAGGAAAACAGCATTAGTAGTAACAGTAACGCTAAGCTAAAGCTAAGCTAAAGCTAAGCTAAAGCTAAGCCACAGCTAAGCTCAAGCTAAGCTAAAGCTAAGCTAAAGCTAAGCTAAAGCTAAGTTCAAGCTAAGCTAAAGCTAAGCTAAAGCTAAGCTAAAGCTAAGCTAAAGCTGAGCAACAGCTAAGCTAAAGCTAAGCTACAGCTAAGCTAAAGCTAAGATAAAGCTAAGCTAAAGCTAAGCTAAAGCTAAGCTAAAGCTGAGCTAAAGCTGAGCTAAAGCTAAGCTAAAGCTAAGCTACAGCTAAGCTCAAGCTAAGCTAAAGCTAAGCTAAAGCTAAGCTAAAGCTAAGCTAAAGCTAAGCTAAACGCTAAGCGAAACGCTAAGCGAAACGCTCAGCTAAAGCTAAGCTACAGCTAAGCTAAAGCTAAAGCTAAAGCTAAAGCTCCCAGGGGACTGGGGGGAACCGCTCCCAAGGGACTGGGGGAACCGCCCGGGGCGTGTTGCACTGCCCGGCCCCTTTAAGCTAAGAGAGTAAGAACCCTTCTAGGCAGAGCCTAGGTAGGGAATAAATAGTCCACACAAAATCAAAAAACAAAACATCAAAAGAGCACAAACATTCGTCCCCTGACCATTTGGCACTATTCTTGAACATCACTCCTGTACAGGGACATGCCCGACTTGAACCTGGTCGGCCAAAACAAAATAAAGGCGAACGACAGCACCGTCGGAGAGACAGGCCAGACGAGCATATGTGAGCCCTGACGCCGACGCCCTCATGCTGTGTGATCCGTCGAAGCCCCGACAACCGTGCTCCCCGCGGCCGAGCCAGAGGCCTCCTACTAGGAGGCCTCTAGTTCGGCCTACTTGGAGGACTCCCACTGGGCCTCGAGCTCGGCCTGCTAGGAGGCCTCCTACCAGGGGCCCTCCACTCCGACCCAATCTGCTCGGACCTCCTTGGGCCTCCTAGATCGGGCCCGAGCAGATGGGGTCGGGGGATCGCGCCGTATCGACGATGCATCGGCGATACATCGGCGCCGTCGGCGTGGAGAAAGTGGGGCCCCGCGTCGAGCCGCATCGGCGATGCATCGGCGATGCGGCGCGATCCTCCGACCCCATCTGCTCGGACCCCCTCCGGGAGGCCCCGCCGAGAGCACCCCAGACGTCCGGGCCGCCCCTCCCCCGCGGCCTGCGCCCGCGCCTGGGAGGCATCCTTCAAGGCGCCGACGACGGCGGCGGCCATCGTCTGCCGGGCGCGCTGGTTGCGCGCCGACCGGGCGGGGGGGGGGGCAGGGAGACGGACGGGGGGAGGGACGGGGAGACTAGGGTGAAGGGGCCCTGGGACACACGAAAAATACACACAAACAAAATGATTCACCATATTTTCTTGGTTTTTGTCTTCGCCCCCACTTCCCATGTTTTCCCATCTTTTCCTGGGAATCGACGATTAATTGTGTATGTGTGTTTTATCCCCTCCTCATAGGGGGGGGAGCGGGGGGGGGTAGCAGGGGAAAGACGGAGCGGGCAGGAGGGAGGAGGGGGACTGGGGGAGGCTTGGGAGGTTCGGCGCCCACAGAGCCCAAGGAAAGAGAGACAACTTGGGGTGGGGAAGCCCAGCAGAGGAGACCTTTGTCACCCCGCCCAGGGCTCCAACCCCCCCGGTCCAGGGCCTGGCCGACAAGGGCACCCTGCCCCCCAACTCCCCCCGACCGAGCTCTCCAGCCTGTGTCATCGGATCAGCCTGCGCTCTCTTCGCCTGGGGGGGAGGGCAAGAGGGGGCAGAGGCCCAAGATGGCCCAAGACCGTGCAGGGCTCTCTCTCTCTCTCTCTTTGTTCCGAGGCGAGCGACCCCGGGTGAGCCAGAGCCGTGTCGAGCAACCCAGCCGGCCCCGCAGCAGCTTCAAAAAATCTGGGTCAGCGGAGTGAGGGGAGGGGTGGTCGGCGCCAGATGCCTCCAAAGCCTGGGTCAACCAAAGGGGAGCATCAGGTCGGACGTGTCCTCCTACAGGCGGATATGTTGTAAAACGGAGTATAGAGAATTGTAACAAAAAAACTCAACCCCCTCTTCCACCCCCTCCTCTCCCAATTCCACTTCGGGGAGGCCCTCCCCCCTCCCCCCCTCCCCTGACCCCCCCCTCACTTCCCTTCCCCCCCTCTCCCGCTGGAGAGCGAAGCTTGAGCGATCTCGCAAGAAGGGAGAGGGGACAAGCTTCGCTCTGCAGCCCCCGCTCTCTCTTCGCTCTGCAGCCTCCCCGCTCCTCCCCCCCTCTCAATTTTTCTCCCCCTCCCCTCTCACCTCATTCCACTTCGGGGGGGCTCCCCCCCTCCGGCCCCCCCCCAAACGCTGGACCCCTTCCGCGGGGCCGGCACCAGAGGGCGCAACCCGCCCCCGCAACGCCAGACCCATTCCCTGGGGCACCAGAGGCCTGGTGCCAGCAGCCCCCCCCAGTGCCGGCACCCCCCCCGCTGCCACCCCCCCCCCCCTCGTGCCGCCCCCCCATCCCGGGTGCCGGCCCCCCCACCGGTGCTGGCCCCCCCCGATGCCGGTACCCCCCCCTGTGTGGGCACCCCCCCCCAGTGCCGACACCCCCCCCTCACGGTGCCGGGCCCCCCCCCAGGGCCGACACCCGCACCCCGGTGCCGCCCCCCCCCCCCCCCCGTGCCGGCACACCCCTCTGTGCCAGCACCCCCCTCCCAGTACAAGCACCTCATCATCATCATCATCATTCATCATCATCATCATCATCATCATCATCATCATCATCATCATCATCATCATCATCATCATCATTCATCATCATCATCATCATCATCATCATCATCTCATCATCATCATCATCATATCATCATCTCATCATCATCATTCATCATCATCATCATCATCATCAGCATCATCTCATCATCCATCATCCTCATCCTCATCCTCATCATCATCATCATCATCATCATCTCATCCTCATCCTCATCCTCATCCTCATCCTCATCCTCATCATCATCATCATCATCATCATCATCATCCTCATCCTCATCCATTTCCTCATCCTCATCCTCATCCTCATCATCATCATCATCATCATCATCATCATCATCATCATCATCATCAGCACCATCATCCTCATCATCATCATCAGCAGCATCATCATCATCATCATCGTAATCATTATCAGCATCGCCAACACCATCATCATCATCATCATCATCATCATCATCATCATCAGCATCAGCATCATCATCATCAGCATCATCATCAGCATCATCATCATCATCACCATGCTCATCATCATCGTCATCATCATCATCATGCTCATCATCATGCTCATCATAATGTTCATCATCATCATCATCATCATCATCATCATCATCATCATCAGCAGCAGCAGCATCATTCTCATCAGCATAATCATCATAATGCTCATCATCGGCACCATAATGATCACCAACATCGCCATCATCATCATCAGCATCATAATCATTAACACCAT
This sequence comes from Prorocentrum cordatum, assembly GCA_963575745.1. NCBI lineage: Eukaryota > Dinophyceae > Prorocentrales > Prorocentraceae > Prorocentrum > Prorocentrum cordatum. The sequence continues at coordinate 55,010 of CAUYUJ010001174.1, forward strand.
CACCACCAGAATCATCATCACCCTCATCATCATCATCATCATCATCATCATCGTCATCATCATAAGCATCGTCAGCATCAGCATCAGCATCGTCATCATCATCATCATGATCATCATCATCAGCAGCATCATGTGCATCATCATCACAATCATAATCAGCAGCATCAGCATCATCATCGCCACCATCATAATCATCATCAGCATCATCAGCATCAGCATGATCATCATCATCATCATAAGCATCATCATCATCATCATCATCAGCATCATCATTAGCAGCATCATCATTATCATCAGCACCATCATCAGTATCAGCATCGTCATCATCATGATCATCATCATCATCATCAGCAGCATCATAATCTTAGTCATCATCAGCAGCAGCATCATCATGATCATTGTCATCATCATGATCATAGTCTTCATCAGCAGCAGCATTGTCACCCTCGTCATCATAATCATCATTACTTGCAGCATCACCATCACCATCACCATCTCCATCACCATCACCATCATCATCAGCAGCAGCATCAGCATCATCATCATCATCATCATCAGCAGCAGCAGCAGCAACAGCAGCAGCAGCAGCATCAGCATCAGCATCAGCATCAGCATCAGCATCAGCATCAGCATCAGCATCAGCATCAGCATCAGCATCAGCATCAGCATCAGCATCAGCTCAGCATCAGCATCATCATCATCATCATCATCATCATCATCATCATCATCATCATCATCATCATCATCATCATCATCATCATCATCATCATCATCATCATCATCATCATCATCATCATCATCATCATCATCATCATCATCATCCCGAGCGCCCCGGATCGGCGGCACTGGCTGGAGACCATAGAAATATTCAAAAATATGGGAAAATACCAACAAACACATCGTCCCAGGACTACCATTTTCTATCTTTGAACATTCCTCCTGTAGAAGGACGTGTCCGACGTAAGGGGAGCAGAGGGGAGCAATCGATCCCCGCCAGCGCCGGCAGCCACCGGTCCGTGCGCCGCGACGTCGCGGGCCTCATCTCGGCCACGCGGAGAGGAGTGGTCCCGGGCAAGAGCGGCTCTCGGTGCGCGGCTCTGGGGGAGGGGAGGACGCAGGGGTGCCAAAACCGAGCGCGCAAGACGCCCCCATCGCATCGCATCCATGGAGGCCTCCCAGACCCCATATGTACTCCGACCGCGTCCAGGAGGCCTAGGCCTCAGCGATCGGGGGACCCCATGTGGGCCCGCACCGCACGCCAATCTGCAGGAGGGTCGCTGTGACCTCGTGTCGCCGATCGGGGATCTTCGGACCCGGGTCAATCCAGACCCGGGCCAGTCGGGCCTTGCAGCACCCTGCGAGATCCTGCAAGATCCTGCACCCAAGCCCTGGGTCCATGCGAAGGCTCCTGCAAGACCCTGCAGGGTCCTGCACCCAAGCCCGGGGCAGTGCGGCCCTGGCCCCGCAGGATGCCGCAAGAGCGGGCGCCCTGGCAAACCCCCGTCTGCCTTGGACCCCCGCCGCGAGGCTCTCGAGAGCCGCACCTTCCCTCCATGCTACCCCAGCGTCCTCGGCGACGCCGCCGGCCTTCCTCTTGCCTTCGCGCTGGGCGCCTCGCGGGGGGCGGTCGCCGGGCGGCGGCCGACAGCTCTGGGGCGAGAGCACAGAGGCAGGAGCGAGAACAGGAAAGATGTCGCCGACGAGGGCGACGACGACGAAAACTGCCACGGATCGATGACAAGGACTGGGATATGAGGGCGGCGGGCGGCGAGGACGGCGACGCGGGCGAGCTCCGACCACGGCACCGAGAACGACGAGGACGACCACTGTTGCTCCAGCCTCGACAGAAACGGATGACGGCCGATCAGTAAATATGAGCCCAAGCTTCCGTGCACGACCACGTAAACTAAAAGCCCGACCTTTTTCAGGAAAAACGAAGCACTCAAATCTGTACCGCAGAACCGGCGCTCATGAGGACACTGTCCTGCCAGTGCGGCCGCACCAACGCCGAGGACGACAACGACGCCAGAACGGGCCAAGGCGAGGGCGACAACGACGACAAAGACCAGCAGGGACCAGCCTCAACTTGGGAATCGGGATCAAGATCGTACGCAGTCCCGTGGGATCTTCTGAAATCTGGCCCACGTCGGCAGTCGCCGGGCCATTTCACACATCGGCACGCCGAGACCGCAGCAGAAGCGTATCGGCAACTTGTCTGGAGCCACGGTCGATAGCGAACGGGTCCTTCCACGGGTTGTCTGCCTGTCGGTTGCTCTCAACGCCTGAGCGTCTTCGCATTACGGGGGGGGATGAACTCCAGATGGCGGACCCGGACCTCCGCCGTTTGCTGATGAGTCCCGCCCTCCACCTGCAACCGAAGCATTAGAAACCGACCTTGCGGCACCACACGGCTTGCGCAACATGTGTACTGTGGACAGACATGGATCACACTTGATGGGTCACGCAGCATACACTGCGTCCCACACCTTGCGCCACATAGCTCACCTACACGAAACAGATACTCTATTCTGAAATGTATGCGCGATCGTTCGCCGTGACCGTCAAACTGTCATCGTCGTCATCTCCACCGTCGTCAATCGCATCATTGCCCTTGCACGGGGCACCATCGATGTCCTCGTCGCCAACATCATCATCGTCAGCGTACTCATCGCCATCGTCATCATTCCCACCGTGGACGTCAACATCATCATCGTCGTAATCGCCATCATCATTATCCTCAGCACTCGCCCAACCGGAGCATGGATCTCCACGAGAACGGCCATCGCCTAATCATGCCAGGTGACCTGTGCCATCAAGTGGTGGGCGGGATCGCTGCACGAGCATCGGAAGCGCTCACGCGCGGACGCCCACCAGGCGCAGCGCCTCCCACATCTGGGGCCACACGTCTTGCACCCACAAGGCTGCCTCCCGTGAGCTGCACCACGCAGAGCGCACACGTCGAGGGTGCAGGGACCTACAGTCGGGGCGTTGACCTGAGGAACCCTCAATAAGGAACGAGGCCCCTGTTTTCCATAAGTTAAACTTCGATTTCCCATCGAAAACAGAAGGAAAACCTGAGGCAAGCTGTGAAACAATCAAGGAACACCGAGCCCCTCCCCAACGAAAAGGGTTCCTTCTTCAGCACCCCAACTGTACTGCTTGGGGCCCACGCTGGAACACGGGCCCCCGGCTGCAGGAATCCCTTGGCCTCTGGCGGCCTGGGCCGATCGCTGCCGCCGTCATTAGCAGAGGCTGCGCGCGCGCCTGCGGCTCGCCCCGGCGCGGCGGCGGCCTCCCTCTCGGGGGGCGCCGCGACCTCGGCGGCGGCGGCCTGTCGCGGCGGGAGGCAAGAAGTAAGCGAGGATCGAAGATCGAAAGTCGATCCTCGAGCTCTCCCCCGACCCTGCCCCCTTCCTCTGTTCGGCCCAGACCCTCCTCGCGCCTCCATTCCACCCCGCCCCTTTCTGCGAGGGCGTGCGGACGTTTCGCCTGAAACGTTCTCAAAACATGCACCCGACGCGACCACAGCGACGGAAAAGGTAACTAACGAAGGAAGGAATTGCTTCGAATTGCTTGGTTTTGCTACCTTGTTTGACCGACCAATCCCGAATAACACTGGGGAGCGCGGGGAAGCTGGGCAACATACACAGGCGCTGAATTTCGGAGAACGGGGGATTCGCGCTGCGCGAAGCGCAAGTAGCTTCGAACTCTCGCGCCGCCCACCCAAGACGAGAAACAAAAAAACGAGGAGGATCCAGAGCACCGCGAAGCGCAAAGCGCGAATGACTTCGCGCCCCCTCGGGCGCCCCTGAACAGAGCAATCCGGGCAAGCGGGCAATCAAACAAAAGCCGAGCATACCCAGGGGACGCTGGGCCACGGAGCAGCCTTGGGAACGCCGAGGGGGTGCCTCCCTTGTAGACGCCATCAGCATCACCATCACCATCATCGTCGTCATCGTCGTCATCGTCGTCATCGTCGTCATCGCCATCACCACACCCCACACCACCCCGCCCCACCTCAACCCGCCTCACCTCACCTCACCTCGCCTCGCCTCGCCTCGCCCCATCGCGCGCACACTGGCGCCCCCAACCGCCTGCCAGCAGCTGAGAGCGATGCGGGACGGCGCCATACCCACTGCAAGGAGGCAACCAACGCTGGGCCGCGGATTCCGGCCCGTGAAAACAAGGAAACGTAAAACTGCCGGCGGGGGAGTCGACAAGCGCATGGAAAAGCAAAAAAGAAGCCAAGCCGAACGACTCGTTGGCGAGAGGCAAAGCCAAACAGTTGAATCATATCGATGTGGGCCCTGAGCCCTCGCGGCAGCAGGGATGCCAGCGGCAACGCGAGGACAAGGGGAAGGACGCTACGTCGGAGGGGAAGGGGTGCGGAAGGGCACCCGAAACAAAAGGGGGGGCGACAACAACATCTGCCGCGCGGCTAGGCAGAGAAAGGAGGAGGAGGGAGACGACGACGAGCGCCCCGAGGATGCAGGGGACGCAGAGTCAGCAGATTCGTCAAGCCATTCGCCAGAAGCACAGGAAACAGGAATAACCGGAAGGGGGCCATCAGGAGCAGGACGGGGCAAACGAAGAGGAGCAGCAGCAGCAGCAGCATAAGAAACGAGAGATGGGACAGGAACAAAACAACAATTACCCGGGCGAGAGACCCAACGGTATGCAACGGTGAACAACGCAGTCGCGAGAATCTTCGTCGTCGGCGGCGCCCCTTTTCGTGGCCGCGACGCGCGCGGGGCGCGCGCGCGCGCCGACTTAGCGCGAAGGGAGCGCGCGGGGACGCTCCCGCCGGGGCCTTCGGCGGAGCCCCCCACGGGGCAACGAAAAGCGCGAGGGCGCGCCGAAACGGGCGGGGGGGCGCGCGTGGACCCTCCCACTGAGGCCGTCGGCGGGGTCTCCTGTGGGGCCACGAAGCGCGCGAGGGGCGCGCCGACGTGGCGCAGGGGGACGCGCGCGGACCCCCCATTTCGGCGGCGCCCCAAGTGGGGCCGCGACGCGCGCGAGGGCGCGCCGAAACGGTAGGGGGCGCGCGTGGGCCCTGCCACCGAGGCCTTCGGCGGAGCTCCTCGTCGGGCCACGAAACGCGCAAGGGGCGCGCGGCGGCGCGAGTGCGAGCGGGGCGCGAAGGGCGTCCTGAGTAGGACTGCGCGACGGCGCGTCGTCGCCCTTCTTTCACCGCCGCAACCGCCACCAACCATCATCACCGCCCACCACCACACACCCACCACCACCACCACAACCCATCACTGCCGCCATCTGCCACAACCCCGCCACCACAGGATGCTCTGGCCCAGAGCTGAGAACGGGGTGCGCTGGCCGTGGGGCGAGCCCACTGGACGCGCGCGTCCCGCAGTGGTCAGAAGTTGTTGTGCCTTGGTCTGCAGTGCATCTGGCAATGGCGTTGTAATAGGCGTCGTTCGCTTGCGGCTCGCTGCCGCGGCGAGCCGCCACCCGCGGGAGAATGGTGCAAGGGTAAGACATACGGGGGGGGGCGGCAACGGAATGTGGTACGATTATCGCGAGGGTGTAGAACTAATAACTGCAGCATGAGTAAATGTTTTGTTACACTGGCAAATGAAACGCGCACGAGGCGTACTAGGTAGCGGGTAGTGGGTAATGGGATGGTCGGCACGGGCGCACGCAAATATCATGTTTATCGTCGCCAACAGAAACTAACCTCATCAAAGAAATCGTCGAAACGCCCCCAGGCCCCTCGACGTCGCCGAACATTTGGCTGCTTGCACCACAGGCAAGCAAAGGCGAAACGTTCAGCTTGATGCTGGGTTTGCACCCGGGGGGCTGGATGCCGAGGCTGAAGGCTCAAGTTGCAGCCCACTGGGGGCCGGAAGCTCAGAATTGTTGATAAGGCAGGTGCGAGGAGAGGATGGCTCTGACGTTCACTGTTAAAGGCTCGGGCGCCTCGGCTTGGCCTCCTCCTCCTCCTCCTCGTCCTCCATCTCCTCCAATGGTTCCTACATGTTCCCCTTGTTGGGGTATGACGGCTTCCCGAGTCGGATGATCTACTGTATGACACTGTATGCACATCCACGTCCCCGATCAGTGCAACTCGCCTGGGCCTGGGCATCGCTACTTCATGGGAAGCGAGACGCGAGCTCAATGATATGCTTGTGAACGCAGCAGTCGTGTCTGCAAACGTGCAAGCGCGCATGAGCCACATGCCCCCCTCTTCCTCTTTTCCCCCTCCGCTTCCTACTCTTCCTCGGCCCCCCTTCCCAGGCCTTGACGCAGGCATCTGGATCCTGTTTGCACATAGCATGTTCACGGTGCATGCCAAAACGCACCACCATGCGAAAATATGTGAGGCTGTTTTCAACCACGAGCATCACTGATCTACTATTCAAAAAGCGTCAACAATCGATTAACTGTCGAAGAACATGTAAACGATTCATTCAACGTCCGCGAAAACAGCTCAACAATGTGATCACCCAGTGTCAAAATGCATTCAAAACTTTAGTTGATGCTGGAAGAGCCTAATCCGCACCGCAGAACCAGCGGCATTTGCCACCATTACTGGCAGATCCCCTAAGCAGCAGCATGAGGACTCGCGGCGACCTTCTTTTTGTGCTGAAGCTTCGCCAACGGGGCGACACAGGCCAGGGAGATCCTTAGGGCAGAGATTGAGGAAGATGAGAGGGGTTGACCCAGCCACGCCTGCAGTATCCGCTCGCACTTAGTGGCCAGTATGCGCTCGCACTCGGCGGGGACTCCCAAGCCCAAAAAACAAATCGTAGGGCCTTCCAGGCAGCCATCGTGGAGCATTCGATCATTCTGCAGCAAAGGGGAGGATGAGAATTCCTCGAGTCACAATATCAAAAACAAAAAAAACAAAATATCTTCGGATTTCCGCGCGGACTTCTCAGGTCGGCGCTGAACCTTCCCCCCCACCCGCTTCCCCGGCGCCCGGAGCGCCCTAGGGTCTGTGTGACACGCGAGGGGGGCCCGCGCCGACCAGCGAAATCCGCGCGGACCTCCAAGTGTGTATGTGGGGCGGGGGGAGGAGGGCGAGAAGGGAGGCGGAGGGGAGACGAGCCGAGGAAGGAGACGAGGGGAGGAGCCCCGCAGGGCCCTCCCACTGCGCCTCCCGGAGCGGCCGCGGGCTCGCCTCCCTTCGGTCAAGCAGCCACCGCTCGGCGGCCCTCCTCCACGCAGCCCCCGTGGAGGATACCAGCGGCACTCCAATACCGCGCCCCTGCCCTGGCCTGTCCGATCCCGGGCCCAAGATCGGTGCGCCAAGAAGGCGGAGCTGGGAGGACGCACCCGTCGGCTCTGTGCTGAGGATGGGCCTGACCAGGATCGAGGCTGGTGCGCAACCAGTCCGGCATCTCCCGACTCCCGTCCGCGCCGCCAGCCCACCTCGCCTCTGCCATGGACGCCCGGGATGGGTACGCCCAAGAACAGCTGCTGTCCAAAACCGACAGTGGCTGCTGTCGGGCAGGCGGCTTCTTGTCTTCCACGGACAATGCCCGCGGCGGCGCGGACAGCGGGTCCTGTTCGAAATGAACAGGAACTGCTGTCGGTCTTTGTACACCCATTATGTCCGTCCCCAGTTCGATCGTCCCGATCTCCGCGACCGAGAGGACGCCCCGACCCGGCCCCGCAACGCGAGCGTACTGCGTGGGGCAACGGGGAACCAAGGGGGGGGGGGAGCAGGCCCTGTCAAAGAGAATTGTCTAAGCGGCGGGCCTGGCCCAGGATAGAAGACTGGGGCAGATTCATAGCATTGAGCGTGCTTCCGTAGATTCTAGGCTCAAGGCTGGAGGGCATGCAGCAGCCCAGCTCGACCTCCCAGCCACAGTCAAAAGAGTGTGGGAAGCAAGGAAAGTTGGACTGGGAGGTTCCCAGCCCTTCGATGTCGTGATTCCTTTCGTACGCGGAGTCTGGAGATCTCAACCCCGCTCCAGGATTGGCGTCCGATCCTGACGAACTCAGCTGGCGACCCCGGGGCAATGAAACCTGAGACAGAAAAGGACGGACACACAACGTCTCAAGTTCTCCAGGATACTGGAGGTAAGGGTTTTGTATATAATGGGAGGCAGAGGACGTGCTACAAGTCTAAGGCTCAAGGGGTATGCGGGCAAAGATCGACGCGACATCGATCCAAGAAAATCAGATGCGAGGGTCACGAAGGGACAACAGGCCGAGAACCCACCGCACACACATGTTGTTCGCCGCTGGCACCTATCAAAAAGGCTCGGACTGCTTCAGTGAGCTTGGAATCAGAAACAGCCAAAACAGCAAGAAGCGAATGCACTTGGAAATAAGATCAGCCACCCAGACACCAAAACCAATCTAGTGTAGGGATACCAAAACCCAAAGCAGACCTCCAGATGCACCGCAGCCCCCCCCCCGACGATCAAGCATACTATTCGCCCCAAGGGCGAGCGCGTTCGCAGAGATAGCCATGCGGCACGAGCAGAAAATGTGCACGAGAGCGTCCAGACGGTGACTGACACGATTGCCAGCCTTCGTTTTTTTGCTGGCCTTCTCAGCTTTCTCTTTGCCTTTGCCGCCCTTCTTCTTCTGCTTCTTGGCCTGGGAGGAGGGCTAGCAGGCAGACCCAAATCCAATCCCACTCCATCCCCTTTCCCACCGCATCGCACACCCCACCTCCGCCTCCCTTTTCTGTTCAGTCGTCCACTCCCCCCCCCTTCCCCGCGCCTCGCTTATCCCTTCCCACACTCATCCCTCCCCACACTCATCCATCCCCTCCCATCTTTTTCGCTCATCCACATGATCCCTTCCACGTCTTCTTCCCCCTCCAGTTCCTCGTCCCCTCACCTCCCCTGCACATGCCGTCCGCGTGCGGTCTCTTGTTGCAACTAGATGAATCACTTTACAACCAGAGAAGGTTTGACAAACCAGCCTTGCTCTCCCGGGATGGTCGAGTTCCAACCAGTCAACCGCATGAATCAAGAAAATCATGCTACATGCGCCAGTGGTTATTTTGCGAAATCGCGGGCGCACCTCCGATTTAGGAAATCATCGTGAAAAGCTTGCAGCAGCTTCGAAGATTGACGGCAGCATCTTTCGAACTTGGGCTCTCGCCTTAACGCCGCGCGCATTCGTCTTGAAAGTTTGCACTGGCTACAGGGCCAGAGAACGCTTCCTGTCGAAATGGGGCTCTTGTTTTGGGGCGGGCGTGTCCTCCTGCAGGCGGATGTTTGGCGAAAGATAAAAAAATACCCCAAACATACTCCAGGATGGTAAAACAAAAAACGCTGGAAAAAGATGGTCCCACGAATATTTGTGTTACTATGTTTGAGAATTCCTCCCCTGTAGAGGGACAGGCCCGACTTAGCTCTCGTTTGGGACTCGTGGCGCCGATGAAGCGGCCCTGGGACACACAAAGAAAGACACACAAAGAGAAGGCCTCCCCAGATCTTCCCCGCATCTCCTGGGTTCTCGTCTTCCCCCCACTTCCCAGACTTTCCCATCTGCTCCCGGGACTCGACGATTCGTTGTGTCTGCGTGCTAAAGAAATACACACACACACACACACACACACAAATAAAAGGCTTCCCCATATTTTCCCGCATCTCCTGGGTTCTCGTCTTTCCCCCCCACTTCCCAGACTTCCCCACCTGCTCCCGGGACTCGACGATTCGTCGTGTCTGCGTGCTTTTTTGCTTGCTCTCCTCCGGAGCCGCAGGGAGCCGCAGCGACCCGAGGCCGAAGAGCCCGCGAGGCAGGCCGCACGGGCGGAGGGGGCAGGCCCCCGCTGCACCCGTGGGGCTCCCGCCCGCCCGAGCGGGGGCCCTCGGAGGCTCACCGCCCGAGAATGGAAGGGGGGCCCCGGGGCACACGGAGAGAAATGCACACATATTTCCCATATTTCCATACTTTCCCATTTTTTTCCAGGGGCCCCGGGGCACACAGAGAAAAGTGCACACAGAGATCACAGGATGCCCCACAGGTTCCCATCTGTTCTGGGTCTTCGTCTCCCCCCCCCCCTTCCCATACTTTCCCATATTTTCCAGGGGACCCGGGGCACACGGAGAAATGCACACAGATCACAGGATTCCCCACAGTTTCCCATATTTGTTATGGGTCTTCGTCTTCCCCCCCACTTCCTCTTCTCCCATCGCTACAATTTCCGACGCAATTGCCGTGCGCTTTGAGGGCGACCATAGCGTCCGCCCTGAGCAGTTTACCATTTCCCTAGGGGATGCGATGCGTCTCCTCGGGCTCAGAGAACAGGTAGCCCCTGTTCATTTTATGCTTTCACTATCTCACTCGGTTGCCTATGGCGCAGCTTCGAGTACGCCGACGCGTCCTTCGGGATGCATGGCCTTTGCCCGCTTGCTCGCCCCCACTTCCCCTACTTTCCCATACTTTCCAGGGGATCGGCGATTCATTGTGTCTGTGTCTGTGTGTTTTGTCTCCCCTCCCGAAAACAGTCCGCACGCACACAGGCGCGCAGCGGCTGCAGAGATGGGGGGCGGGGCGGCCCCGGGTCTCAGAACGGGGACGTCGCTGGACGCCTCCCTGACTTGGTTGCCCATACGGAGGAGGCGGGGGCGGAGGAGGAGCAGGACGGGGAGGAGGCGGAGGAGGAGTAGAGGGATTAGGAGAAGGAGTAGGAGGTGTAGGAGGAGGAGGAGGAGGCGGAGGAGGCGGAGGAGGAGGAGGAGAAGTGCGGCCGTATATCGTTCGCATTCCATACTGGCCGCGAGGAGGTCCAAGGCAGAGCTCCTGCTCAAAAGGGCCTTCCGCGTGAACGGCAGGCCCATGGGGTGCTGGTCTTTCGAGGGGGCACCTCTTCTAGTAAAGAGGACACCCTTGGCAGGGCCTCTGTGAGGATGGGAGTTTGGAAGGGAGTGTCCATTCCAACATCGTTGACGCGTCTCGGGTTGACCCTGCTCTGCCTCCCCTTCCTCTCCCTCGTCCTCTTCCGCCTCCTCCCCTCCCCTCCTCTTCCTCGTCCCCTTCCTCCTCCTCCCCTCCCCTTCCCCCTCCTCTTCCCCCTCCTCTTCCTCCCCCTCCCCTTCCTCGTCCTCCTCGCCCCTCCCTCCCCCCCCCCGCTGCGCGGCCGGCCTTCGGCGCACTCTTCGCGCCCCCCGCGCCGCCCTGAGGGCCGTCGGCGGGAGATCGGCAGAGAGAGAAGTTGCCCCCCCTCGACTCGGTCGTGGACAAACCTCCCTATACTCCCCCCTCGACTGAAGGAGTGGACCACATATATATATATATATATATATATATATATATATGTGGTATTATATATATGTATATATATATGTATATATATGTGTGTGCGTGTGTACAGAATGTGGATTGGTGCCCCAATAGGGTCCTGATGGTGGCCTTTACTTGACGCTATAGCAAGCGTCAGACTCGGCGGTGGACAGACCTCCCTTTAGTAAAAACCACCCTTTAGTGAGAACGGCCTGGGACCAAAACCGACGGACCTGCAACCGCAAACATAGCGGTCGTGGCGCCCTCTCGCGGACCGAAAGGTGGGCGCGCGCCCAGAAAGACTCTTTCCGCATCGGCGTGCGGTCTCTCTCTCTCTCTCTCTCTCACACACTCTCTCTCTATCTCTCTCTCTCTCTCTCTCTCTCTCTCTCTCTCTCTTCTGTCTTTATGTATGTATTAATGTCTCTCTCTCTCTCTTGTTATCTCTCTGTCTATCTGTATATATATGTATATATATATAGATATATGTGTGTCTCTCTCTCTCTATCTCTCTCTATCTCTCTATATGTGTGTCTCTCCCTCTCTCTCTTTCTCCCTCTGTCCCATCTCTCTCCACCCTGCATTCCTGCCCTGCACCCTCCTGCCACCTCCTGCCCACCAGCGTCGGAATGCCTCTCATCTCTTCTTGTTCCCCTGCCTCCTGCCCAACCCTCGAGCTGCTTCCTCCTGCCTCCTCCTCCTCCTCCTGCTCCTGCCCCTCCTCATCCTCCTCCTCATCCTCCTCCTACTTATCCTCCTCATCCTCCTCCTACGTCTCCTCCTCCTCCTCCTCCACCTCCTCATCATCATCATCATCATCAGCATCATCATCAACAACATCATCATCATCAGCAGCAGCAGCATCAGCAGCATCCTCATCACCATCACCATCACCATCACTATCACCATCACCATCACCATCACCATCATCACCATCATCACCATCACCATCATCACCATCATCATCATCATCATCACCACCATCACCACCACCACCACCACCACCACCACCATCATCATCATCATCATCATCATCCCAGCCACTCCCTGAGCAACTCACCACAAGCGCCAAGAACATATAACAGCGTATGATCAACGGTCGATACGAACGAACGAACGAACGACCGCCATCGCCCGGAGGCGAGGCGGCCCATTGCTGGGCGACGGGCGCGCTGGGAAGCGCGCTGGCCCTCCGAGAGGACCGGGCCGTCTGGCGACGGTCGATGGCCATGACAAAAACCTACTCGCATCCCGTCTAAATGCCCCATTTCACCAGCCTGTAACATATCCCTATCCCTATGCTGGGCACCTCCTCATCACGATGCCAATCTTAGGGATTCCCTTATTTTTTGAGGGCGAATCCCTAAGATTGTCATCGCCTTGTGGCGTGTCAATCTTAGGGATAGGGATACGTTCGAGGCTGGTAACTATTCCCCCTTCCCCCGCATGGCGCCCTTTTCTGGCCCCGGCTCATGTCGTCCGGCGTCCGTCGTCCGTCGTCGTCGTCCGTCATCATCCGTCGTCCCCGTCATCTCCATCATCCGTCGTCTTCGTCTCCGACGTCCGTCGTCGTCGTCGTTTCCGTCATCCGTCGTCGTCGTTTCCGACATCCGTCGTCGTCGTCGTCGTCGTCGTCGTCGCCAGTCGACGCTTGTCCTCGGTCGTAGCTGTCGTCGTCAATCGTCGGTCGATCGGTCATCGCCGGACCCCCCATCGCCCATCCGAAGCGGAGGGGCGGAGGCGGAGGAGGGCAAGGCGGGCATGTCCCTCTGCAGCAGGATAGCCTGGGGACGATCTCTCGACCACTTCTGACTACCTTCACATATTTCTTTAGGGGGCAGACAAACCTACCTCGCTTTTGACCACCCTCGCTTCCAAGAGATACCAAGCGATGCCAAGCTACGGCATGTACTGGTCAGGCCGCTTGACGAGGAGGCGTATGGTATGACTTGGCTTTGCCTGGAAGCGAAAGCGGGGCAGGTAACTCACGCTCTGCTTCTTGGCTATCCCATATCCCTCGTCCAAAAGCCGCCTGCAGGAGGACGTGCCCGACCCAAGCGGAGGGAGGAGCCCCGCGGGCCTCGCCGGCAGCGGGCTGGCGCTCCGCGGGCGCCGCCGGCGCGGCGGGGCGGGGCGCGCCCCGCGACTTGGGCTTGGCCACCGCGGCGGCCGTCTGGGCGCGGCGGCGGCGCGGCGGCGGCGGCGGCGGCCTGCCGGCGGCGAGGCGGCGGCGGCGGCGGCGGCGAAGGGGTCGCGACGGGGAGGGGGGGTCGCCACGAGGGGGGGGACGCGAACGGAGGGGGGTCGCAACGGGGGAGGGTCGCCGCGGAGGGGGTCGCCACGGGGGCGCTCGCGACGGGGGGGGTCGCGACGGGGTTGGTCGCGACCAGGGGGGGGGTCGCCACGGGGGAGGTCGCCACGAAGGAGGTCGCCACGGGGGGGTCGCCACCGGAGGGGGTCGCCACGGCGGGGGGTCGCCACGGGGGGGAGGTGTTGTCAGCGATGCCGCTCGGGCTAATCCGACGGGTGACAGGCGCCTCTGCTGCCGCTTCCCGCGCCCAAGCCCCTTGCAGAAGGGGCAAGAACATCCTCTCATCTCGGGGGGGGGGGCGACGAAGGCGCCGAGGTGCCCTCCGCAACCTCGGCAGGAGGCGGCAGAGCGAAAGCAGGACGCAAATAGGCAGCTCCCCTGCGAGAGGCGGGCGTCACTGTGGACTTGTCACAGCAGCGAGGGTACATGCAGTCACAGATCCTGAGCAGGGCTGTAGGAGCGCAGGGGTGAAGGAGGTGTTGTCCGCGTGAACGGTGGCCAGGGCTGCCCCCAGATCGGTCCAAAGGGTCAGCAGATGTGACGTAAGCCTAACTGGAGGCCTCCTAGATGGGGTCGGAGTAGATGGAGTCGGAGGATCGCACCGTATCGCCGATACATCGGCGATGCATCGGCGATGCACCGGCGATGCACCGGCGATGCATCTTTGACCTAGGGCTCCCAACTTCGCGCTTCGCGCTGCGCGAAGCGCGAAGCGCGAATAACTTCGCGCTCTCGCGCCGCCCCCCAAAGGGAGAAAAGGAGGACGAGGAGGAGGGGGAGAAGGAGCGAGGACCGCGAAGCGCGAATAACTTCGCGCCCTCGAGGGAGCCCTTATTGACGTGGGCGATGCATCGGCGACGTCGACGTGAAGCAGATCGGGCTCCACATCGAGCCGCATCGGCGATGCATCGGCGATGCGGCGCGGTCCTCCGACCCCATCTGCTCCGACCCCATCTGGGAGGCCTAGACTAACGAATCTGAAGGGGCCCTGGGACACACAAATCAATAGACATATCTTCTGGGTTTCTGTCTTCCACCCCACTGCCCATAGTTTCCTCTATTTTCCAGGGAATCGACGACTAATTGTGTCTGTGTTGTTCTGTTCCCCCTCGAAGGAACGGTCGGGCGGCACGGAGGGAGAGGGTCGATGTAGGCCTCCCAAATACAGGCGGCGAGTCCAGGGGGGAAGTGACAAGGGGCAGGCTTTCTCAGACCTCGACCCTCCATCGACCCTCTATCGACCCTCTATCGACCCTATACTTGGGAGGCCTACATCGACCCTCTATCGTCGGGAGCGGCCAAGAGGGGGGTGTCCAAGAGGGGGGGGTGCAAATCATGTCCGGTGGCATGTGCGCGGCCCAGCGGGGGGACCAGGGACGTAATGAAATGAGAAGAGGCGCCATGACATCCGAGGAACTATCATGGCCCCCGCCATGATATCCACCCCCCCCCTAATCATCACCCCCCTCTTTGCCGCCCCCGATATCGGGGCGGGCGGGGGGCGCGGCCCCCGGGCCGCGCCGGGCCTCCGCCGACACGTCCCCGTCGCTGCAGACGCCGCGCTGCTGCCGCCGGGCCTGCGCGGCGGCGCCGCTGGGGGCGGGGAGCGCCGTGGCGCCGTGGCGCTGCGTGCCGCGTGCCGCTCCGCGCCGCCCTCTTCTCGGCGCTGGGCTTACGTCGTGCGTGTCCCCCCCTACAGGGGGATTTTCGCTGAAAAATCAAAAATACTGAAAACATATTCCAACATGGTCCAAAAATACTCAAAACATAGTCCCCAGACTATTTTTTGACTATTTGGGAATATTCCCCCTGTAGAGGGGCAGGCCCGACCTAACGTTGGGCGCGGCTTGCTGGGGGGGGGGCGGGCGACACATACACTCGACCAGGATAGTAAGGATGCGCGGTAAGGGTGCAAGGGCCCTGGGACGCCATGTCGACGTTTCCCGTGCGGAGCGCAGCGGAATGCCGAAGGGTGCGGAATACCGAAGGGGCAAGGATGCAAGGGCAGCCTTGGAAGGCTGCCCCAACCTCACTATCATGGTTGACTGCAGGTCGGGGGCGAGAGAGCAGGGTGCACTCCTCGGGCCCCGAGGGCCCCCTTTTGGGGCCCGAAAGGGCCCCCGTGTCGGCAGCCCTCGCTGCTCCCGCCCCATTCATCGCCCCCCAGCACGCGAGGCCCAACCACCGTAGACCTCAGTGCCCGCCGGGCCCAGGCGAGGGCCCCGTGGCACACGTACGCAACGCATCTTGGAAGCATCCAAGCACACAGTAACCAGAGGGCTGTGTACTTTCCCGGGCGGGGGGCGGAGATCCAAATCGCACAAAGTTTTCATTTCACACGGTGGGCATGAGCCGCCTCGCGACAAAGGGGGAAGAGCAACGCGGGTGGCAAAGCTACTGAATGCCAAAAACTACAGCCCTGTAAACTCACTGGGGCTAAAAGAATGTATCATTCCAACGTCCTCCGTCACTTGGAGGAGAGGTTGCACATCTCCCCCATACCCCCTCCCTAGATCTGGGCGGGCCCAGTCGCGGCTCGCTAAAGCGTCCAACGAAGCCCAAGATGGCCCCAGGTAACCCACGATAGCCTCCAAGATCACACAGGATATCCACAGGTGGCTCAAGATAGTTTCCAAGATACCTCCAAAGAGCGCCACGACCGACCCAAGACGATTCCAATTGGCCACGGAGGCCCCTCAGGAACACCCCGAGAGGCCCAAATCCTTTACGAACCTAGATAAACACAAATGTTGGTTGTATTCTCGCCCTTTCGCTTCCGATGGGCTCGTGACGCCTCAAGATGGTCCCAATGATAATGATCGCTCAAGAGGCCTCCAAGCACACTATGGTCCAAGGCGGGCCCGCGAGCTCCGAGGTCGCAAGACCCCACCGCGAGGGCCCCAAGAGGCGAGTTAAAGGCCCCGACGGGAGGACTGATGCTGAGAAACCCTCCTCTTTGATCGATGGCCACCAAGATGGCCCAAGAAGGCCCCGCAAGGCCCTCAAGAGGCCCCAGAAGAGCCCAAGATGGCACCAAGGGAACCCCAAGAGAGCCCTAAAGGCACCCAAGACGGCCCCAAGAGGGCCCCGCGATGGCTCGAAGCCGCCTCCACGAGGCCACAAGAGAGTGACTGCATGCTGCCACACATCCCTGATCAGGGCAACCCGCTTGATGATTGTTTTTTGGATGGGCCAGTGGGAATTCGCGAAGCGTCAAGACTTGAAACGTTCAGCGGGAACCTGAACTGTCATGCCGGCATGGTTAAGAGGCCATGCCCCCCCAGGCCAAAGGCGAGCTGCGCCTGACCGCTGGTTTCGGGGGGTCGTCGGGAGGTGTGCCCCCCACGGGCGCGGAGTCGGCGGCGGCGAGGGTGGGCATCCGATGCTTTTGGACAAACAGTCAACGTACAGAACAACACGTAGCGGCTGGGGAGCGGGGCACATCGGGAGCGAGCGGTGCCGCTTTCTTCGCGCGCCCCGCCTCGCCAGCCATGGGCCATGTGTAAACTTGTGTGTTCGGTCTGTCGCGGATGTCCATGGCGGAAACCAGCAGGCACGGACCCACACTGACCGGCCTGCTATAACTGCAGGCCCTGCACCTGCCTGGTGTCTCAAGCGACGCGAGCATGCACAGACCGGCATTCAACGAGAGTGGTTGGGTACAGATCGGGAGCGTTGCCGCAGGCCCGAGTTGGTCAGGGCACTCGGGCCACCGTGGCGCTCCTGGAGTGCACGGCAAAGCACCGACCCAAAGTCAGGAATTAACCCTGACGCACCAAACCCCCCTTTCCCCCCCTTAAGACGAAGCCAGGACGAGGATAAAATCCGCCGACCCTGTCGGCGTGTGTGACGGGCTCGGCTGTTTGAGTCGTCGTCTCCGTCAGTCGTCGTCTCCGTCGTCCCCTTTCCCTGCCCCCTCCTCCTCAAGCTTATCAGCGAGAGAACAGTCGAGCAATGTCGTCATCGCGTCGAAGGGAAACCCCTCCCTTTGATTCCTCCCCCGTCGGGGGTGGGGTCCAGGGGGGCGGGGGGTCCCAGGGGGTGTCCGGGGGGGGTCAGATACGCGTCCCACCCTGGGGACCCAGAGCCTCAGAAAGCACTAAGACAGGCAAAGAGTGCCCTCAGAGGCCGCCGAGACGGTCCAAGAGGAGGGCCCCCAATCGCCACCAAACGATCGGTCCAAAACGCCTTCACGCCCTCCAGACTGCCCAGGAGGCCTCCAAGACGCCCCAAGACGCTTGCAAGAGCACTCTCGAGAGGGCCCCCCGAGGCCAAATTCCCGTTGGTGTTTCCAAGATTTTGGCGTGCTCGCCTTTTCCACTTCCCGCGGCTCCAATACGCGCAAGAGGCCCCCAAGATCGCCCCAAGACGGCACAAAAGGCCTCCAGGAAAGCCCCAAAACAGCCCAAGAGGACCCCAAGACAGCCCAAAACGCTTCCAAGACGGCCCAAGCGGTCGCCAAGACGGCTCCAAGAGCGCACCCAGACGGGTGGCCCGAACGGACATTTCGAGCCCTCGGCCCCAAGAGGTTCCCAGGAGGCCCCAAGAGGTTCCCGGAAGGTCCCAAGAGGCCCACAAGGTCCTCAGGAGGCCCCCAAGAGGCCCCCAAGAGGCTCCGCAGAGGCCCCCAAGAGGCTCCTAAGAGGCCCCAAAGTTCCTCCCCAGAGGCTCCCGAGAGACTTCCGAAGAAACCCCAAGAACCATCTCTGAGGACTCTGGCCCACGTCAACGTCGTCGTCGTCGTTGCCGCCGCCGCCACCGTCGTCGTCGTCGTGGTCGTCGTCGTCGTCGTCGTCGTCGTCGTCGTCGTCGTCGTCGTCGTCGTCGTCGTCGTCGTCGTCGTCGTCATCGTCTCCCTTCAGGGTCGGCGGCACCGGCCGTAAGGCCTTCGCAATCGGGTGAGGATAAATCGAGAATCTCTGGAATCCGGCGGCTCTGGAGGATGTCTCGGGCGGCGCGGCCTTTTCAGAACGTTCAGGAACGCTCTGAGAGCGTTCTGGGACGCTCTGGAACGGATTTATCCTCGTTCTGGCCCCACCCGACCCCTCCCCCTCCCGCCACCCCCATCTCCCTATGCGCATCCTCGTTGCCCCCAAGTGCCCTGCGCTTCTGCCACCGCCCTGTCACAAAAACTCGCGATTGCAGCCATGGCGGTCTGATTGCGAGGCAACGACGTTGACGCCAGAAGGCCCTGGGCTAGCGGCATCAAATCTGTGGCGCATCCGCCGAGCGCGATCGCCGAGTCGGATTTGCGGCCGCGAGGAAATCATGTACGACTGTCCAGGGGTAGTTTGGGATACGCTGGCGGGAACAGGCAACGAATCAGCCCGCCCAAAAGGGTTTCTGCACCTGTCTAAGCATCCTCCCAACGCACCCAACGCATCCTCATCTCCCCTCGTCGTTCCCCTCCTGCTCTTCCTGCTTTTTCCTCCTCCTGCTCCTCCTCCTCGCCCTCCTCCCCATCCTCATACCCATCCCCGTTCTCCTCCTGCTGACCTGCTCCTCCTGCTCCTCCTGCTCCTCCTCCTCCTCCTCCTCTTCCTCCTCCTCCTCCTCCTGCTCCTCCTGCTCATCCATCCGCCTCCATCCCCGTTCATCCTCCTCCTTATCCTTCCCCCCTTCCTCCGCGATCCACCGTTTGTCCAGGTAGCGCAGCGTGCTGCAACATAATGGAGGTTGGTTGGGTGCGGCGGAGGTTGTATTTTCTTATCTGCATTGCCAGGCCAGCGACGATACGAATTAGGCCGCGTTTGCATCACAGGACGTCAGACCCCGAGAGTTGCGTTTCAGCATAGGCGGTCCCCCGACGTTGCGTTTGAATGATAACCTCTGGTTTTCAGATTCCCCTCATGCCCAGCAGCAGGCATTTTGGATCAGGGTGGCGCTTACCGCGCCCCAGGCCCAGCAGTCTGCACAGTGTCTGACTCATGCCCTTCAGCAGTTCTGGAGAGACCCGAATCCTTAGGCGAAAGCAGATCATTCTCGTCTGATCTCGTTGAATCAGTTCTCAGGGCTCCGCCTTCTCCTCGTGGCGGTGGAAGCCCGCGGCGGCGGCGGCTCGGGCCGAGCGCTCGCAAGGCTCCCAAGAGCGTCCCGAGAGGGCCCCAAGAGGCGTCCAGGACGCCCCCAGGAGGCCCCAAGAGGCGCCCAGGAGGCCCCCAAGAGGCCCCCAAGAGGCCCCCAAGAGGCCCCCAAGAGGCCCCAAGAAGCTCTCCGAGGTGCCCAAGACGCTCTAAGAGGCGTCCGGGACCGCCAAGAGGCCCCTAAGACACTCCAAGAAGCATCTAAAATTAGGAAAAAGGGAGTGAACGGGTACGTAAAGGAGGCTGAGGCACGTGGTCTGGCCGCAGCTGCGGCGGCCTCCGCGGCGGACGCCGCGAGGAGCGTCCCAGGAGCCCGCCTAGCGGCTGAGCGTCCCCCGCCCGCCCCCGCGCCCCCTCGACAAGGCTCCGCCCTCGGGGATCTTCTGACCCGGGTCAATCCAGACCCGGGTCAGCCAGGCCCTGCAGGATCCTGCAAGATCCTGCGCCCAACTCCGGGTCAGCGCGAAGGATCCTGCAAGGCCCTGCAGGATCCTGCACCCAAGCCCAGGTCAATGCGACCCTGGCCCTGCAGGATCCTGCAGGATCCGGCGCTCTGGCTGACCCCCTTTTGCATCGACCCCCGTCTCTTGGGCCCCGACGACCGGCCAAACCGCACAACCCGGCAGGCCCCTCTGCCACGTGCTGGAGGCGCACAGGCTCCACCGGGGCCTCTGCCGACCAACCCGCAGCGCGGCAGCTCGCCGAAGTCTACACCCTCAGGGCGGACTGGGGCGAGCTGCTGCGTTTTGGTGTGGTCGTCGGGGTGGTGGCCGTCACTCGGACGGCCACCTGCTCCAGCGTTCCGTCTGCGCTGCGGCCTGGTCGGCGCCGCCGGCGTACTGGCTGTCTCCACGTCGCTGGGCCCCTGGTCTGGCCCGCCTGCTTGCGGTTGCTGCCCCTTTTTTCCTCCTTCTCCTCCTGCGCCTCCTCCCTCGTCGCCCCCTTCGCCCCTGCTCCATGCGTGCTGCCGCCACCATGTCCCTGTCTGGATGCCCGCCCGCCTGCCTCGTCCAGGCGGCCCTTGCCTCCCTCCTGCGCGTTCGTCGTCGCATCGTTGTTTTTCCCTCCTTTCTCCCACCATCTGGCAGGGCAAGTCAGACTGCCACGAGCTGATGAATTACGACAAACAACAGCACGCATTTTAGTATACGTCCAAGACTGGTCAGAATACCAGGCGACAAACGTTACGGGAATGACAAGACGGCCTGAGCTGGCCCGAGGAGGCCTTCGGAGGTGCACAGCTGTACTAGCTGACCTTGAAGGATGAGGAGGTAAGCTTCCTGAACGACGAGGAGGCTGCTCCCTGAACGAAATGGCCGAAGGCGGCGGGATCGCCTCGCGCTCGACGGCGCCGACTGGCCGCTGACCGGCGGCTGCGGGCGGCGGGCTGCTCGATGAGGCCTTCGGGGGGTTGCCCTGCGCCTGCTGCCTCGCCTCCAATCGGCGATCGGCGTTTCTCATTCGTGCATAGCTCACGCCTCACCCCCTCGAGGGACCAGAATGTGGGGGACATGGATGAACATTCGGCCTCGGGGGGCGCGTTGTGTTTGCATCCATGCATGCACCCCTAGCGCCAGCTGGAGGGCAGCAGCAGGAATATAGCTCAAACAACGTTCGCCAGTTCACCCCCGCAGACGCAACAACTGAAAAAAACATAACTGTCGGAGGTCCGCGAGGACCTCCAAAACAGTACCTTGATGCAGATGTTACTTTAGAGGGAACCGCGGAACGCCAAAAAGGCGACGCCAGAGGCCGCGCCAGGGTGTAGAGACGGCCCTGGACTACTCAGGGAGGATTGGGACAGCCCTGGACCACTTAACGCCAGCTGGGACTACCTGGGGGCTCTGCGCGCAAACCCACGCCTTACCAAACCTCCTACTCCTACTCCTCATCCTCCTCCTCCTCCTCCTCCTCCTAATCATCATCATCATCATCATCATCATCATCATCATCATCATCATCATCATCATCATCATCATCATCATCATCATCATCATCATCATCATCATCATCATCATCATCATCATCATCATCATCATCATCATCATCATCATCATCATCATCATCATCATCATCATCATCATCATCATCATCATCATCATCATCATCATCATCATCATCATCATCATCATCATCATCATCATCATCATCATCATCATCATCGTCATCGGTCATCGTCATCGTCATCATCATCATCATCATCATCATCATCATCATCATCATCATCATCGTCATCGTCATCATCATCATCAGCATCATCAGCATCAGCATCAGCATTAGCATCAGCATCAGCATCAGCATCAGCATCAGCATCAGCAGCATCAGCATCAGCATCATCATCATCAGCATCAGCATCATCATCATCATCATCATCATCATCATCATCATCATCATCATCATCATCATCATCATCATCATCATCATCATACTTCTCCCTCCCTTCCTTCATATGCGGAGCCGTCGCCTCTTCCGTGGGGTAGGGTCGGAATCTCGACGGCCAAGAAGGTGCCTAGAATCCGGACCCCCCTCCCCCCCTCTCCTCGACTTGGCTTGCCGGCCGCGACGCACTCTCGCTGCGCGCAAGCCTCAGGGAGTGGAGCAGGTGCCGATTGTGACTCTGTGAACGAATTACGGCAAGCTCGCGGCACTCGATGCTCGATATGCAGCTGCACTGTGCAAGGACCTCATGGTAACAGAACAAAACAACGAAAGACGAGTAACAAGTAACACGTCGAAGCACGCATGTCCCAAAGCCGCCGAGGGGTACCAAAGGCCCAAAGGCCCCGCTGAAGATCCTGCCTCGTGATTTCGAGGACGAGGCGCCCGTCTCTGAAAGCTTCCACGGGGCAGGTGTTTCCTAATCCCCATGGTTGCTGCGATCCTTGCCCGCTCGAAAAACCGAGAGGTCTTCTGCACAGCTCTTCCGTCATCCTCCGCATCGGCGTATCGATGCTGAGGGCGGTCCTGTCTCCAAGGACGCAACCGTACAACCCTCCCCCTCCCCACCTCACCCCATCCTTTCAACTGGATCCCACCCACCCACCTTCCCGACCCCATCCGCCAACCACTGCTCCCTGTGAACAAACGCCCGCTCCCCCACCCGACATGCAGCCAGCCTGGACCCAGGAGCCCCCCCCCACCCGCCAGCCCCTTCGAACAGCACCAGCACAAAATACACTCGGCCTCCGCATCTGGCGCACGCGCGGGCCGACGCCGACCTGGCCCGAGAGAGAACCCGGGCGGCGGGGCGCCGCCGAGGCCGAGCTGGGCGGCGCCCTCGCGGCCGTCTGCGGCCGCGGGGGCGGGGGGCGCGGGGGCGTCGGCGGCCTGGCCCGTGGCCCCGCCCGGGGGTGTCGCCGTCGTCGTCGCCGTCGCCGCCGCCGTCGTCTTTTTCGTCCTCGTCGTCGTCGCCGTCGTCGTCGTCCTCGTCCTCGTCCTCGTCGGCGTCGTCGTCGTCGTCGGCGTCGGCGTCGGCGTCGGCGTCGTCGCCCTCACCACATAGGACCTTGCAGCTAGCTTTCAGAACGGAGCTGTCGTCTCAGCGCAGCGCACACTCGGCTTAAACATGTGTGCCATATACAAGGATTGAGCACAGGCGATGTTCAAATTCGGGCCCTCGCATCAACCCCGCGCGCCTTTGTCTCAAAACTTACCGCACGCACGCGGCGAGGGCCTGGCCGTGTTCGAACGGGAGATCCCGCCTCGGGGCAGCGCACATGTCGTCGTCGGGGGCTGCAGCGGCGGCAAGAGTGGAGGGCAGCTCCTTTTCAAAACTGAGCTCTCGCCTCAGTGCCGCACTTTTTTTTTGATCCGCGGGTCGAGAGCGCACCTCTTCCGGTCGAAGCTAAGCGGGCCGCGCACAGCTTTAACTGACAGAGGGGGGAAGGCAGCCTCAGTGCCGCACACGCCTGCCCCTGAAGGCTTACGGGGGGCGGTTCGTGGCTCCGCGCGGGGCTCTCGGCCTTGCACCGCGCACGCTCGCCGCAAGGGCCTGCAGGCATTCAAAGGATGGAGGGCGGCTGTGTCTCAGCATGGTGCTGTCGCCAGTGCTTCCTTGAGCGTGTAAGACCCGACGATCCCACCGATGTGGCTGCTGCCCTGGCCTGGGGCAAAAATCCATGTAGCCATGGGGCTTTTGCTTGAGAAATCCTCGGAAGTTCATGACCAAAATAACCAGCTGCTGCAAAAGTCCACGGATGTGTCGCCGCTTTTTTATGAAACATAACATCGCTGGACGAGTCGTCGAACTGTGTAACACAGTTCGAAAAAGTGTGACTACTAGTCACACTTTTTTCGCAAGTACATCTACGCGCTGGAAAGATGCAGCGCAACTCGTTCTCAAACCATGGCTCTCGTCAGGTCGCCCAAGGAATTTGTTAGTGAAAGGGAAGGCGTTTAGAACCTGACGAGGTTGGATTTTCGACGGGGAACTGTATTGCATCATCGCTGGCGCACAGTGGGTGGAGATCCTCCTCCTCCTCCTCCTCCTCCTCCTCCTCCTCCTCCTCCTCCTCCTCCTCCTCCTCCTCCTCCTCCTCCTCCTCCCGCTCCGCTTCCTCTCCCCCGCTCCTCTTCCTCCTCCGTGTCAACGCAGCGGTGCCAAGCCGTTCGAGCGTGCGGGACCCTAACGGGCAGGTCGGGCGGGAGGGACCAGAGCGGGCGTGTCGGGCGAGCGGGTTTGTAACAAGTCGAGCGGGTGGGACCACAACGGGCGGGTCAACGGAGCGGGACCCTGGCGGGCGGATCCGGCGGGCGAGACCCTGGAGCGCGAGAAGGGAAAGCGGGAGGGGCCCTGACTGGCGGATCGGGCGGGCGGGTCCTCAGCAAAGGGGGCCGAGCGGACTGAAGCCCAACGGGTGGGCCGGGCGGGACCCTGACGAGCGGGTCGGGCGACCAGAACACTCAAGCGGCCAGGCGGGCGTCCTACCATTCGAGCAAGCAGGGCGCTGGCGGGTCGGGCGGGCGGGGGCTTACTGGGCGGGTCGGGCGGGCGGAACCCTAGCGGGAGGTTCGGGCGGGGCGGGCTCCCTGTGATCTGATAGGCCTGCGCGTGACTTACATAAGACATCCTGCTCTGCACGCTGTGCCGTTGCGAGCACATCGGCTCGAGTGTCCGGGAGGCGACAGGGGGGTTGCCTCTGCTAGGAACACATCAGAGGACAGACTGTGTCATCACACACTCTCTCATTCTAGATTCTAAGATACCTCTCGGAATTTGATCTGCGACTTCGCGCAATCTCATGGTACCAGAGCGTTGGCAGAGGTGGGAGATCACAGCATGGGGCTACAGACATATTCCACCTGCTAAGGGAGAGCAGGCACGTGATCTGCGCTGGTGAGTGGTCGGCACCAAGGACGCCCGAGGGCTGTGCGGTCCAAGGACAGCGAGACAACTGACTGGCCTAACGAAGGACAGCATGCAAACCATGACGGCAGAGGACGTGATACGGGTCACGGAGGATGCCGCTGCCGACTACCTTGAGAAGTCTTTGAAGACGGAGTTCGGCGACGCACGGGTCTCTGAGGTGGCCACCTACGAAAACTCATCATTCAAGGCGACTCGCTGGTCTCGAAGGCAGTCTATGCTGGAGCAGCTGACGAATGCCCTGGAAACAGTGACTAAGAAACCTAGAAGGAGGTCCACGATAACTTCTGCGCGTGCTGGGTGCTGAGGAGCTGCAGAGAGGCTTTGGCAGCCAAGGAAGGTGCTCGGACGTGGGCTCGCGCTCTACGGATAACGTGCAAGGCGAAGACGGGCAGCGGATTCCACCAGAAGCCAGGCAGCCCGACGACCGCGACGTCCAGCAAGAGCTGGAACACCACGAAGACGTGCCTCCCGTGTGGCAAGCCGGGGCATCTGGCCAACGACTGCCGGAGCGGTCGCAGGAGCGGTGCCTCCAGCCCAGGACCTCCACGCCCGCTAGGACCGCACTGACGCCCGAAGCCTGGCGGCCAGTGTGGACACATTGCAGTCTTCGCCTCTGCGATCTTGCTGACGGACAGCCACGAGGAGATCAACCTGCACGAAACGGCATGCCTCGCGGTTCTCGGCGCTTTGGAGCAGGGCTACGCCATCTTCAAGAGCGGGGCGACTAAGTCGGTCGGCGGACTGTCGGCGATCGAGAGTCTGGCCGAGCACTTTTCTACGTAAACTAAGCATGGCTGGGAGCGCAGGTGACACATGTACCGAAGCAAACAACAGCAATACATCAGGACGACCCCCCTAGAGAGGGCCAGGAATCGTCATCCTGGTCCGCCTCATTCTTTCTCCCCCCGTCCCCCCCACCCACCCACGGAGCTCTGTACCCCACTGCCGCAGATGGCTTTTTGTCGGGGGCTGTTTTGCGACGGCACTTGGGACCCGAAACAAGCCTCCGCGGACCAAGAGCCCCCCCCCACGCGAAACAAATACCCGAAGTGAAGACGACGACGACAACCACCATCACCACCACCACCACCACAACACAGCGGGGGCGACCCCGCCGCCCACGTCCAGGCACGACGCACCCCTCACGGTGGGTGCGGCGCCACCGGCGGCCGTTCGGGACAGTTCTGGCACCCCCGGAACGCTCTCGACGAGGCGGAGCTGCTGGGGAGCCTCCCTGGGAGTCCGAGGGCGAACAAAAAACCTGTAGGGAGCAGCGGGGCCTTCCCCAAAACTCCCCCAAAGCCAGGAGGAGCCCCTCCTCCTCCTCCTCCTCCTCCTCCTCCTCCTCCTCCTCCTCCTCCTCCTCCTGCTCCTCCTCCTCCTCCTCCTCCTCCTCCTCCTCCTCCTCCTCCTCTTGATATCCTCCTCCTCCTCATCCTCTTCCTCCTCCTCCTCCTCAACCTCCT
>CAUYUJ010001174.1:81545-104196 GCA_963575745.1 Prorocentrum cordatum
GCGTGCCCTTGGAACAGGCAGGGGGAAGAGGAGGATATGAGGAGGAGGAGGAGGAGGAGGAGGAGGAGGAGGAGGAGGAGGAGGGGGAGGAGGAGGAGGAGGAGGAGGGGGAGCGAGGAGCACGACGGCGTGGGGGAGAACGACGAGAAGGAACCACCACCCCCAAACCCCTTCAGCCCTCCGCAGGCGGAGGCCTCGGCTTCTGCGGCGTGGGCGAGCCCGTGGGGCTGCTGGCGGGGCGGCGGCGGGGCGGCGACTTGGCGGCCGCCTTGCGCGCCTGCTGGGCGCAAGGCGTCGTCGCCGCCTTCAGCTCCGCTGTCGCCGTCGCCGCCGGCGTCACGGTCATCGCCTCGCCTTCTTCGCCGCAGCCGTCGCCGACGTCGTCACCCGCGGAAGCCTCCAGAAGCAAGCCAGAGTGGAGAAGGAGGAGGAGCAGGAGGGGCCCAGCGCGGGCCCGGAAGGCCCGAGGGCAGGATCGAAACCGCCTCGACGGGGCATGCCCCGGAGACGGCCTAAGCGTCAACCCATTGGAGAATCTGCAGAGAACCACCCAGAACGGGGACGACAGCGCCCATGGCCGAGATCTCGACACATCACCCATGCAGCCAGAGAATCGGCGCACGACGGAGGCGAAAGGCCACCAGCAGTGATGGGACAGCAGGGACAGTATCCCACACAGGCCGGACATGTTTTCCTCCGCCAGCGACGTCAATCGCGAGAGCGTTGTGCATGAAAGGCAAACGGGAGACCCAACCCCGCCGTCATGCAAGAGGATGGGGCGGGCACACACACACACACACACGCACACACACACGCACACACTTTTTGGCGATCGCGGCCTCGCGCGAGGCGACGAGGCGGAGCAGGTGGAGTACTGCGCCGGCCTCAGAAGCGGGGCCACACCATAGGCCACCGGGGCGAGGGTGGCCAAGGAAAGAGTTTGACGAAAGACGGACAGGACGGACGTGTGGAGGGACCCACCACCAATGTGAGGAGGCGACAGGGTGTAAGCCTTCGGTGTGAGGCCACAAATAGCGCGAGGGATGTGCCGACATGGGTGGCGGGGGCGCATGCGGACGGCACCCGGTGGGGCCTTCGGTGGAGCTCCCGATGGGGCCACAAAACGTGCGAGAGGTGTGTCGGAATGAGTGGCGGGGGCGCATGCGGGCGGCACCATTTGGGTCTTGGGTGGAGCTCCCTCTGGGGCCACGAAGCGTGTGAGAGGTGTGCCGACATGGGTGGCGGAGACGCGCGCGGGCGGCACCATTTCGGCCCTGGATGGAAGCCCTTGTGGGGCCACGAAACGTATGAGGGGTGTACCGAGATGGGAGGCGGGCACGCACGCTTTCGGCGCCACTGGGACCCTCGGTGGAGCTCCCTACGGGGCCACGAACTGAGTGAGGGCTGTGCCGGCATGGGTGGCGGGGACGAATGCGGCGCCACTGGCGCCTTCGGTGGAGCTCCCTATGGGGCCACGAAACGTGCGGGGGGGGGGGGGCCGAACTGGACATGCGGAGAGCAGCGGCAGGGATTAGAGGAGGGAGGAGGGGGAGGAGGAGGAGAGAGGAGGCAGGAGAGGGAGGAGAAGGGACGCGGGGCGCTGTCTCATCAGAACGAGGACCCAGCACCACAGGATGGTGGGAAAAAAGTCTCGGCTACATGCAAAAATGGCCCTTGGCAACAGTGGTATCTGGAGCACGGCCCGCCTATCGCTGCTTCCAATGCGACGGGTGCGGCCCACGTGCCTTGGCTTGGCCACCCTGCTTTCACCGACAGTTCCACGCCACGGGTCACGCCAGCCACGGGTCTCGAGGAACCAAACACGACTGAAGCAGAGACTCTTCACGGTCCGCGCGGATCTCTTGCACCTGCGCTGGAACTCCCCTCCCTGGCGCGTGGAGCGCGCCAGGGGCGGCGCCGAAGGCGCCGCCAGGGAGGCCCCGAGCGCCGACCCAAGACATCCGCGAGGAGCGTCTAAAGATTAGTACGTGCATGCCAAATTCCTATAAATTCGAGGGTAACCCTGGCGTGCCACCAAGAAGCGTCCTCCGACAGTCCCGGGGCCCGCGGAGGGCCCCGGGAGCCCGAAGACAACCGAAACCTTCGGACTCTTCCCTCAAGACCCGTTTCCCACCCGGCGAATCCTGGCGTGTGACCGACATGGCCGTCGTCGTCGTCTTCGTTGGGGTCGTCGTCGACTGTCGTCGTCGTCGGCGTCGTCGCGGTCGATCGTCGTCGTCATCATCGTCGTCTCCGTCGTCGTCGTCATCGTCGTTCGTCGTCGTCGTCGTCGCCATCGTCACCGTCGTGGTCGTCGTCGTCGTCGTCGCCGTCGTCATCGATATTCGTCGTCGATCATCATAGGCGTCGTCGTCGTCGTAGGTGTCGCCGCCGTCGGCACTCGTCGTCCTCGTTGTCGTCGTCGACGTCGCCGCCATCGTCGTCGTCGTCGCCATCGTCGTCTTCGTCTTCGTCGGGCGTCGTAGGTGTCATCGTCGTCGTCGCCGTCGTCGTCGGCGATCGTCGTCGTCATCGTGCTCGTCGTCGACTGTCGTCCTCGTCGTCGCCCGTCGTCGTCGTTGTCCGCCGTCGCCGTGGCCTTCGTTGTCGTCGCCGTCGTCACCGTCGTCGTCGTCGCCGTCGTCGTCGTAGGTGTCGTCTCGTCGTCGTCAGCGATCGTCATCGTGGTCATCGAAAACGTCATCGATCGTCATCGTCGTCGTCGTCGTCCGTGGTCGTCATCGTCGTCGACGGCGTCATCGTCATCGGCGCCGTCGTCGTCGTCGTCGACGTCGTCGTCGTCGATCGTCGTAGGTGTCGTCGTCGTCGTCGGCGATCGTCGCCGTCGTCCGCCGAGGTCGTCGCCGTCGTCATCGTCGTCGTCGCCCGTCGTCGTCGTTGTCGTCGTCGTCGCAATCGTCATCGCCGTCGTCGTCTCCGTCGTCGGTCGGCGTCGTCGATCGTCGTAGGTGTCGTCGTCGTCGTCGGCGATCGTCATCGTCGTCGTCATCGTCAGCGCCCGTGGTCGTCATCGCCTCGTCGTCGTCATCGTCGTCCGCCGTCGCCGTCGCTGTCGCCGTCGCCGTCGTCGCCGTCGTCGCCGTTGTCGTCGTCGCCGCCGTCGTCGCAGCCATCGTCGTCGTCGTCGTCGCCGGTCGTCGTAGATGTCGTCGTCGTCGTCATCGATCGTCGCCGTAGCCGTCGTTGTTGCCGTCGTTGTCGACGTCCGTCGTCGTCGTCGTCGTCGCCGTCGTCGTCGTCGTCGTCGTCGTCGTCGTCCGTCGTCGTCGCCGTCGATCGTCATCGTCGTCGTCGTTGTCTGCCGTGGTCGTCCTTGTCGCCGTCGTCGTCGGCGATCGCCGCGGATCGTCGTATATCGTCGGCGTCGGCGTCGTCGTCATCGCCGCCGTCGACGTCGTCGTCGTCGGTCATCGTAGGTGTTGTCGTCATCGTCCGCGATCGTCCGCGATCGTCGTCGTCAACGTCGTCGTCGTCCGTCGTCGTTGTCGTCGTTGTCACCGTCGTCGTCGCCGCCGTCGTCGCAGCCATCGTCGTCGTCGTCGTCGCCGGTCGTCGTAGATGTCGTCGTCGTCGTCATCGATCGTCGCCGTAGCCGTCGTTGTTGCCGTCGTTGTCGACGTCCGTCGTCGTCGTCGTCGTCGCCGTCGTCGGCGATCGTCGCCGATCGTCATCGATCGTCAGCTTCGGCGTCATCGTCGCGGTGGTCGCCGTCGTCGTCGTCATAGACGTCGCCGCAGTCGGAGATCGTCGTCCTCGTTGTCATCGTCGATCGTCGGCGTCGTCCGTCGTCGTCGTCGTCGTCCGTCGTCGTCGTCCGCCGTTGCCGTCGCTGTTGCCGTCTCTGTCGTCGTGGTCGTGGTCGCCGTCGCTTTCGTCGTCGTCGTCGGCGATCGTCGTCGTCGTCGTTGTCGTCGTCGATCGTCGTCGTCGTCGTCGTCGTCATCGTCCGTCGTCGTCGTCGTCGTCGCCCTCCGTCACCGTCGCTGTCGCCGTCGCCGTCGCCAGCGTCGTCGTCGGCGATCATCGGCGTCGGCGTCCGCCGTCGCCGTCGCTGTCGTCGTCGTCGTCCGTCGTCGTCGTCGCCGTCCGCCGTCGCCGTCGGCGATGGTCGCCGATCGTCGTAGGTGTCGCCGTGTTCGTCGCGGTCGTCGCCGTCGTCGCCGTCGCCACCGTCGTCGTCGCCGTCGGCGATCGTCGTCGATCGTCATAGGTGTCGTCGTCGTCGTCGCCAATCGTCGTCGTCGTCGGTCATCGTCGTCATTGTTGTCGTCGATCGTCGCCGTCGCCGTCGTCGTCGGCGATCTTCGTCGATCTTCGGCGTCGGCGGTCGCCGTCACCGTCGCTGTCGTCGTCGTCGTCGCCCGTCGTCGTCGTCGTCCGCCATCGCCGTCGCTGTCGCCGTTTTCGTCGTCGTCGTCGCCGTCGCTGTCGTCGTCGCCGCCGTCGTCGACGTCGTCGTCAGTCGTCGATCGTCGTAGTTGTCGTCGTCTTCGTCGTCGTCGTCGCCAATCGTCGTCGTCATCGTCATCCGTCGTCATTGTCGGCGTCGATCGTCGTCGTCGTCGTCCGCGGTCGCTGTCGCCGCCGCCGTCGCCGTCGGCGTCGTCGGCGATTGTCGTCGATCGTCAGCGTCGGCGTCCGCCGTCGCCGTCGCTTTCGTCGTCTCCGCCGTCGTCGTCCGCCGTCGTCGTCCGCCGTCGCCGTCGCCGTCGCCGTCGCCGTCGCCGTCGTCTCCGCCGCCGTCGTCGTCTTCGTCGCCGATCGTCGTCGTCGATCGTCGGCGTCGGCGTCCGCCGTCGCCGTCGCCGTCGCTGCCGTCGTCGTCGTCTCCGCCGTCGTCCGCCGTCGCCGTCGCCGTCGCCGTCGCCGTCGTCTCCGCCGCCGTCGTCGTCTTCGTCGCCGATCGTCGTCGTCGATCGTCGGCGTCGGCGTCCGCCGTCGCCGTCGCCGTCGCTGTCGCCGTCCGCCGTCGCCGTCGCCGTCGCCGTCGCCGTTTTCGTCGTCGTCGATCGTCGATCGTCGTAGATCGTCGTCGATCGTCGATCGTCGGCGTCGGGCGCGGGGGCCGAGAGGCGGCGCTGCGTCGAGGGCGCCGACCCCGAGGGAGCCTTCGCCTGCCGCTCCGCCTTCGGCGGTGGCTCGGCTTTCCGCTTGGGCGCGGGCGGGGACGAGGAGTCCTCGCCGGGGCGGGGAGGACTCGGGCCGGGCGAAGGGGATCGCATCATGTCGGGCCTGTCCCCCCACAGGGGGAGCTTCGGCGAAAAATAGTCCAAAAATAGTCCAAACATAGTCCAAAAATAGTCCAAAAATAAATCAAAAAATAGTCCAAAAATGCCCAAGAAATAATCAAAAAATAGTCCAAAAATATACCGGGGACTACTTTTGGAGTATTTTTGTTGCCTTTCTGGAATATTGTTGGGGTATTTTTGAGTTTTCGTCGAAAATCCCCCTGTAGGGGGACACGCCCGACATAAGGATAGCACAAGGTGGGTTTGAGAATCAGCTCACGCAGCTGATTTTCCCGGCGCCTCCCGGCGCCAGAGGCGGCGATGTATCGAGGAATGGGCCCATCGGTGAGGCCGAAACCAGCTGCGTGCAGCAACTTTCGTGACCCCCCCTTCCCCAATCCCCCCCTTCCGTCCGGCCCGGAGGACAGACCCGAAGACGATGCCAGGGCGAGGACAAGTTGGAGCGAGGAGACACATCGAGATAAGCACGCCTCCGGAGGACGAAGAGGCCGGCACGGACAAAGAAAACGGGGCAGCGAAGAAGGCAGCGACAGGGCATCACAGAACGACGCCGGCAGGGGGGGGAGGCGGACACCTTCGCATCGTGCAGAGAAAACAAAAAAAAGGGCATGTAAACTAACCTCGTGGAGGCCTGCGCGGAGTTTTCCTGGACCTGCGCAGACCTCCCCCCTCCCCCGGGGGCGATTGGAGCGCGCGCCCGGGGGCGGCGCCGGGGAGGCGCCGCCCCCAGGGAGGCCAGGCCCCCCCGCACCGTGAAGCTCGGGGGGGGCGAAGGGGTAGGACAGCAGATCGAGGGCCGGGGTAAGGGCAGCAGATCGAGGGCAGATCGGGGGCAGATCGAGCGCATTGTGAAGCTCGGGGGGGGGGCGAGGGGGTAGGACAGCAGAGGGCAGAGGGCCCAGGATCCGCTCCCGCAGCTGGTTTTCCTGGCGCCTGCCGGCGCCGGGAGACGCCCGCGCATCGAGGAGTGGGCCCGGCGGCGGGGCGGAGACCAGCTGCACGCAGCAGAGGGAGGCCAGACCCCCTCGTAGGACGAAGCCAGGACGAGGACAACCTCGGGCGAGGATACATCGAGAATCTCTGAGGTCCGGCTCTGGAGGATGCCTCGGGCGCCGCGGCCTTCTCAGAGCGGGGGGGAGGGAGGCCAGACCCCCTCGCATCGTTGGAGCAACAAAAAACGGAACAAGCATAGACTTTCGACATGTCTTGGACCTGCGCTGGGCTCCCCTGGCGGCGCCTCCCCGGCGCCGCCCCTAGCGCGCTCCGCGCGCCGGGGAGGGAGGTGCAGCGCCGATCCAGGCAGTTCGCGCGGAGTTCCAAAAATTCATGTTTACGCAAGTGTTCTGAATCGAGCATCGCGGAACACGCACGGCGCAAACATGTTCGGTGATTTTTTCGGGCCCGCTGGAACGCGCTGGGTCCGGAGGCCGTCCAGCAGCTGCTCGGGGTGGAAGGCTCGCCAACAGGAAGAGGCGGAGAGCGGCTGGGAGTCCACGCCGAAAGAAATATGCGGCGTCGTAAATTCGGGGGTGGACAGACCTCCCGTTAGTAAAACGTGGTTCAGTGAAAACGACCTTAGGCCCGAACCTGGCGGGCGCAGGCCCGGGAAAGAACGGCCACGGCGCCCTCTCGAGAACCGAAAACGGACCACTCACTAATCGACGTGTCACTGTTGGGGGTTCTGTCCACCCCCGATAAATATGGGAGGGAGGAGGGGGGGAGGGACGGCAGTGCACGTCAGCCCGCATACGAAGAACGCAAGACAAGGATGCACACGGGCGTTGGAGGGCCCTGCCGACACGCTGCGAGCGGGGCGCGGCCAGCGAGAGCGGCCCAGGAGGGGGCGAAGGGGAAGCACGCAGGGGCAATCTTCGAAAGTGGTTCATCCTTCCAAGGCAGGGTGGACGTTTGTGGACGCGGAGCCTCGGGACGTTTCTGCTCTCGCCTGGGCCCTGGATGGCCCTCCAGGATTCTCGCCCTCCTTCCACTGTTCTCGTTGGGGCGGTTCGGCACCACTGGCCCCTGGAACATGGGGACCGCTCGGAAAACAACTACTGCCCTTGCTCCTCTCAAGCCCTGTTCCCCTCAACGCACTCGCACACCCTTCATCCCCCCTCTGAAGATCTTGGACCAGCTGCTCCCCCGTCTCCTTGTAGGGTCGGGGTCCGGAGATATGCCTGGGAATATTTCACATCGGCGTCTCTCCCAGAGACGGACACGGAGGAGGTGGAGGCGCAGCAGCAGCAGGTTGGCGGCGCGCCGAGAGGGGTGGGGCGAAGGGGGGCGGCCTTCCGAGAGGGCCAGGAGGCTTCATGAGGGATCGGCGGCTTCTGATCAGGTTTTTGTGAGGAAAAAGGTTTGCAAATAAGGAAGGAGGTTTGCAAATAAGGAAAAAGGCTTGCAAATAAGGAAGGGGTTGTTGTAAGGAAGGAGGTTTGCAAATTAAGTCCCCTGCCTTCTTGGTGGAAGGCCACCCCCCTCGCAGCACTTCTCTGTGCGCGCCGCCAAAACGGCAGTAGAGAGAGGACGCCCCCCCCGATTCGCAAACGTGCCTGGTCCGAACTGGAAGCAGCCCGCCGCCGCTGTGCCGCCTTCGCCTCCGCCGCAAATGGAAGTGGCAAAAGTCAGTGCGGACGAGACGTTGAGGATAGTGAGAACAAGCTGAGGGGGGGAGTGAGGAACAACAAGGGAAGGGAGACGACCTAGGCCTGGCGAAAGAACACGGACAAGGTAAAGGGGCAGGAAGGGGCGGCATAGTGAGGCCCAGAGTCGCCCAAGAGATACCTAAGAGAGGTTCACAAGGGGGAGGTCGAATGGACCCAACGAGCCAAGACGCTCCCACGAGGCCCCCCAGGAGGCCTCACGAGAATTCTCAGAGGCTCCGAAGAGACCTCCAAGAGGCTCCCAAGAGGCCCCCTCCGAGGCCCCCAAATAAGTCCCATGAGGCTTCCAAATCTCTAGTCCACAACCCAGGCGCGGTGGCAGGACGTGCCCAAACCCCTGTGATCTGCCCACCAAAAGGTGCCTGGCGCACAATTCTGTGAGTCCCTCTACTGGGCCCTGCTCCCCAGCTCATCGACCCAAGCCGCTTAGCGGCAGCTTGCACTAAAGCGCATTCCAGACGCCAAGTTGGCTCTAGATGGCCTCCAAGACGCCCAACACTGCCCAAATACAAAGATCAAACACCATATGACCCCAACACGGCGCAGGCGGGACCCATTCCCCCAGGCGGTACCAATCCCCCCAGAGGCTCCCAAGAGGCCCCGAAATGGCCCCAAGAAGAGGAGCCCCAAGAGACCCCACGTAAAACTGATCGAAAGGACGGCGCGCCGCTAGTTCCTCCCAAAGGAGGGCGCCCTCGCGTGGTCCGCAAGTCCAACGCCTGGTCCACCAGTCCGGTTCCACATAGCACCTGACCACCGCGTTCCTGGTCCGCCGTCCACCCCACACACCCCCACTTTCCGATCCGTCGTCCACGGCCCCTGTCTGTCCCCCCTCCCCCTTTTCGGGCCGGGGGGAATTGAACCTCATACCCTCTGAAGACCACAGACCATGACAGTCGTATCCAAGTACCACCCGAACCAGAACACTCTAACCCAAGCCTGGCCCCACAACAGAAACAAATGTCCTGGCGAAGGACCCAACCATATGCAGGTGCGAATACCTCAAAGCAGGCGAGAAGGGATAAAAGGTGCTTCTGTGTCCAGGTGGAGGTTTCGGTGTCCCCGTTAGGGGGTTCGGTGTCCCCATTGGGAGTATCGGTGTCCCCCTTGGGTGTTCCTCTGTCCCAGTGTGTGTGTGTGTGGGTGTGCGTGTGCGTGTGCGTGTGCGTGTGCGTGTGCGTGTGCGTGTGCGTGTGCGTGTGCGTGTGCGTGTGCGTGTGCGTGTGCGTGTGCGTGTGCGTGTGCTGCCTGTGCGTGTGCTGCCTGTGCGTGTGCCTGTGCGTGTGCGTGTGCGTGTGCGTGTGCGTGTGCGTGTGCGTGTGGGTGTGCGTGTGCGTGTGCGTGTGCGTGTGCGTGCGCGTGCGTGTGCGTGCGCGTGTGCGCGCGTGTGCGCGTGTGCGCGTGTGCGCGTGTGTGCGTGTGTGCGTGTGTGCGTGTGTGCGTGGCGTGCGTTGCGTGCGTTGCGTGCGTTGCGTGCGTGCGTGCGTGCGTGCGTGCGTGCGTGCGTGGGTGGGTGTGTGGGTGTGTGGGTGTGTGGGTGTGTGTGTGTGTGGTGTGTGTGTGTGGTGTGTGTGTGTGTGCGTGTGTGTGTGTGTGTTGGAGTGTGCCGATGCTCGTGTCTGAGAGAGCGTCTTGGGCTTCTGAAAGAACATTTTGGGCCTCTGAGAGACCCTGAGGCCCTCGTGGGCCTCTGAGAGAGCCTCTTGGGCCTCTTCGAGAGCCTCTTGGGTCTCTGAGAGAGCCTCTTGGGCCTCTGAGCCGAACGTCGCAAAACCTCCGTCACCCTGACGTTCCTCCCACGACCTCCGCGAACGTCGAAAAACCTCTGTCACCCCCCCATTCCTCCCACGACCCCCGCGAACGTCGCAAAACCTCCGTCACCCTCCCATTCCTCCCATGACATCCACAAACGTCGCAAAACCTCCGTCACCCTCCGAGCTCCTCCGGATTGGCCAGGCGATCGACAGAACGTTGCACCACCGAGCTGTTTCGGCGATCCTGGCCCGTAGCCAATATTAGATTTGGGGAGGGGGGGCGTGGGAGGGAGGACCAGGGAGGAGCCCTTCTGGGCCGCATTGGGATACTTTTGGGCCGTCGTGGCGCCATCTTGGCCGTCTGGCAGGGCTCTTGGAGGGGCCTTCTGAGGCGCGATTCTCAAGCGAATCACATGTGACGCCATGTCGTTTGGAACCCGCCTGGAATTTCATTTGGGCCCTATTGGGGTCTTGGGCTGCTGTGGGGCTGGCTTGGGCGTCTCGGGCCGTGCTGGGGCGTCATCATGAAGCCCTCCTGGGCCCTCTGGGGCTGTCTTGGGGTTCTCTTGGGCCGTCTTGGGGCTTCCCTTGGCCGTCAGGGGGGTCTCGGGCCGTCCTGACCTGGCGGAAGAACGAAGCGCGCAATAATGCATACGCCGCTCAGTAGAACTCCCCGCGGCAGCTATGTCTCTCAACTTCGACGGCGCCACTTCGCATGGCAGGCGGCTTCGGGCCTATACTTGAAACCACAGCCTACACAGGACTACTCGTACCATTACTGGGAGAAGTAGTTGCAGCAGCAGAAGCAGCAACAGTAGTATGAGTAGTAGTAGTAGTCGTCGTCGTAGTAGTAGGAGTAGTAGTAGTAGTAGTTGTAGTAGTAGTAGTAGTAGTAGTAGTAGTAGTAGTAGTAGTAGTAGTGTAGTAGTAGTAGTAGTAGTAGTAGTAGTAGTAGTAGTGTAGTAGTAGTAGTAGTAGTCGTAGTAGTAGTAGTATAGTAGTAGTAGTAGTAGTAGTAGTAGTAGTAGTAGTAGTAGTAGTAGTAGTAGTAGTAGTAGTAGTAGTAGTAGTAGTAGTAGTAGTAGTAGTAGTGGTGGTCGTGGTCGTGGTCGTGGTCGTGGTCGTGGTCGTAGTCGTAGTCGTAGTCGTAGTCGTAGTCGTAGTCGTAGTCGTAGTCGAAGTAGTAGTAGTAGTAGTAGTAGTAGTAGTAGTAGTAGTAGTAACAGTAGTAGTAGTAGTAGCAGTAGTAGTAGTGTAGTAGTAGTAGTAGTAGTAGTCGTAGTAGTCGTAGTAGTCGAAGTAGTAGTAGTAGTAGTAGTAGTAGTAGTAGTAACGGTAGTAATAGTAGTCGTAGTAGTAGTAATAGTAGTAGTGGTGGTGGTGGTAGTGTAGTGGTGGTAGTAATAGTAGTAGTAATGGAACGAATAATAGAAGTAGCAAGAGTCGTAGTAGCAATAGTAGTAGTTGTAGTAGTAGTAGTAGTAGTAGTAGTAGTAGTAGTAGTAGTAGTAGTAGTAGTAGTAGTAGTAGTAGTAGTAGTAGTGGTAGTGGTAGTAGTAGTGGTAGTACTAGAAATAGCAGTCAGAATAATAGTCGTGGTAGTGGTAGTAGTAGTAATCGTACTAGTAGCGGTACAGTAGGAGTAGTAGTAGTAGTAATAGTAGTAGTAGTAGTGATAGTAGCATTAGCAGAATTAGGAGTAGTAGTAGCAGTAGCATTAGCAATAGTAGTAGTAGTAGTAGTAGTAGTAGTAGTAGTAGTAGTAGAGGTAGTAGTAGTAGTAGTTCGGCGTAGTACTAGTAGTAGTAGTAGTAGTAGTAGTAGTGCTAGTATGAGTTGTAGTCGTAGCCGTAGTACCAGCAGCAACAGCAATAGTAGTAGTTGACAGAAGTAGAAGTAGCAGTAGCGGTAGTAGTAGTAGTAGCAGCAGTGGTAGTAGTAATAGTAGTAGTTCGTACCTAAAACGAAATTAGTAATCGTAGTAGCAGCAGTAGTAGAAAGAACAGTAGTAGTAGCGGTGGTGATAGTAACAGTGGTAATAGTAGAAGTAGTAATTGCAGTAGGAGTCGTAGCAGCAGTAGTAGTAGTAGCAATCGCACGAGTGATAGTAGTGATAACAATAGTAGCACTAGTTGTCTTAGTGGTGGTGGTGGTGATAGCAGTCGTAGCAGTGTGGCAGTAGTTGTAGAAGTAGTAGTCGGCGTCGTCGTGGTGGTAGTAGTAGTAGCAGTAGTAGTAATAGTAGTAGTAGTAGTAGTAGTAGTAGTAGTAGTAGTAGTAGTAGTTCCGATGGTAACACCTGTAGCCGCAGTAGCAGTAGTAGTAATAGCACAAATAGTAGTGGTTGCATTAGTAGCATTGAAATTGCTCGTGGGAGCAGTCCTCTTCGTAGTAGTAGTAGTACTAGTAGTAGTAGTAGTAGTAGTAGTAGTAGTAGTAGTAGTAGTAGTAGTAGTAGTAGTAGTAATAGTAGCAGTAGTAGTAGTAGTAGTAGTAGTAGCTGCCGCCGTAGTAGTAGTAGTAGTAGTCGTAGTAGCAGTAGTAGTAGTAGTCGTAGTAGTAGTAGTAGTAGAAGTAGTAGTAGTCGTAGCGGTGGTGGTGGTGGTGGTAATGGTCTTGGTTGTGGTGGTGGTGTTAATATTAACATTGGCATTGGTAGTGGCAATGGTAATAGTAGTCGTCAAAGCAGTAGTAATAAAAATACTAGCAGTACTAGCAGTACAAGCAGTAGTAGTAGTTAGAAGTAGGTGGTATCGTTTCGGTTGGAATCGTGTTAGTGTCAGTATTAGTAGCAGTAGCAGTAGCAATAATAAAACTAGTTGTTGTAGTAGTAATAGTAGCCGCCATCGCCGTCGTAGTCGTAGCCGTAGCCGTAAAAGAAGTAACAGTGGTGTAGAAATAGTAGCAATGGCAGTAGTAGCAATAGCAAAAGCAGTAGCCCTAGCACTGGCATTTGTAGCTGCAGTTGCTGCAGCAGTGGCAATAGCAGTTGCAGTAGAAATAACAATAGCAGTACCAGAAGAAGGAGTAGCAGCTGCAGTCGCAGAAGCAGTAGCAGTAGCAGTAGCACGACCAGAAGCAGTCGCCGTAGCAGTAACAGCAGCAGTACAAATAGCAGTACCGAAAGAAGCAGCGGCAGCAGCGGCAGTGGTAGCAATAGTTGTAGTGGCAGTCGTAGAAGTAGTCGCAGTAGTAGTAGTAGTGGTAGTAGTACTCGTAGTAGTCGTCGTAGTGGTAGTCATAAGAGTAGTATTAATATTCCTATGTGTACATAGTAAAAAAGGCGTAGTAGTAGTAGTAGTAGTAGCAGTAGCAGTAGTAGTAGTAGTAGTAGTAGTAGTGGCAGCCGTAGTAGTAGTAGTAGTAGTAGTAGTAGCAGCAGCAGCAGTAGTAGTAGTAGTAGTAGTAGTAATAGTCGCAGTCGTAGTCGTAGTCGTAGTCGTAGTCGTAGTCGTAGTCGTAGTCGTGGTCGTAATCGTCGCAATCGTAATAGTGTTCGTAGTAGTAGTAGTAGTAGTAGTAGTAGTAGTAGTAGTTGTAGTAGTAGTAGTAGTAGTAGTAGTAGTAGTAGTAGTAGTAGTAGTAGTAGTGGCAGTAGTAGTAGTAGTAGTAGTAGTAGTAGTAGTAGTAGTAGTAGTAGCAGTAGTACCAGCAGGAGCAGTAGCAGTACCAGCAAAGCAGCAGCAGCAGCTGTGGAAGCAGTAGTAATCGTAGCAGTAGCAGTAGTAGTAGTAGTAGTAGTAGCAGCAGTAGTAGTAGTAGTAGTAGTAATAGTAGTAGTAGTAATAGTATGTGTTGTAAACTTGTAGTAGTCGTAGTAATAGTAGTAGAAGTGTTAGTAGTCGCAGCAGTAGTAGTAATAGCAGTAATGTTAATAGCAATCGTAGTCATAGTCGTAGTCGTAGTAGTAGTCGTAGTAGTAGTAGTACTACTAGTAGTAGTAGTAGTAGTAGTAGTAGTAGTAGTACTAGTACTAGTACTAGTACTAGTAAGAGTAGCAGTAGTAGTAGTAGTAGTCGCAGTCGTAGTCGTAGTCGTAGTCGTAGTCGCAGTAGTCGTCGTCGTCGTAGTACTAGTCGTAGCCGTAATTGAAAAGTAGTCGCAGCCGTAGTCGTAGTAGTGGTAGTAGAGGTAGTAATAAGGGTAATAGTAGTAGTAGTAGTAGTAGTAGTAGTAGTAGTAGTAGTAGTAGCAGTTTTAGTAGTAGTAGTAGTAGTAGTAGTAGTCGCCGAGGTAGTAGAGGTAGTAGTAGTAGTAGTAGTAGTAGCAGTAGTAGTGGTAGTAGTAGTAGTAGTAGTAGTAGTAGTAGTAGTAGTAGTAGTAGTATTAGTAGTAGTAGGAGGAGGAGTAGTAGTAGTCGTAGTAGTAGTAGTAATAGTAGTAGTAGTAGTAGTAGTAGTAGTAGTAGTAGTAGTAGGCAGTAATAGTAGTCGTAGTAGCCGTAGTAATCGTAGTAGTCGTAGTAGTAGTAGTAGTCGTGATAGTAGCAGTAGTAGTAGTAGTAGTAGTAGTAGTAGTAGTAGTAGTAGTAGCAGTAGTAGTACTAGTCGTCGTCGTCGTAGTGGTCATAGTAGTAGAAGTAATAATAATAGTGCCGCAGGCATCACATATACATGATGCCACAAAGGGACAGGGCGGCAGACACAAAAACCCCAAAGTGGCCCGCGTCGAAATAACCCTGGGTGCAGAAGTGCACCTTAAGTGACCAATATTCGACTTCCATACAAAAACGGGACTCGTCTCACGATACGACATGCATGAGAACGGCATCAGAGCGGACACAGAAACACCCATCCTGAGGGCACGCGGGCGGCGCGGGACACAGAAGCACCCAACGGGGACACAGCAACACCCAGTTGGACACAGAAACACCCTGTGACGGCGGGAAGGGGGTGGAGCGAGCCCTAAGGGGCCACGAACCGTGCGAGGGGTGTGTCAAACTGGGATGGGGCGCCGCCCGGCGGGCGTTGCCACTGCTGCCTCCCGAAGACCTCCCAGTGGGGCTGCGAAGCGCGAGGGGTGTGCCGAAATGGGGCGACGCCGCCGTGCGGGCCCTCGCCGTTTGGGCCTTCGGTGAAGCTCCCGATGGGGCCACGACACGCCGACATGAAGCAGTGACAGCATGCGGGCGCTGCCACTGGGGCCTTCGGCAGAGCCCCCTGTGGGGCCACGACCGAACTGGGTCGGCGCCGCCATGCGGGCACTGCCATTGGAGCCATCGGTGGAGCTCGATGCGCCCCGCGCTCACGTCCTCGAGCGTGGCGTGGCCCTTGACCTTCTTGATGGTGAACCCGTTGCCCCCCATGCCACCCGAGCTCGTCGACGGCCAACCAGATCTTCCTCCAGACCTCAGCCCACGCCGACGTGGCCTTGGCGGTGATCTCGCGGCCCCTCTCTCAGAGGCATTTGGTGACGTAGGAGGCGTCGAAGGAGACCGCGGCGGGCGGAAGCGAGTGCTCTAGCAGCAGCAGCAGCAGCAGCAGCAGCAGCAGCAGCAGCAGACCCAGCAACTCTGCTCCATCGATCGACTGCAACGGCCCAGGGAGGGATGCTCCGAGACTTCGCATAGCCGACCGCACCCCTGGGTCGTCGTCAAACTCGCCAGTCGGACGCTCGACCAGCGCGCACGCCGAGCACGCCGGCGGTCCCCCCGCGTCGAAGACGGCCCCACCCGAGAACGGCTCCGCGCTGCAGAACGACATCCCGTCACCGTAGCCCGTGATTCACTGCCCGTGGGGCATGGCGTCGTCGCTTGGCGGTCGCCACTGGCTGCTTGGCCCCAGGGATCATCAACCGCTCGACCTGTGGGGCCCCCGGTGGAGCTCCGCGTGGGGCTGCGAAGCGTGTGAGGGATGTTCCAAGTCGGGCGCCTGTACGCCATGCAGGCTGAGCCTTTGGGGCTTTCGGTGGAGCTCCCCGTGGGCCACGAGCCGTGTGAGGGGTGTGCCGAAGCGGCGCGGAGGCCAGAGGCAAAGGCGGGAGGATGGGGAGGGAGGAGGCGGGAGAACGCGGGGCGCTGCCTTTTCAAAACGAGGACCCAACACCACAGGATGGTTAGGAAAAAAGATGAGGTGAGCGTTTTCTTATTCTGCACTTCGACACTGGGCGGAAGGGGGGGAGGGGGGGGTCTGGCTCCGTTCCTCTACTTAATGCGACTGGTTGTAACAACGTGTCCGATGAGGGAGGGGCTCCACCTGCTCGGAACAGGCGCCATGGGGGGGGAGGGGGGGAGGGGGAGGAGGGGGCCCGCGCCGATCGGCAACACG
The DNA here is from genome assembly GCA_963575745.1 of Prorocentrum cordatum. Lineage (NCBI taxonomy): Eukaryota > Dinophyceae > Prorocentrales > Prorocentraceae > Prorocentrum > Prorocentrum cordatum. Next base: position 97,499 of record CAUYUJ010001174.1, read on the forward strand.
AGGAATAAAAAAACGATCACGAGGAGGAGTGAAGGTGGAGAGTGTTTGCATACCTATGTCTTCGATTGGAGGCGTGCAAGAAATATCTTACAGTCTCTAAGGGGGCCGCCTGAGACCTCTTGAATGCCTGTTCTGGTCTCTGGGGAAGCCTCTGGGCAGCCTTTTGGGATCTGGTTTGAGGCCTCTTGGGGGGCCTTTCAGGGTCTCTTTTGGACCTCTTTTGAGCCTCTTGTGGGATCTTTGGGGGCCTGCTGGCGGTCTTCGGTGTCCATTTGAGGCGGAGGCCTCGAAATGTTTGCTTGAATTCTCCCCCTGCGACCCCTTTTCCCTCTGCGGCCGTCTTGGGCGGTCCTGGGTGCCTCTTGGGCTGCCCTCTTGGGCCGTCTTGGGGCCCTCTTGGGGACCCCTTTGGCCGTCTTGGGGCTCTCTTGGGTGCCTCACGCTGTCAAAATCAAAAAAGCGAATTTGCTAGAAATGTGCGCGTCCTATAAGAATGTGACGACTGTTGCCTCTTCGGGCCCGTTTGGGGGTCCTCTTGAAGCAGTCTTGAGGCGTTCCTGCTGGACCGTCGGGAAGCCACGTTGGCCCGTCTGGGACCTATTTGGAACCCACCCGAAGCTCTGGGGGGGGCTGGGGAAGCTCTAGGGAGACTCCAGGGAGGCCCCGCGGAGGCCCTGGGGAGGAGGGGGGACGTGGTGTATACCAGTGGCTCTTGGTGGTCTTCGGCATGGGGGGCCCAGGGGCCTGGTTTCTGGCATATGGGAGATTTCAAAGCTGCTCGCTCTCACACGCTCGCGTACCTCTCGACGTGCATATCCCGAACCATCGATACATCGTCTTCGATCGTACCCCCCCTTTGGAGCGTATCTTTCTTGCCTGCCATGTGTAGTTAGCGCAGCCCCGAAAACAGAGGAAAAGAGAGAGAGAGAGAGGGAGGGAGGGAAGGGACAAGGGGGCGAGGCGAGGCGAGGCGAGCGCGCGGTTCCGCCGGGAGCGGGGCCCTTTAGGGCCTGCGCGGGGGGGCCGGGGTCCTCAGTGCTTGTAGTCCTTGTTTGCCGAGGTCGGGGTGCTGAGTCATGAGCTGGTGGACGCTGGAGGTCAAGGGACAAGGGGGAGGGGGAAGGATGGAGCACGAGAGAGAGAGAGAGAGACTGGCAGGAGGTCTTCCTCCTCCTTCTCGTCACTCTCTTCCTCCTCCTCCTCCTCCTCCTCCACCTCCTCCTCCTCCTCCTCCACCTCCTCCTCCTCCTCCTCCTCCTCCCTCCCTCCCTCCCTCCCTCCCTCCCTGCCCTCCTGCCTCCCTGTCTCCCTGCCTCCATGTCTCCGATGGACAGCACGAGCACGAGCGGCCGAGCAGGGCGGGCGGGCCCCGGTGGGCGGGTCGGGCGGGCGGGCCCGCGCGGCGGGGTCGGGCGGGCGGCGGGCCGCGGAGGCGTCGGTCCTGCAAGGATCGAGGGGGAGGTCTCCGGGCGACGGCGCGATTGCCCAGGCAGGTCGTGAGTACAAGTCTGGAGCGAGAGCGTGATCTTTGAGCGTCGAGGGCGCGGCGTCGGAACAGGAGTTGTCAGCACGGCGCAAGCGAGAGCGCGATTCCTGGATGAATTGTGAGAAGGTCTCGCGCCAGAGCGCGGTTTTGAATGAAGTGAGGAAGTATCAGGCGGGAGCCGTTGTTGTAGTAAACCACGGGCCGACAACACAGTCTGAGCCTCAAGACTTTCCCTTGTAAAACTGGGTACGAGCCCCGGGAGGGGCACTTCAAATAAAAAACGCAGTGGGGACAATACAAGAAGGATCCACAATAACATTCTTTAGAAGTGAGAATTCAATCTTCATTTTGATAATGATCGTTGGGGGGTGAGATCGCAGTGGAACGGAGACCCCCAACCGGGAATCGTTTCGTTTCGCTCGTGTCATGCGTTCGGGCGAGGCGAAGCCGCGTGGGCGCGCGAGAGGAATGAACCCGCCGTTGCTAGGACGATGTCAAGACGAACTATTCTCCTCCGCCCCCCCGTCCGGAGGTGGCTCGCGGCGTCCCGCGGTGTCCCGTGGTGTCCCGTGGTGTCCCGCCGTTGCTAGGGCGAAGTCAAGACAAATGATTCTCCCCCGCCCGCCCATCCAGCGATGGCTCGCGGTGTCCCGCGGTGTCCCGAGATGTCCCGTGGTGTCCAGTGGTGTCCCGCAGTTGCTAGGGCGAAGTCAAAACAAATGATTTCCCCCGCCCGCCCGTCCGTCCGTCCGTCCGGCGGTGGCTCGCGGTGTCCCGCGGTGTCCCGTGGTGTCCCGTAGTGTCTCCGTGGTGTCCCGTTGAGTGAGATCGATGGTGAGATCGATAGTGAGTTCGACAGGTGCCCGTCCGTCCGGCGGTGGCTCGCGGTGTCCCGTGGTGTCCCGTGGTGTCCCGTGGTGTCCCGTGGTGTCCCGTTTAGTGAGATCGATAGTAAGATCGACAGGTGTCCCGTGGTGTCCAGTGGTGTCCCGTGGTGTCCCGTGGTGTCCCGTGGTGTCTCGTTGAGTGAGATCGATAGTGATATCGATCGTGAGATCGATAGTGAGATCGATAGTGAGATCGACAGGTGTCCCGTGGTGTCCCGTGGTGTCCCGTTGAGAGTGGGATCGATAGTGATGTCGATTGTGAGATCGATAGTGAGATCGATAAAGAGATCGACAGGTGTCCCGTGGTGTCCAGTGGTGCCCCGTTAAGTGAGATTGTTCGTGAGATCGATCGTGAGATCGATAGTGAGATCGATAGTGAGATCGATAGTGAGATCGATAGTGAGATCGATGGTGAGATCAGTGAGATCGACAGTGAGATCGTTAGTGCGATCGATAGTGAGATCGATAGTGAGATCGATTGAGTCAGACGTTTGCTCACACACACACACACACACACACACACACACACACACACACAACCTCCTTATCACCCGAAGGGTGGTCGTATAGGTACGCTCGCGTGTCATTCAACATGTACCTCCTGAACCCTCGATGCCTGCCCTCTTCGTCTTTGATCGTACCCCCTGTGGGGGGTACCTTCCTTTCCTGCCACATGTAATCGACGCAGACCTTCGAAAACAGAAAGAACTGAAAAAATGAGAAGGGAGAGCGAGTAAGAAGTGAGTGGAGGAAGGGAATGGAGGAAGGGATGGAGGGAAGCGGGCAAGAGGGAGGGAAGGAGAAGATGATAGACGGGAGAGACTAGCAAAAGGGATTAGCAAGAGGAGATGGCAAGGAAGTATCTGGTGAGAGCGCGGTTCTTAAGCACGTAAAGTTTGAGAATGACCCGAGCGAAAGCGCGATTGCAGAGCGCCGAGGGAGCTATTCGTTAATGAATTGGAGGGGAGTCTCAGGCGCAAGCGTGATTCCTGAGAAATTGCGAGGGAGTCTCTATCGAAAGCCCGATTCTTCACTGCATCATCAGGAAATGTCTAGCGGGAACTGTTGCTGTAGTAAACCGCGTGTCAACAACGCAGTCTGAGGCCCAAAACTTCTCCGTGCAACTGCGTGCGAGTCCTGAAAAGGGTGCTTCATTGAAAAACACGATGAGCACCAGAGAGGCGGGATCAACGATCTGTCACCGTGCCCTTGGCAAGAATTCAAATGGAGATCCCCAAAGCTCACAGCTGTGCTGCTGCAGGATGGAGTCTAGATTCGCATGGCCAGGCTCCTGGAGTTCCAACCTGTCCTGGGGTCCTCAGGGGGTTCTCCTGTGAGTTCTGGTGTATTAAGAACTGCCCAAGAGGGTCCAAAAGCGCCCCGAGACAGCACCAGAGGACTCCAAGACTGCCCACGATGCCCTCCAGACAACCCTATAGGCTGCCGAGAAGCCCCCAGAGTGCTCCAAGAGGCCCCCCAAGAGGGCCACGGGAAGCTAAAATTCGCCGGCCCAACGGGCCAGAGGCGTGCTAAGGTCTCCGGTAACTGGTTAACAGTATCTCTAGTTCGCGCGCGCGGGGCGGCCCCTGGGGGTCCCCGGACGAAAAATACCCCGGGCGATCCCCGACCGACCCCCGAGCGATCCCCAGGAGACTCCCCCAGAGCGCTCCAGGAGCGCTCCAGGAGCGCACCAACAGGGCTCCGAGACGTCCCCGAAACCCTCAAGACGGGTCCAGATGCCCCCAAGAGGCTCCCAAGATGGTACACAAGGGTTCCGAGATGCCACATGATCGCTCGAAGACGCCCAAGATGGCCCCCAGACGCCCCAAGAGGCCTCCAAGAGCACCCCCAAAAGGGCCCCAAGAAGCAAAATTCATAGCTTTTCCTTAGGTTTTTGAGAGATTTTGGAGCTTCCACCTTTTCGGCTTCCCGACGCCCCAAGACGGCCCAAGAGGCCCCCAAGATCGCCCCAAGAGGGCCCAAGAGGCCCCCAAGAGGGCCCCAAGATGGCCCAAGAGGGCTCGAAGACGGCCCAAGAAGCCTCCAAGACGGTCCAAGAGGGCCGCAAGAACGCCCCCAAGGGGGCCCCAGAGAGGGAACACGAAACAACATTTCGAGCCCTCGGCCCTAAGAAGCCCCCACGAGGCCCCAAGAGGCCCCTAAGAGGCCCCAAGAGGCCCCCACGAGGCCCTCAGGAGGCCCCCAAGAGTCCCCCAAGCGGCCCCAGGAGGCCCCCCAAATGCCCCCCCGAGCGCCCCAGGAGTCCCCCAAGCGGCCCCAGGAACCCCCAAAGCGCCGCATTGACACCAGGCCCTCGGGCAAACGGCAGACATGAGACTGTATGGGCCGGCGGAATGAGCGAAGCGATTAATAATGTGTTGTTCCATTTGTTGTTGAAGGATTCCAGCGTTCCCGCCTCTTCGCGCTTCCGATGTGATGCTCCAAGACGGCCCAAGAGGCCTGCAAGATTGCCCAGAGACGGCCCAAGAGGGGCCCCAGACGGCCCAAGAGGGGCCCAAAAAGATCCAGGAGGGCCCAAAAGAGACCCAATAGGACTCCTAGAAGGCCGCAAGAGGGGGACTTCGAACTGACAGTTAGAGCTCTCCACCCAAAGACGGCCCCCGAGACCGCCAGCAGGCCCCGCTCTGGCCACAACGTTCGGCCACATAGGCGCTTCCAAAAGGCAAGGGGCGGCGGTGATTCGACTTAGGCGTCTTCGGCACTTGTTCTTTAGATTAGAGATGGGAATTCAACAACTCGAGACTGGACGGCCCATTCACGGACTGTCTGCTATTGCGCTCACTGCGTTCTCGAGTCCCTCACCCATTCTTGGACTTCTTGTCCAAGCGCTGCCGGCGGCGAGCCTCTTCGCCGCGCTGCAGACCTCCCTTCTCGTCCGCACTGCACTGCCCGAGGCCTCCCCGCAGCAGCTGACTGACGACATTGGGTTTCGCCTTCGCCTACTTCCGACGCTGTCACTGTCTCGCCTTCCCGCACGCATGGCTCGTAACCTCCTCGCCCGCCTCGACCACGTAGACAGCCAACCCCGACCAAAGATCGGATGCAAACTAGCCCCCAGACCAACGCTGGGGTACATCCTGGACAGTCATCAGCCCCGGGTTGCTTTCTGGCGGTCCTGGGGCCCGAAGCGGGTCCCCCCCATGCCGAACGCTTGTAACAAAACCAGCACGAGCCCCTGTCGGCGGCGACGGCGACGGCGGCGGCGGCGACAACGCCAAGGCCTTCGACTGCTTCGGCGGTGACCGCTTCGGCGGCGACCGCCTGGGCGGCGACCGCCTGGGCGGCGACCGCCTGGGCGGCGACCGCCTGGGCGGCGAGCGGCGGCGGCCCGCCGACCGGGAGCGCGACCTCGCGGCGGGGGGCAAGGGGGCCAGTGAGACGGCGAGCCCTCCACATCTGCTGCGCAAGCTCGGAAGGAGGTCGGTGCCGAGCGCCCGTGCGCCCCTCTTTCTCATCCTCTTCCTCCTCCTCCTCCTCCTCCTCCTCCTCTTCCTCCTCCTCCTCCTCCTCCTCCTCCTCCTCCGCCTCCGCCTCCGCCTCCGCCTCCGCCTCCTCCTCCTCCTCCGCCTTCGCCTCCTCCTCCTCCTCCTCATCCGCCTCCTCCGCCTCCTCCTCTCCTCCTCCTCCCCTCCTCCTCCCCCTCCTGCACTCCTCCTCCTCCTCCTCCTCCTTCTCTCCTCCTCCTCCTCCGGCTCCTCCTCCGCCCGCCCGCTCCGCCTCCTCTCCTCCTCCTCCTCCTCCTCCTCCTCCCTCCTCCTCCTCCCCCCCTCCTCCTCCTCCTCATCCTGCTCTTCCTCCTCCTCCTCCTCCGTCTCCTCCTCCTCCTCCTCCTCCTCCTCTTCTTCTTCTTCTTATTATTATTCTTCGTCTTCTTCTTCTTCTTCTTATTCTTATTCTTATTATTCTTCTTCTGCTTCTTATTATTATTATTCTTATTATTCTTCGTATTATTATTATTCGTCTTCGTCTTCTTATTATTCTTCTTATTATTAGTAGTATTATTCTTCTTATTAGTATTCTTCTTATTATTCTTCTTATTATTCTTATTAGTATTATTATTCTTATTATTCTTATTATTCTTCTTCTTCTGCTTCTTCTTCGTCTTCTGATTATTCTTATTATTCTTATTATTCTACTTATTATTCTTATTCGTCTTCTTATTATTCGTATTATTCTTATTATTCTTATTATTATTCTTATTCTTCTTATTATTATTATTATTCTTCTTCTCATTCTTCTCATTCTTATTATTATGATTCTTCTTATTATTATTATTCCTCTTCCTCCTCCTCCTCCTCCTCCTC
>CAUYUJ010001175.1:0-47502 GCA_963575745.1 Prorocentrum cordatum
GAAGAGAAGCCGAATACCGGCCTCCTCGCTACATACGTTGGCCGCGCTGAGGCCCGAGAGGAAAAATATCATTCAAAATGTCTTGTCATCGAAGATATTCGCACAGCTTGCGCTGAACTCCGAACCCGTGGATATATATGCGACCGGATTACCCATAATTAGGTAATGACTTCAACTGGAACACAGTATTTGGGAAATTTGTTGGCAGGAGACTACAATATGTTGTGGGTGGCCACACCCTCTGATTGGTACGTTCGTACTCCAGGAAAGAGGGCGGGACCACATTATCAAAGTATACAAAATCTCCTGATCAAAGCGCGTGCTCTGAGAATGCAGATAGTTATCCTGGGGCCACCCGGGTATTTCTGGAAACAGGGTCCGATCAAAGATGTTATCGAAGATTTGAAGCTAAGCATTATACGAATGAGACTCTGTCATTTCGGTATCAAGTTTGACCGCTCCAGTAAATATCCCAGTGGTTCTTATACACAAGTTGCTACATCTTGTCCTCATATACCGATAAACTTATGGAAATGCACTTGTGGCTCACACAAAGAGCATGATTTGGATTGGTATGGCCAAGATCAGCAACGTGCCGAGCTTCGGCATAAAACTTTGGCTATCATTATTGCACGCTTCCTTGATCAACTCAATAAAGCCAACATGATCAGGAATGAGCGGAGTGCGGTACACCTCAGTGTGTGTACTCGCGTTGACAAAAAGATAAGACACTACGTCCAATGTCCACAAAAGGGCCCTCAATGGGACCATGTTGTTCGTAGAGTCACGACCGACCTGGACGCGAATAAGATCGTTCAAGATATCAGAATCCAGGATCAGCCAACTGGGTACAATTATGTAGCTCCATTACCTGATGGGGTTACAAACATCAGTACTCGGTTATACTGGGAGCCTCCGGCTCCAGTTCTTCACGGCGACGGTGAGTCGCGAAGGCCACGCCCAAAGCGTGTGACGATCGTCGATGACGATCGGTCTCCTCCCCCTTCGATTGAGCGTTGCCAAACGCGACCCACCAACTTTCCTGCAATTCCGCCATTTCCTGACTTAACAGCGGATCCTTCCGCAGCGGATCCCTCCGCAGCGGATCTCTCCGCGGAAACTGCGCTGCCCACTGATGCCGGGATAAAACAGAAAGAAAAGCAGAAAGCTGACAAAGAGGCCGGCATCAAACCGAAGAAAATCCCGAAGAAAGTGGAAGACGGTAACGACGACTGTGGAGAGAACCTCAAAGGGCTTGACTGTTCCACATATTTCAACGACGTTCCCCTTGATGACTCGGACTCGGACAGCGAATCAGAGGACATCTTCATGATGTTACCGGCGGGGCAACCCGCTGACTCACATGCTGATGTCTTCTCGATGGTCCAGTCACTATGCTACGGCAGAAACAATCAAGTGGACATGCTTGAATTATGTGGGGGCAAGGGTGGTATATCCATATTAGCCTTCAAGAGGGGACTCTCGTCAGGCGGGAAACTTGACAAGATATCTATGGTTGACCTTGGAAACTCGGAAGTACAAAGAGCAGTCCTCCACTACCTCAAGACTTGCTTTGTCAAGATCACGATTCTGCAGCCTAGTTGCAGAACTACTGGACTCCCTTCCTACTTCAACGCGCAGGTCAATCATGATACGTGGCTTAAACACCACAAAGAGGACCTGCCTCATATCACGTTCTGTGGAACAGTCGCTCTATTACAAGACGACCTAAGACGTTTCTTTCTCAGGGAACAACCAATGGGCACGTGGGTGGATGAGATCCAGCCATGGAAAGAACTGGCACAACGCAAGGTCACTTGCCAAACAATCATTGATCAGTGTACGACTGGTCTCAAAGATTCATTTGGACAATACATCCGCAAGCCAACACAGATGATGGCAAACAAAGAAGAGTTGTTGGCACCTTTCAGAGGCAAGCGTTGTCCAGGTAATCATGTGCACGCCAATGCTTGTAATAAAGAACTAGCAGGGGCGGCACAGTATACCTACAGAATGCAGTCACTGATCGTTGATGCGGTGCAAATCGCCAAAGACCTGTTTGCTTGCGGTCGCGATCCATTCGCGAATCGTGAACGCAGCTATGCGTTCGTAACAAACAGTGCTGGCTACGACTTGGACGACCCAACAATCCGGAGACACCCAAACGGAGAAATCTGGCGACCACCACCTGGCGGTCTTGGGTGCCCTGGCTGTGTGGACAACAACTACAAGCAATCACCAAAGCACAGCAGGGATCCGAAGATGTGTCGGTGGGATGATGTTGAACCGTATTACTGGGACTGTCCAAGCTGTAAGAAGGAATATCAGAAGAGCAATCCTCACCACACCAAGATATCTGGCCAATGCAGATTCGCCGAAAAATGGAAGCTGCCAGATAACTTTGGCCAGCCGCGCCCGGCGGGGCAAGCCGCTCCTGCGGCGCCAGCCGCGGAAGCGGCTCAGCCGCAGAAGCGGCGCCAGCCGCAAAAGCGGCGCCGGCCGCGAGAGCGCGCATACGCGCGCCTAGGCCGCCACGGCCCGGTGAGGGCGATCCAACCGCAGGCGCCAGCAGCCATGACATCACCAGAGCCGACGGGGCTAATGGTGGCAACAGTGGCGCTGGCAGCTCTGACGATCACCGTAGACTGCCACAAGTTGCAGCAAGGCGCGGACGCTTGGAGGGAGGAGATCCTCCACCACCGCCGCAGCCTCAAGCAGAGCCGAGGCCAAGGCCAAGGCTCCCTGATTGTACTCGCTTCGACGTTCAGCTCAGCCTCCAAAACCTGCGCAGCTTTGACCCAGCTGTAGTGCAGCGAGAACTCCGCAAACTCCACTTGAGATGGTTTCATGCCAAGGAGCCAAAAATGCGGATGATTCTAACCAAGGTTGGTCTGGGTGAAACCCGATTGAGTCTGATCAAAGGCATTTGTGACTCGTGTAGAGAATGTCGAGCCTGGGACAAACCAGGCAACACGGCGATGCCTTCTGTGTCACTGCCAGGACGCTCTTCACAAGCGGAAGGGGGGAAAGTCAGGAATGTGATCTTTTCTTTTAAAAAGGGAACATAATGGTTTTTTAAAAACATCATCGGCGACCGTTGTAGGTTCGGGCTGGCAGGGGCTGGCGACAGAGATTCCTGAATGAAAGGCCAGGATACTGTTTCTCGATGCTTATCACACAACTTGGATGCAACATGGCCCTGCTAAGATCCTATACTCCGATGGGGAAGGGGCGCTGAATAACGATACAGCAAAGGCCATCTTGAAATCCAAGGGAACAGAGCTTCGTATCCGAGCGCGTGGCCAGCACGCCACGACTATCGAAGCTAGGAACGGCATCCTGCGACACCTCATACACGTGATGGGAGAATAACTGAATAGATTGAACATCCCTCTGAATTTCACTCGTCTCTTACATGAAGCCTTGTTTGCCAGCAACGCATTTACCTTCTACAATGAAGTGTCTCCGTACAATGCGCTGTATGGCAGACAACCAGCTATGCTTCCCGATTTCCCTGTCTTGGATCATGATCAGTCCGCTGAATCATCAGAACACTCAAGGGAGGAAACAATCAGGAGGGTTAGTCTGGAGGCAATCACGCAGGCCACTGCGGTTGCCAAGACGAACAGGGCTCTCCGTGCGAAGACTACTGCTACGGGTGAATTTCACTACAAAGAGGGAGATCTCGTGGACTATCATCGCCCGACCACCACAAAAGACGACTGGGGTGGATGGAGTGGTCCATACCCGGTCATCCGCAACGAACCTGACCGAGGCCAGGTCATCGTGAAGGTCGGCAGTCGCGAGGTGCGAGTACAGTATCCTGACACACGACACACGCTGTACATCGAAGCACTTATGGTCCGCGAGATAGGATCGGACAATACGGCCCTTCGGACAGTATTGGCCTTTATTGTCGGTCTGCCAGCGGGGAAACCCGCCATGACTTTCGGATATCTACCAGCGAAACAGGGTCGGCTGCAGATGACTGCTGCGAGCCGACTTTCGCCTAAGGTGCACTTGGCTCTTCAGTACCTCCTACGCAACTACTTTCGTATTGAAAACGTTGTTGCTGTACGACTTGCCAAGAGCCTGACGAAGTTGCCTGCTGCACCCTATGCAGACAGCTGTACACTAGTGCACTATGATAATGATGTGACCCCGGGTTTTCATTACTATGAAGCTGATGGCACTGCCTTGAACATCTATGACATCACAGGATCTACACACTCACGCATCATCCAGTGTCTTAAATCCAGGAAGCCGTCTGCTGGATTTGACCGAGACCTCACTAAGTCTGAGGAACTCGCTGATGGTCCACCACCAAGCGAGTCACCTCCAGCAGCTGCTCCTGAGGAGCCTCCTACGGAGAACGATGGTCGGCTCCCGACCATCATAGAGGAAACAGAAGAAGATCTGGATGCCTTTGTCTTGAAGTCGTGGTATGCTGAACTGATGGATGACAGAACACTCCTTGAAGCTGACACAGAAGAAGTCATGCATACAGTTCCTACATACATGACAGACACACAGTGTGTGTTAGTCTCTACGACCTGTGAAGATGCGCAAGGCCACTTGCCGGAGCGGGGTCACCCGCCAGGATACGACATGGACACTTCTTACTACGTTCCTTTATGCTCCACGGATCCGGACAGCAAATCTAATCTGGACTCCGATGAGCACGGGAAGTACATCGAGCTCTGCTTCGCAGCAGACATGTCCAAAGTCGTCCTGTCCGAGCAGCAACACCGATTGTTGGATGACAGCAGCGTCACAACTATGCGAGTATACGTCAGTGCTGCCTCCAAACGTGCCGCGGTCGTCAAGGAAGACGATCTACTCACGAAGGCCGACATTCAAGCGAATCCGGTCAAAGTTTCCAAAGCCCTTTACACAGAATTGAAGACTTGGCTTGACAACAAATGCTTCCATATGACTGACTTGAGCAAAGCGTCTAACATCATGACGTCACGCTACGTATACAAATGGAAGTTTGTCAAGAACGAAAAGGGCGAAATGGAAAGGACGATCAGGTTACGCTTGGTACTCCGTGGCTTCATGGACCTTGAAGCCTTTGACGTCGAAACCTTCTCTGGCACGGCAAGGAGGTCAAGCCAGAGACTGCTCGCAAGTTCTGCTGCATGCAACAAAGCTTGGATCATCGCTTCCCTGGACATCAACATGGCTTTCTTGAAGGGACTGACCTACAGCGAGCTCGCCGCGGCAACGGGCGAGAAAGAGCGTGTGGTGTGCTTCACACTACCACCTGGGTCAGCAGCTGTCCTTCGCACACTGCCAGGCTTTGAGTCATATGACGAATCAAAGCATTGTCTTCGGTGTCTGAAGCCGGGGACGGGCACGAAGGATGCTCCCAGGGCATTCTCGTTGAAGCTCAGGTCCATCACTAGGAGCTTTGGGCTACAGCCTACTTCATACGACGAAGAGTTCGAGATAAGCCCAAACCTCTTGACAGCCAAACACGTTGATGACATCAATATGACTGGGAAGGAAGATGCTATTGACAAGTATGTCAAGTGTGTTGAAGATACGTTTGGAAAGTGCAAACTGAACAAGCACACATATACAAACTGCGCCGTTCGGTACAACAAGACCGATGATGGGAGCGTCACTCTTGATCAGGACGAATACATCAAACAGCTTCGTCCTATCACACATCCAGAACTCACAGGAGCTGATCCTGAGAGCAAAGCGACAAAGACGATTTCTGATATGTTCGTCAGTCTTCGTGGCGCTCTAGCCTATGCGTTGATCACGCAGGTATGGCTGATGGTCAATGTTGTCTCACTACAACGTATCCAGGAACCGACAAACATCCAGGTACGACGACTAAACGCGGTTACCAGGAAACTACAGGCAGGTCCGAAGAAGATCGTGTATCAAGCTATGACCCCAACAGGAGAAGTCGACCTGCATAGCGATTCTGGTTATCGTCGTCTCAACGGAGATGAAGACGACGAAGTCAAAGGCTATGGTATCCGCGGGGCAAACCTGCTGAGGCGTGGCCACACGCAAGCGGGGAAACCCGTCGTGCACCTGGTGGACGCATACTGCAAGTCTCATCGACTGCAGGTGCGTTCGAGCTACTCTGCGGAAACACTGGCAGCAGCCCACAATTTGGAAGACTGCTACCCGACCATTGTAACGCTCCACGAGCTACACTCGGGACCATTGACCCCCACACAGTTAAAGAACATATTGGAAATGGGTGTCTATGTATCAAAGTCACTCTGACTATTGATGCCGAGTCTGTCTTCAAGTCTTTGTCTAGCAAAGATCTGAAGAAGCCCACAGAATGTACTCTGCTTGGGCACATCAGCTGGATCCGCCAGATGATGGAACGCGGAATCGTGGAAAGCGTCCAATGGTGTGACACGCGGGATATGACTGCCGATGGTCATACCCAAGGTAGTATTGACCGCGCGTTGCTCCTACAAGTAATGGCCGGCCAGCAATCCTTCAAGCACGAGCTGAAGAAACATACACCGTATAGGGCGGGCAGGTCGTATCAGGACGGCCCTGCCTCCCGAGCTAGCGGGGAAACCCGCATGCAGGTGCGCTCTAGTAGCGAGGAAACTCGCCGGTAGCGAGGCTACTCGCGCGCCCTTGCCTTGTAGGCAGCCGCTGCTGCCTAGCACTGTTTTTCCGCGTAATGTAGAAGCGCGGTGCCTGCTCGTCTCCTCCCCCTCCGACTTTAAACGGAGAAGGTTAAAGGCGAGGTATATATCGAGCATGCGCCGCTGCCGCGCCTGGCTCAAGCCGGGCCCGGCCTAATATATGACTGTGCCTCGCCGAGGCGCACGACTGGCATCTGAGATCGGAAAATACCTTTTCCATTGAAGATGCCCCTTCTATCCTTTACTCCAGATCCCATGCTTCGTCTCGCTCTCTTGCTCATGCGATATGAGCCAAAGCCTGGGATATGGCAACGCTTGAAGCGTAACACATACCTAAGCTTACCAGCACGTTTTCGACTTTTTGGAGCTCTTTTGGGGCGTCTTGGGGCCCTCTTGGGGCTTTTTTGGGTGGTCTGGGGGCCTTCTTGGGGCTCTTTTGGGATGCCTGACGGGCCTCTTGGGGCGCCGTCCTGGACCCTTTCGATACAAAAAGGGGCGCCCTTAATTCGGACCCCCCCCCCTCCATCGGAGGCTCAAGAGTGCCGTCCTGGGGCCCTCTTAGGCCGTTCTTGGAGCGCTCTCGGGTGCTCGTGAGGCCGTCTTGTAACCCTCTTGGACCCCCCTTGGGGCTATCTTGGACCGTCTTGGGGCCATCTTTAGGCAAAAAAGCGAGAATGCAAACAAACAGTGGTTTTCCTTAAGTTTGAAACCGTCTTGGGGCCGTCTTGAGGCCTTTTGGACGTGCGTCGGAGGCTATCTTGACCCATCTACCGCTATAGCTTGGGCCATCTTGGAGGCCATCTTGCGCTCTCTGAGGCCCTCTTGGAGCCATCTTGGGCCATCTTGGACGCTGCTATGGGTCGGCCCCCCCCCCGTCCAAACGCATGGAGGGGGGGGGTGGCAAACCTCCCAAGCAGGGGAAGGAAGGAGGTTGAACGCCCTAGACCACCTGCGCCCAGAGGGCTGGTGGGATTTTCTCTCGGGCCCGCCCCATGTGAATCTTGCTCTCCCCCGAAGCGCCAATCAACGGCCACAGACAAGTCTATTTGAATATCTCTTTGTCGTGTGAACATGCTCCTTCTCGTCCTACTTCTCGTCCTCCTCCTGCTCCTCCCCTCCTCCTCTCCTTCCTCCTCCTCCTCCTCCTCCTCCTCCTCCTCCTCGTCATCATTCTTATCCTGACCCTCGTCCTCATCCTGCCCTTCAGGCGGTTTGATGTCATTGTTTCCGAGAGGTCGCACCCCTCGCGCGATCGCTACTGGCACGGACAGGCTGCCTCGGGGCGAGCAGGCCAGGATCCAGAGACCAGGCTGCCTGCGTCGCCGGCGCGCGCCGGCGGAGGCCCTATCTCCGGCGCATCTCTGGCAGGGGGGGGGTGCCAGATATAGAATCCTTGAAAAACCTTGTGTTTTTTGATTTTCTATATCTGGCACCCCTCCTCTGCCAGATATGCGCCAGACATAGATGCCCCCTCCGCGACCATTCTGCCCCGGCAGCGCGCGGCTAACTGCGACGCCGCCCTGGGTCAGTCTTTGGAGGCAAAATCGTCTGCACCATTGGCGGCCCATGCACGGGGGGCTCCAAGATGGTTACTGAGGGCGGGTCCCAACTTAGAGCGCGCGAGCGGCCAGCGGCGCAGACAATCTCGCGTCCTTGGAAGGACCCAGGGGGGGCGAGGAGGAGGGGGAAGAGGACGAATGAGAGAAGGGAAAGTAGGGAAGAAGAGGAGGATGAGGAGGGGAACAGGTTTGCTTGTTCAAATGGGTTTGAAACGCAGACGTGGAAAAGGAGGAGGAGGAGGAGGAGGAGGGCGAGTAATGGAGGAGGGTAAGGAGGAGTCAAACTGGAACGGAGGAAGGAGGAGTGGACGGTGAAGGATGGAGGAAGGATCTATTGACGCGCAGCTCAGGGTGCAGCCGCTATCCTTGCGAGCTCGCTCAACTCCTCCTGTATGTCACCCTCATCGTTCGCGATGGCCCTGAGGGTCGCGATGTCTGAATCATCTGACGTGCTGCCTTCGCTGTCCACCATGATTGGCTCAGCTGGGAGTGCATCTGGTACGAAGTTAACGCACCCGATGATGTCGGGTACCTCATTCCCTGGCATCGTGCAGCAAGCAAAGTACCAGGGACACGTGACCCCAAGCAAAGTCAAGTCGATGACGGTCGCCTGCATACGATTGTGGCCCAAACAGTAATGCGGGGGGTCCACCGAGATGTTGACGGGTGCTATCATCACAGGCTTGTCGATCTGAAATTGGTCGTGAGCCAGCTGGGTCATGGTGCTGTTGCAGTTGTAGCAGTGCCACGCAGGGAAGTCCATCACCCCAGACGGACTTTGAGCTGGCGACCATCTCATCCGCCGATCCTCGGTCTGCACGAACGACGTATCTGCAAGGACTGTCCTAGGGCAGCAAAGTGGGAGCACGTTGACTGGTGGCGGCGGTGGTTGACGACCCCCCGTCGGCGACCTCGGGTAACTCATGTCGGCATAGAGCGCATCAACATCAACCCCCGTGCGCGTCAGCCAGCCTTCGACGTCCTCGTCGCTGCTGTATGGCGTTCTGCAGACGGGGCAGCTGAGAGGGTGGATGGGTCCTCTGGTAAGCCACAAAGCTAAACACATGGCGTGCGCGCCATGATGGCACGAAGGCGTGAACTTGGCAGCGTCCACAACTGTGTCATCGAAGGGCTCCTCGCAGATACAGCACGTCATGATTGAGCCAAAGCGGCTGCGGAGGTGGAGGTGGAGGTGGAGGTGGAGGTGGACTTCGAGTGTGCATGGGTTTGAGCTGGTCCGAAATTTCAGCCGTCCCTTTTGGGGCTATCTTGGGCCGTCTTTGGGCAGCCTTGAGGCCTCGAGGGCCCATGAGAGGCGAAGTAAAAGCGAGAAGGTAAACAACATTGGTTTTCTGAGTATGCATGTCCGTTTAAACCCGCGCGGCCTTTTAACCCGCATGGCCGTTTTAACCCGCGTGCTTGGTTTGACCCGCGTGGCAGTTTTATCCCGAATGGCCGTTTTAACCCGCATGGCCGTTCTAAGCCGCATGGTTGTTTGAACCCTCATGGCCGCTGTAACTCGCATGGCCGCTTTAACCCGCATGGCCGTTTTAACCCGCGTTGCCGTTTTAACCCGCATGGCTGTGTTAACCCGCATGGCCGTTTTAACCCGCACGGCCGTTGTAACCCGCATGGCAGTTTTAACTCACGTGGCCGCGTGAACCCGCGTGGCCGTCGTAACCCGCATGTCCGTTTTAACCCGCATGGCCGTCTTAGACCGCATGTCCGTTTAACCCGCACTGCCCTTTAAAACCGCATGGCCGTTTTAACCCAACTTGCAGTTTTAACCCGCATGGCCACGTGAACCCGCATGACCGTCTTAACCCGCATGGCTGTTTTAACCCGCATGACAGTTTTAGACCGCACGAACGTTGGAACCCGCATGGCTGTTTTAACCTGCATGGTCGTTTCAACCCAACTGGCAGGTTTAGCCCGCGTGGTCGTTTGAACCCGCATGGCCGTCTTAACCCGCATGGCCGTCTGAACCTGCATGGCTGTGTTGACCCGCATGGCCGTTGTATCCCGCATGGCCCGCACGACAGTTGTAACCCGAATGGCCGTTTTAACCCGCATGGCCGTTCTAACCCGCATGGTTGTTCTAACCCGCATGGCTGGTTTAACCCGCATGGCCGTTGAAACCTATCTGAGGCAGTATTGAGCCTCTCTTGGTCCGTCTTGGCACCCTCTTGGGTTTCCCTTGGGCCTTCTTGGGCTGTCTTGGGGTCCTCTTGGGCCGTCCCAAGGCTCTCTTGGCAGCATCTTGGGCCGTCTTGGAACGATTTGGGAACCGTCTTGGGCCGTTCGTGGCCCTTCGATGCGGTAACCTTGATTCGCAGATTTCCCTGCTGATCGTTTCTGGATGGGCTGGTGGGGATACGCGAAGCGTCAAGAATGCTTCAGGAAGCGCCCGAACGAACTGCTTGTTTTTTTTTTTGGTTTCCAAGGGGGGATGGGGGAGGGTTTGCGCGGCGATGGTGTCGTCGCCGCTTTCCCTCGCCGCCCCCCGTCTGATCCGCCCGCTGCTGAGGGGCCCCCTCCTCTTCCTACGGCGCGCGAGCGGGGCGCAGCAGCCTCGAACATGTCGACGTCCGCGCCACGGGGCAGCGGGGGGGCGGGGAGTGGGGCGGTGGGAAGACGCCCCGTTCTTTCCTCCTCTCCCTCGGCGCGCCGCTGCGGCATTCTTTTGGCCTCCTCCTCCTCCTCCTCCTCCTCCTCTTCCTCCTCCTCCTCCTCCTCCCCCTCCTCCTCCTCCTCCCCCCCTCTCCCTCATCCTCCCATTCCTTCTCCCTGTTGTTTGCCAGCCTCGTTTGAGAAAAACTGCCCCACACCCCCCTCAACTTATTCATGCTCATCCACCTCCTCCGCCCCCTGCCCCTCAATCGCCCCCCGCATTCCATGGAAGGAATACTTCGCGCCTTTGTTTTGTTCCCTCGCTCTCGCTCAGCTCCCCCCCCCCCCACTCGTCCTGCTCTTCCTCGTCGTCGTCCTCCTCCCCTACCCCTCATTAGTTCTCATCGTCCTCCTACTCTTCCTATTCTTGGTTGCCCCCCTAATCGTCGTCCTGCATCTATTTCTTTCTGTCGCTCTCTTTCTCTGTCTTCTCCTCGTCGTGCTGTTCCTCCAGATTTCATATTCAGTTGAAGCTACTCATGGCCCTCCTCCTTCTCTCCTCATTCCTCCTCTTCTTCGTCCTCCCTCTCATCCTCGCCCCTCTCTTGCACACCCCTTGTCTTCGGTCCCCCCTGAAGGGCTGAGCGCACCTTTCACCAGAAAGAGCCCAGAGCGACACGCGAAAGCGGAACCCTCGCAGCGGGTGGAAGAGGAGCGTGGGGGTGAGCAAAATGCGGGCAGCGTGGATGATTTCGAGTTTGACCGAAGAGGGCACGGATGCGTGGATGCGTCGACCGAATGGGAAGCAGCGGAAGTTGACGAGGAGAAGTGGTGGCGTGAGCATATGTTCTTCATTCCTCCTCCGTATCGTTCTCCTTGTCCTCCCTCCTCCTCCTCCTCCACCTCCCCCCCTTCCTCCTATTCCTCATGGAGCGTCGATGCAATCAGGGGCAGCACAATCAAACACCACATGACTCGGAGGGGAGGTGCTCTCTCTTTTTTGGCGACGTTTTTCAGGTCATCGCTCGAAGCTCGCACATGCGGTAATGACAGGGCCTGTCATGAATGCTCTGTTGTCGAAGGTGCAACACGTGACAGCTCTCACCATATCCGCATCATACCCAATGAGGGTGGCTTCATGATACCTGCGAAACTCAAGCCGCCGCGCCGACAGTCTTCTGGAGCTGACAGATGCGAAGCGCTAGCTTCCATAGTCGATCGACCTCCTCTTTGCTTGAGTGCGTCCAGGTGATCTGCAACCCCTTCTGGCCGTTGACCCTCAGCCCATCTGGAACATCAGCAGGAAGCTCGAAGACGTCTGTGACGTAAAAAAATCGTTCAGCTTTTTTCCGCGACAGCGTGATCTGCATTTTGCTGGCACGGTTCACCATTTTCTCGTAGTCGCCCTGTGTTCGGGTCGTACGCGTAGGTCTTCTTGCCGGCCTCGAGCTCGAAGGTGGCCGCCGCATCAGGCGGCAACATGTCCCGTCCTGCTTGCAACATCTCGTCCAACGTCTTCCCCTCAGGCCCATGATCGCCCTCCTCCTGCGCCTCCTCAGCGGGAGCCGCCTTCTCACCAGGAGGCGCGATTTCTCCTTCACAGGCTGCTGGCTTCTTCACAGGTGGCTTCACTTTAGGTTTAGCTGCAGCTGGCCTCTTCTTCGGTCGTGCACTCTTTTTTGGTACTCCGACAGGGACAGGGGCCAACAAGTTCTTCTTGTCTTCGCTGATCTACATCGATGGAATCTCGGTAAGCATGGCATCTTCCACTCCTGCGTTCTTGAAGATGGCAACTGCAAAGCCCCCCTCGCCGCTCTTGAAACTGTCGGCCCCCAGGCGGCCCCCGTCCGACATCAGCGCGAAGGCGCGCATCCCCGTTCCCACGGGCTCGACGCACTTGAAGATGATGGTTGGTGCGTCGGCATCTGGCTCCACGTCAGCTGGGGAATCTTGATCTCCACGAAAAGCAAGCAAGGGTGCGGCCGTGAATTCTCAGCAGCAGCCATCTGGTCAGTCGCGTCGGTGGGCTCGATCATGTTGTAGATGTCCTGGAGCCACTGAGGGTGATTTTTTGTGACGTTCGAGCCCGATGCCAATGCCTTGTAGCGATCGCACCTCTCCCGAACGTGGCTGAGCATCACTCGATACGTATATGCCATCATATCCATGGTTTGCTGGAAGTCTGTCATTTTGTTGCTGACGCCCCAGTCAAGTAGCTCCACTCTGCGATGTGCCCACCTCTGGACTAATGCATTCTTAATATCACTTTGTTTGAAGAAACCTCCACGCTTGTCGATCTGAATGAGCGCCGTCAACGTTGCCACATGGGTGTGAAGGCCTGCGTTACCAATGTCCGCCCGCATGTCTCGGCTCGCATACTCTGGGAAGGGTCCGTCTTTGGGAAAACATTCTAAGAGCATCTCGGAGAGACCATCGCACTGAAATGTGCGCGTGCGCGGGCGCTTCCTGCGCGGTGAGCTCATGCGTGTCGGATCCGTCGCGCCAACACCGCGAGCCAAAATGGCGATGGTCACGGATGTGTAACAAAACGAAATGTCGTTCCCGTTGCAGCGTTGGCCTCATTTTCAGGGTTCCGTTCGTTCCGCATTCTTCCACGCGCGGTGTTTTTACACACAGGATTGGGGGGTTACGTTCAGAATCTTGGTTCTGCCGAGCGGTGCCCTCTTCTGCTATGCCATGCCATGCTATGTCATGCTATTTGGTTGGCCATGCCCTGACTGTGCGAATTTCAGTGGATCCAGGTCTACGTCATGGTAAGGGATGGGAGGGCGGGGTCGGACATCAGATAAGACGCGCGCGCACCTAGCTTGCCACCTCCCACTCCCCCTCCCCCCCCCTCCTCCTCCTCCGCCTCCTCCTCCTCTTCCGATCTACTGGTGTGAAGAACCGACGCTACAACACGATTACCTCATATCGACCGACACTCCCAGAACTCCAACAGCATCTATCTCAAGCTGGTGCTGACGGAGGCATGGAGGCGACTCACATTCCTGATCTGGATAGCATGATAAATAATTTTCTGATGGAAGAGGCGACCATCAAGACGCGCACTCACAGCATGGAACGGACAACGGAGGTTATGCTACACAACATGGCATGGAAGCTACGCAGAGCACGAGGACGACGATGTGGGCCTTCTTGGAGCGTTCCCGCCGAGCTTGCACTCATAGTCTTGGCGCCTGGCCACCTTTCACGGCAGAAGAACATGAAGTTTGGCATCGGCTACGACGGAATGGGAAACACACAACTACCCGATGCAGCTGAGGAACGTCCTGGATTGGGCCTCCATCACAATGTCTCTGGGCCTGGAGAGCCAATACCACCGACACTAGCACTACCTGAATGGGATGCCGTTGATAGAGACCCCTTCGACGACCTGAATGAGGAGGCCCTCGACTCCATCATGACACCTGGAGAGAGGCCGCCAATGGCGGTCCCAGAGACGCTTCACAACATCCCGACCGACCAGACGACCAGAGCAAGAGATGGGCGCGACAACGTGTTGAATTCTACATCCAAGCTCACTCGTGCTCGAGAGGAATTCGAGAATCTCGTGATCCGATCCCTTCAGGTTGGTCAACTTCCAACGAAGTCGAGTATAACAGAAGGAGTCTTGCTGGACAAGTCCAACGGCAAGACCCAGATGTTGAGCCAACGTATTGTACATTTATCTGATGTTTTCTGGAAGTATTGGTATGCAGTATTATATAGTTATGGGGACCGCGACGAACAATTTGATAGATCTTTTCCTGGCCACTGGCATGGTTTTCTGAAATATCGGAGGAGAGAAGGAGCTATACTAGTCCAGCTACGAGTAGGATGGTCCCTGAGGAACTCCAAGACCCCGAACGTATGCGAGTTGCATGACATGACGAACGCTTTCATGTGTCCTCTTGCCGACGACCTCCTCATTCAATCGGAGGATATGGTCCGTGAGGATTTGAGGGATTATGCACACCAGCGCCTAATTAACAGTGTCGTCAAAATCCCGATCGACAACAAGTTTGAGGCTTTTATCTGTAAGAATGGGGGACTCCAGGGCCCTTGTGAGGCACCGAGGCAGTTTGTAGGCGTTTTTGACAAGTGCTACAACGAGATCCACGAGGCCAACGGGACCCCCATCTATATTTACAGCGCGTTCGGGACCCCCACTCTGGACTGCTCTATGGTAGGTTTCGCTGATGATTTATTTCGACGTCGGCTTTTAGAAGATTCTTCGGTTTCAGGGGCTCTGGAGCGATTCGACTGGGAGACGAAAGCATGAACAACATCCTTGGGAAATGGCACTTCCGCCAGAATATGCAGAAGAAAGACATCATACCATGTCTAGGATCACACAAATCGAACAAGCGCTTCCAGGAGAATTGCCCCAGCAGCTACGGCACGGTGCGCACGAGCGCCAGACACTTAGGTGCACGCCACCACATGCGCGGCTCCAACGCCACCGAGCTGGAGTTCCGTATACGAGCTATACACGCAGGCTGGTCTGTCATTGGTTTATTCTGGCACGAACGAGGTTTACGTAGATTGAAGCGTGAGCTGTTCCTGGGCAAAGTAGTGGAGAGTGACATCACAGGTCTTGAGGCTTTCGCTCTGTCTCCTACTGAGTATCAGAAAATCGACTCTTGCATCGTCAAGTATTTACGAGTTCTGATGAGAGGTGCTGCCACTTTCCACGATGGCTCTCACACTCACTCTCTGCGGAATTCAGAAGTGCTGTACAGATGGCGAATTCTCCCTTGCCGTGGGGAGCTGGCGGTGCGTCGAGTCAAGTGGTTACAGAGCATGCTTCTGCACCGACACGCACATTGTCAGACGGTAGCAGGTATTTTTGGCCACCTCAGTGACGAGGCTCCCACTTTACAGGACTGTGGACAGCTCAGCGACGCAGCGAACCCGTGGGCCAAAACCTTCGACCATAACCTCCAGCTCTTTCGAGGGATCAGTGGGACCGAGAGTTTTTTCGAAGTCTGGGAAGATAGTGGTTTCTCGTGGAAGGCGCTCTTCGACCCCTCCTCCGAGTCCTCGCATGAGTTTCTGCAGATCGACCCCTCGATTCTTAGAGCCGCAGCCTTTACGGATTATGACAAATGGTGTTCTCTATTTCCTGAATTACATTGTCCTGAAACCAAGAGCGAAAACATCTTTACGTGTATGATCGAGAACTCGGAGGGCTCCCCCTGTGGTCTCCAATTTGACACTTATCGGGCACTCATGGGCCACCAGACTAACGGACATCGAGTAAAGTATATCCTACATAGTGGAGTTACTACGAACCAATGCCCCAATTGTCTGAGCATCTTTCGGGACGCTGACAACGCACGCAAACATCTTAAACAATCATATGGATATGGTAGCTGTGCCATGGGTCGTGCTCATATGTCCTGGGAACCCGAGCAGTTGGATGAATGGAGATGCCCTATATGCCCCAAGCCCTCCGTAGTTTTTGAGTCGAATATCTTGCTGTTTCGGCATCTTCGCGAGTTGCACCTACCACATCCGCTACCAAGATTACATCATGCTGGCCTGTCTCGAGGCCCCCGAAGGATCTTCTCTGACACAGGAGGAGGACAAAGGCAAAGGCAACGACAAGAGCAAGAAGCAGAAGACCGACGGCACGGGCAACGCGGCCGAGGTATCCACCGCGCTCAAGAAGAAGATCGACGACCCCACTCGCAAGCTCTTCTGCCTTCTTATGAAACAGCTACTCAAAGTCAGCCAACAGGGACGAGATCTCGCAGGAGTGGTTCTGGACACGTTCATATTCCCAGCCACATGCATGCTGATCACCATGATGAGCGAGCAGACCGTCCTATACGCCGCGGCCGTCAAGAAAGCAGGCAAGGATCACGAGCTCGGCCCGCCCTTCATTTGGGCCATGGGAGGATTGCTCAAGGGACTGGTGTCCCTGGGCGACGCGATTGGAGCACAGAACGCCCAGCAAGTCAACAAATGCTTCAAGGAGTACGCCGAGTACTCAGTCGACACGAAGTGCGAGCTCGTGCTATTCTGCCGCCAGGACAAGGTCTACAAAAAGGAACAGCGTCGCCTCACGGTTTCATGCCGAGACCCAGCGTTTCGCAACATCCTGATCAGTTCGATGCTGCAGATCCAGGGTGTGAAGCGCAAATACGGCCGTGCCCCAGCAGCGTACATGGAGAGAGAGATTCAACAATTCCTCGAGACGTTGCTGAAATAAAGGTGGACAAATCTACATATGATGATCGATCGACCACAGCATTGGATGTTACAACTAGGAGTCCTGAATACGAAACTCTGGAGGATGATCTACAGGCTCTTCATCTACCAGATGATACTCCACCCTGGACCCAGGCACAGCGCTTGAGTTTCTTGCGAGGGGAGGATAAGGAGTCGTCTGCTACTGCTGCCGATGTTCCTCCACCTCCTCGACCAGAACTGAAATCGTCTGAGGCCCCCGTTTTATATGTTTCCCAGCCTCCTCCTCTTCCTCCTCCTCCCGTCCGACCCTCGGATGCCCACATAATCACGGAGTATCTAGCCTCGTGCGGGGTTTTCCCAGGGACCGCCAAATTCGATACACTTTTCAATAGTAGGCATATACTGAGCATAGCTAAATCACGAGCTACCTCTTAGTTGCCCTGGCCCCTCGTGGCTACCTCATGCGTCGGTGGCTGCATGGGGCCAGGCTGGTCTCTCTCGGGACCTCAGCCACGGCCCTAGGTGCATAGAGCATGGCATATGCACTCTCCTCTTAAAGCTAGAGGTTCACCGTGCCAGTAGCCATTCGCAGTTGTGCGAAATATCACGATTGGCGATTGCGCGATTTTGAACAATAGCTCGAGTATGTAATCACTCACTATGATCGAAACAAGGTTGGCGCCGAAGGTGTGCGAATCGAATCGAATCCTCCTCCTCTTATTCCTCCTCCTCCTCGCCCTCCTCCTGCTCCTCCTCCACCTCTTGGGGCATCTGTCTGAGTCACGGCGTGCGCGCGTGGCGAGAGCATACGCATGAAACTTGCTCGGCCGCCCTCCGTCGGACATGGAGGAGGGGGGAACGTGGGTGCGGAGGACGTGGAGGTCCCGGGGGCGGGCGACGACGATGGTGGCTGCGGCGAGGGACGGGATGAAGAGGATGGATGAGTAGGAAGAAAAGGAAACGAGGGTGGACGGAAAGGAAGAGCAGAATGACGAAGGAGGAGGAGGAGGATGAGGAGGAGGAGGAGGAGAAGGAAGAGGAGGACGACTTGTTTCCCAACCATCCTGTGGTGTTGGGTCCTCGTTTTGAAGAGACGGTGCCCCGCGTTCTCCTTCCTTCCTTCCTTCCTTCCTCCCGCTGCCTCCTCCCCCCTCACCCAATCCGGCACACCCCTCACGCGTTTCGCGGCTCCATAGGGAGCTCCACCGAAGGCCCCAGTGGCCGCGGCCGCATGCGTCACCCACACCCATTTCGGCACACCCCTCACACGTTTCGTGGCTCCATAGGGAGCTCCACCGAAGGCCCCAGTGGCCGCGGCCGCATGCGTCACCCACACCCATTTCGGCACACCCCTCACACGTTTCGTGGCTCCATAGGGAGCTCCACCGAAGGCCCCAGTGCCCGCGGCCGCATGCGTCACCCACACCCATTTCGGCACACCCCTCACACGTTTCGTGGCTCCATAGGGAGCTCCACCGAAGGCCCCAGTGCCCGCGGCCGCATGCGTCACCCACACCCATTTCGGCACACCCCTCACACGTTTCGTGGCTCCATAGGGAGCTCCACCGAAGGCCCCAGTGCCCGCGGCCGCATGCGTCACCCACACCCATTTCGGCACACCCCTCACACGTTTCGTGGCTCCATAGGGAGCTCCACCGAAGGCCCCAGTGCCCGCGGCCGCATGCGTCACCCACACCCATTTCGGCACACCCCTCACACGTTTCGTGGCTCCATAGGGAGCTCCACCGAAGGCCCCAGTGCCCGCGGCCGCATGCGTCACCCACACCCATTTCGGCACACCCCTCACACGTTTCGTGGCTCCATAGGGAGCTCCACCGAAGGCCCCAGTGCCCGCGGCCGCATGCGTCACCCACACCCATTTCGGCACACCCCTCACACGTTTCGTGGCTCCATAGGGAGCTCCACCGAAGGCCCCAGTGCCCGCGGCCGCATGCGTCCCCCACACCCATTTCGGCACACCCCTCACACGTTTCGTGGCTCCATAGGGAGCTCCACCGAAGGCCCCAGTGCCCGCGGCCGCATGCGTCCCCCACACCCATTTCGGCACACCCCTCACACGTTTCGTGGCTCCATAGGGAGCTCCACCGAAGGCCCCAGTGCCCGCGGCCGCATGCGTCACCCACACCCATTTCGGCACACCCCTCACACGTTTCGTGGCTCCATAGGGAGCTCCACCGAAGGCCCCAGTGCCCGCGGCCGCATGCGTCACCCACACCCATTTCGGCACACCCCTCACACGTTTCGTGGCTCCATAGGGAGCTCCACCGAAGGCCCCAGTGCCCGCGGCCGCATGCGTCCCCCACACCCATTTCGGCACACCCCTCACACGTTTCGTGGCTCCATAGGGAGCTCCACCGAAGGCCCCAGTGCCCGCGGCCGCATGCGTCACCCACACCCATTTCGGCACACCCCTCACACGTTTCGTGGCTCCATAGGGAGCTCCACCGAAGGCCCCAGTGCCCGCGGCCGCATGCGTCCCCCACACCCATTTCGGCACACCCCTCACACGTTTCGTGGCTCCATAGGGAGCTCCACCGAAGGCCTCAGTGCCGCCGCCCGCATGCGTCACCCCCACCCATTTCGGCACACCCCCCGCATTTCTCGCACGGCAGGGTCATCACCACGGTGGCGTGCCAGGGGCGCACCATGCGCGAAGGCGACGGGGCGGGGGAACGGCGCTCCGGGGGCGGCCAGACCTCCGGGGCGCGAGCAGTCCGCGGCCAGACCATCTCTCGGTCCTGTGGACTCTCGCCCTGGGCCGTCGGCTGCCCGGCGCGCTGCTCCCTCGGTCGACGTCGCCCAGGCGTGATCCTGGATTGCGGCCGCCACGAGGTAGGGAACGGCAAGAAGGAGGACGACGACTGGTGGCTGGAGCTCTACGTGCTGCTCTCGCGCGCCACGCGCCACGAGGACCTCCTGCTCATGCGGGCGCCGCGCATCGAGTTCTTCCTGGCAGGGCCGCCGCAGGGCTTGCGGAAGCAGCTGGAGCAGTTTGCGGCGCGCACGAAGCGGTGCAGGAGGGAAGCGACGGCCCTCGCCAGGGAGCTCGGCTTCACCGAGTTCATCCGCGAGGCCTGACCTGAGGAGCGTCTCCCCCGAGCCGCGCCTTCTCTCGACTGCCCGACTAATTGTTTGGCCTCGCGCCGCGGACGACCCGCGCGCGTCGCTGGGACCCTCTCGGGGCGACCAGCGCGCGTCGCGGGAACTCCGTGCTGCGGGGGGCCCGGCGCCTCGTTCGCCCGTCGTCGCTCTGCCCAGCGGTCAGAGACTTGCCCGCTATCAGCCAGCCAGTTAGCTAGTCAGCTCTCTCTGCTTCGCGCAGCGGACGACCCGCGCGCGTCGCTGGGACCCCGCCCGGGGCGACCAGCGCGCGTCGCGGGGACTCCGCGCTGCGCTGCGCCCGCAGCCTTGGATTTTGGAGTGCGCGGGCAAAGAGGAAGGAAAAGAAGAGCCGAAAGCGGGCGCGATCCTCGCAAGAGGCGTGCCGACATGGGCGTCGCGACGTGCGGACGCTGCCGTCGGGGTTCCCGCGGAAGCTGCCTGCGGCGGCCACGCCCAGTGTCACGTGTGTTCGGACAGGCATGCTCGACACTTACACTAGGCGGTTCCATGATCGCGTTCATGCAAATATATTCACTCGCGCGCAGACCCATTCATACTCAGATTCCCTCGCGCTCTGACTCACCCGCGTTCTTTCTCTCGTAATCAGATTTATCGTATTCCTTTGCGTTGTGTACCCCGCCACATTTCGGCACACCCCTCATGCGGTTCGTGGCCCCACAGGGAGCGTCACCAAAGAAGATATTCACAATTGCGATACTCACAACTGCATATGGTTGGGTCCTTCGCCAGGATATTTTTTTGTTGGAACGCGGCGGGCGGGCCATCGCACGCAGACACAAGGCGCACACAACGAACCAGCAAAATTGAGCCCTCAGGAGGCCTCCTGCCAAACCAAGCGCTATCACAGGGAAAACGGCATGAACCGAAACCCAAACCACAGCACGCTGAGGCGTTCAAACATGAACGCCAGACCTGCGAAGCACCACGCCTGCGACGCAAAGAGCGACGGGGCTGAACGAAACATCTGCTCCACGCCAACGTGAAACAGCTTTTCAAGATAGGTGGCATTCATCGAACATGCTACGCAACAGTTTGGACAGCATAGCGATGGCGAGATACGCGAGGGCCCGCGGCTGCCGCGCACAGCTTGCACAGCATGCACCTCACTGCTTACAACAAGTTTTTCAGTCATAACACAATTGTCCCGAGATCGCCCCAATGTAATTCATGTTGCATTGAAGTGGCCCGCGCGCTCACTCCTGTGATGATTTCGAATAAAACCATCGATTCGCAATATATTCGTTATACTTGCGCATACCACTATTTTTTAGTGGTATTCTACATTGAGCAGTTCACCACTAAATTTTTTAGTTGGGAACTAATTATTTTAGTGGTACCTCTAAACTTTACGAGAATTGATGGGCTGGGGACGTGCGATTCATATTCTTGAACGCTTTCCGGGAACATGACTTCTCACCGTTTCGGAACGCTTTCCCATTGCTGCGGTGCTCTGGGGGGAAGGGGCGGGGGTCCGGGAACATGATCGGGAGGTTAGGGAACGAGGGTTTGGAGAGGAGCAGTAGGACAGACGGACGGGGCCGGGGGGCGGGGGTGGGGTGGTGCCACCGGTTGGCATGGCCGCCCCGGGCATCCTGTGGGGTCCACGAGCCCGCCCAAGACGGCCCATGAGGCCTCAAAGACAGCCCAAGAGACCCACAAGAGAGCTTCAGCGAGGCCCAAGAGGGCCCCAAGACGCTCAAGAGCGCCCCAACAGGGCCCGAGATGGCTTGAAGATGGCCGAAGGGGGCCCCAAGAGGGTCTTCAAGAGGCAAACACCGACCTATTTCCATTCGTAAAGCATACCTTTTCAGCATACTCGTTTGCTTGGTCCCCACAGTGCCCCAGACGCCCCCGAGCCCCAAGACAGCCCAAGAGAGACCCAAGAGGGCCCACGACGGCCCAAACGGGTCGTCCTGTGAGGCTCACGGACCCCCCCCCAAGACGGCCCAAGAGGCCCCAAAGCCGGCCCAGGAGGCCCCCAAGACGGCCTCAGGAAGGCCCAAGAGGGCCTCGTCCGAAATCATGTTCCCGGAAGCCTCTCCGGGAACATGATTTCCCGGTTTCTAGGGCGCCCAAGAGGGCCCCAGGACGGCCCCCAAAGAGCCCTAAAAAGACCTTCAAAAAGGCCCGGATGGCCACAGTTCGTTGATTTGCGTGAGATGTTGTTGGATTTCTTCCGCGCAGAGGAGACGGAGAGGGCGAAGGGGGAGGGGGGGGACGAGGAGGAGGAAGAGGAGAAGGAGGAGGAGGGAGGGAGGAGGAGTGGAGGGGAGGAGGGGGGAGAGAGGAGGAGGCTCGAGGGCGATCGACGATCGGCGACGACGACCGGCGACGGCGATTGCCGACGACGGCGACGATGACGACGACGACGACCGACGACGGTCGACGACGACGACGATCGACGACGATGACAACAGTCGACGCCGCCGATCGACGATCGACGGCGACGACGACGGCCACGCCGACGGCGGCGACGCTGCCCGCGCGACAGCCCAAGAGGCACACAAGACAACCTCATCGAGGCCCCAGAGGGCCCCAAGACGTCCTCCTCCTCCTCCTCCTCCTCCTCCTCCCTCTGTATGTATGTGTGTTATATGTATGTATGAATATTGGGTATACCTCTATCCATATAGTTCTATCTCTCTCTCTCTCTCCCTTTTTGCCCGACGTCTGTGCGCGCAACTGTTGCGGGCTGTCCCCGTCCCAGGAGTCGGGCCTTGCTGGACGTGCCCCTGGCCCAAAAGGTGCCCCCAGGGCTTCCACAGGGAAGCCGCAAAGGCCTCCGGAGAGCACCCTTCACGAGCAGGCCCAGCCAGTGGGCCCCAGGCGCTCCCACAGGGAGCGAAGAGCTGGGCAGGCATGGGCTGGAGCGAACCGAGAGATCGAATATGATCGGCAACGGGTCGTATCGCCAGCGTATCGTCCCGAATCGGATCGAAATCGCATCGCCGCGCCAGGCTCCTGCCTGGCACGGGCCGATGCTGGCGAAACGGACGGAATTCGAACCGAAGCGGTATCGCGGGGCCATAGCTGGCGGATCGAATCGCATCGCATCGGATCCTAGGCGGCCCTGCTGGGGGCACCTTAGGCCAGAGGCACCCGTAGCAACCCCCGACCGCAGAGGCCGAACGAGCGCCGCAGGCACTGCGCCGGCCATTGAGCCGCCGCCGCAGAAGCCTGCGCGGGCGAGGCGGACGGCCATGGGGGGGCGCGCGGGAGGAGCTGGCAGCAGGGCCAGCGAGGGGCAACGATAGGGGGGGACTGGCATAGGGGGGGATGCATCGACCTGGAATCGGCGATACATCCCCGATGGATCGGCGATAGGCCTCCGATAGTGAGTCCGCACCTTCCTGGGCAGGCTGGGGCTATCGGGCCCCCATCGGCGATCCATGGGCGATTGGGGGTCGATGCATCCCCCCCTATGCCTATCCCCCCCTATCTGAAGGGGCCCTGGGACACTCAAACACATACACACAAATAAACATATTCCCCACATTTCCCCATATTTCCTGGGTTTTTGTCTTCCCCCCCACTTCCCATATTTTCCCATATTTCCCATATTTTCTTGGGGATCGACGATCAATTGTGTCTGTGTGTTTTTTCCCCTCCTGACTATCGCTGCCCCCCGAGCCAGGAGCGAGGGCGAGGCCGGGCACGGGCACAGCCGGGGGGCAAGGGCGCGAGGAGAAACCGGGACAGGGACAGCTTTGAGGGGGGCCCACGGACACACCACACGAACTTTTTTGATCCGCGGATCGAGAGCGCACCTCTTCCGGTCGAAGCTAAGCGGGCCGCGCGAAGCTTGAATTAGGCGGAGAAGAGGAGGGAGGAAGCGGCGGAGCCTCAGAGCGAGGCCCAGAGGAGGCATAGCCTCGGATACACACACCACACGAACATATAGACACAAGATATCCCAGGGTTCCCCTATGTTCCCACGTGTTCTGAGCCTTTTGGCTCCCCCCCTCCATTTCTCATGTTTTCCCACGTGTTCCCTGGAGTCGACGATTCACTGTGTCTGTTTGCTCTTTCCCTCCTGAAGTTTGGCGGCGCGCAGAGGGGGTGTGGGGGAGGGGGGACAGGCTTCTGAGAAGGAAGCTGTTTCCTAAAGGGCGCGGGCCTCACGTCTACAGAGAAGGCCCGCGACTTCTGAGAAGCGGACTCCTTCTGAGAAGCCTTCCCCCCATACCCCATACCCCTCTCTGCGCGCGGCCGAACATCGAGGATCTCTGAGATCTGGCAATTCTGGAAGATGCATCGGGCGCCGCGACCTTCTCAAAGCGTTCTGGAACGCTCTAGTCGGCGGTGGATGAACCTCCCGTTAGCAAACCTCCCCTTAGTGAAAGCGGCCTAGGACCGAAACCGACGGACCTAGACCCGCAAAAATGACGGCAGCAACGCCCTCTCGCGAACCGAAGACGGCCAATTCGCTAATCGATGTGCCAGGGTAGGAGGTCCATCATGAAGGGGCCCAGGGACACACACACATAAATACACAAATCCCATGACCCTCGCTGTTTCCTATATTTTCTAGGTGTTCGTATATCTCCTCATTGTCTCTTGGGAATCGACGATTCATCGTGTCTGTGAGGTTTTTCCCCTCCTGATATCAACCTCCGATCCGAGGGTCTTCAGGAACGCCCTGGAACGATGCAGCTCTGTCCTAGCCCCGCCCGGCGACAAGCTAGGGGGAGGTGCTGGCTCCGTTGAGCAGGGACCGACCGTTCCGGCATTCCTACAGTGTTACCGCGAAATGTTCTTAAAGCCAAACATGTTCTAAGAAACAGAGTGTTCTTAGGACATCAACCCGGCGTGTTAAAATAAGGCAGACTCCGCCAGAAATGTTACAAGAACATTTCGTGGAAACTACAGAGGGTTCTTAGAACATTGTTTGGTAGGGCTATAGGCGCGCCGGGACGCTTCGCCGGCCCAGACCGACGACGTCATGATTTTTTCATGACACGACCTCCAGAGGTCTGGACCCCTTCCCCGGGACCTGTTTTTCATCCTGAGTCGTCTTCTGACGGTCCCGAGGCCCGGTGAGGGCCCACCGAGGGCGAAAATATTGAAAAACCTCCCGTCGTGATTATTTCACGACGCGAGGGGGTCTGGGGGGGGGAGGGCTGGCTCCGGGGGGAAAGGGGGGAACATCGACTTGGTGGCATCGGCGATGCGTCGCCGAGCGACCGGCGAGCTCGGCCCCGGCTCCGCACGGCGCTGTGCGCGGGGTGGGCCGTGGGGCTGCTGTCGGCAGTCAAGACGACTGGGCGCTTGGGGGTCGATGCATACCCCCCCCCAGACATCCCCAGACATGATCGCGTGGCAATAAAAATCAGGACGCGAGGGTTTTGCTAGTTTTTGGCCTCGGGGGGCCCTCGCCGGGCCTCAGGAGTGTCAGAAAACGACTCAGGACTAAAAACTGGTCCCAGGGAAAGGGTCGGGACTTCCAGGGACGCCGTCCTGAAAAAAATCAGGACGTCGCATGTCTGGGTCTGGCTGCTCAATTTTTTCCGATGCGTGGGCCCCGGAGGTCCGGACCACTTCCCCAGGGCCGGTGTTTCGTCCCGCGAGTCGTTTTTGTTACGCTCCTGAGGCCCGGCGAGGGCCCCTGGAGGCCCACACCTGCCCGACACACGCCGCTCCAATTCTTTTTTGGAGCGCCGGATCTCTGGGTAACCCCCCTGACACTGTTCCCACCTAGTGTTGCCCTAGGTCGGGCATATCCTCCTACAGGCGGCTTTTGGAAGAAACAAGAAAGATAGCCAAAACCCACGCAATAATAGTAAAAAAGAGCACGACAAATCGTCCACATTTCCTTTGTGCACTATTGTTGAATACTCCTCCTGTAGAGGGATATGCCCGACTTCCCAGGCCCCCGACGTCATGATTTTTTCGACGCGGGCCCCATCAGGTCTGGACCCCTTCCACGGGGCCGGCTTCTCGCCCCGGGTCGTTTTCTGACGCTCCCGAGGCCCGGTAAGGGCCCCCCAGAGGCCGAAAACAGCGAAAAACCTTCCGTGAGGAGGAGGAGGAGGAGGAGGAGGAGGAGGAGGAGGAGGAGGAGGAGGAGGAGGAGGAGGGGGAGGAGGAGGAGGAGGTCTGGGTGAACAGCAGGGCGCACGGGCGCCTCGGCCACGGGCCCCGGAGCGCGCGACGCGCGGCCCCAAGCGGCCTAGGGGGCGCGCGGGCCTCGCCACGGGCAGAGCACAGCGGGCACCAGTGGCCTCTCAGGCCATCGGCTCGTGCGCCGTGGGATCCTCCAGGTTCTCCCGCACGGCGAGGAGGCCGCAGGCGAGCCCCGACCCAGACCCCCTCGGGCCAGGAAACAACATCGCGACGGGAGATTGTTCGCTGCTTTCGGCCTCTGGAGGCCCTCACCCAGCCTCGCGAGGCCGTCAGAACACGACCCGGGGCTAAACACTGGTCCCGGGAAAGGGGTCCAGACCTTTGGGGTCGACGTCATGGAAAATATCATGACGTCGGGGGTCTGGGTACCCCATGACCCCACGATTAGCAGGAGAAGAGAACAAGCCATAAACACAAACTTTTGGCGCTCCGCGCAGGTTTTTGGGGATCTGCGCTGGACCCCTCTCCCTGGCGCGCGGAGCGCGCCAGGGGCGGCGCCGGAGGCCCCGCCAGTGGGGCCCAGCGCGGATCCAAGAAATCAGCACGGAGCCCCAATAGATTATATTTATGGCGATTTTCTGCTTCGAGATTTCTGAGGGGCGGGGAGGTGGTGTTCACTTCGCTCGGGAGGTCCCGAACGAAGTGAACCCCACCTTCCCCCTCAGATGGGGCCGGGCGGCGGTTTAGGGCTCGCATGTGGCCTCCTAACGGTGAGAACGCCCTCTCTCAGAATGATCACCGCGATGATTAGACGCTCGTTCTGGGGGCCCTGCTGCCCAGAGACCCCGTGCCCCAGAAAAAATGGGAGCGGCGGGATGCTGGCACTTTTCGTCCTCCGGGGGCCCTCGCTGGGCGTCCAAATGCGACTCAGGGAGGAGAAACCGGCCCCATAGGGAAGTGGTCTGGGCCTCCGGCGCCCACGCGGTCGAATAGAATTGGAGCGGCCGGATGTCTGGGGTGGAGCCACTCTTATGAAAGGCAGTGCTTGCTAGGCCCATAGGGCCTCCAGAAAGGCCAAAGTACATCCCAAAGTAGGTTTCGGAATAGGAATAGAAGTACCCCCCGAGCCTAACAAGTAGGTTCCAAAGTACCCCCCAAAGTACCTCCCAAAGTACAAAAAGTAGGCTCCGACGGGTTGTTGGCTTGTAACAAGTAGTCGATTCAGAGCTCGTTCGCTAGTGGCGCGTACTTCGAAAACTCCTCGCCTCGCTTTTCATTGTATGGCCTCTCTTTTATGTTGTCTCCTCCACCCCCAGGAAGTCCACGCAATACGCACATGAACAACTAAATGACGAAGGGCATTCAACACTAAAAAAACATGCAACTCTCTCTCTCTCTCTCTCTCTCTCTCTCTCCAGGAAAAAACCCAAACTCGGCAGATCGCACAGCATAATATGTATTATGTAGCTGACCACCGCATAGCTCACACCACACATGTGGCACCGCGTTGCTTGCACCACGTAGATTGCTCAACATAGGTTGCACCACAAAATTGGCACCATATAGGTTGCTTCCCAAAGAATGCACTACATAGCGTGCACCACATAGCTTACGCCACATAGCTTGCACCACATATATCGTGCTACATAGCTTGAGGCACCACGCATATTGCCCCCCACCACCACATCCTCCCACCCTAGCCATTTTGGCTGTCAGCCTCCCCCCCGCCATGAGCGGGGGTGGGGCAGGGTGGGCCCCCGTCGCGGAGGCCGCGGCCGAGGCCGAGGGGCTCGCCGCGGGCTGGAGCGCGGTGGCGGCCGATGGCGCCCTCGCCGACCTCGGCCCCGCCGCCGGCTGGGGCGCGGTGGCGGCCGACGCCGCCGCGGCGGCGGAGAGCCCCGTGGAGGGCCTCGAGGCGTTCTCCCACTCCCTTTCCCCACGGTGGGGAAAGGTAGTGGGAGAACTTCTCGTAGGCAATGGCCTTCTCCGCCGCCGACGGGCTCGGCAATCGCGTCGACGTCCACGGCGACGGCCTGACGGCTGCGGCCGTCGCGCCGCTGGGCGCCTCCGCTGCCAGGCGGAAGGCCCAGGGTCCGAGAACAGGATGTGGAGGAAGGATGGAGGACACAATGAATGAGTAGGATGTGGAGGAAGGGTGGAGGACACAGGATGTGAGGAAGGATGTGGAGGAAGGATGGATGACACAATGAATGAGTACGCGTAGACGTGAGGAGGAAGGAGCACGAACGATGCGAGAGGATGAGGACATACGGGAAGGGAAGGGCAGGATGGATGTGTTGTTCGCGGCTTCGCAGGCTATGTGGCAGCCGCTGGGGCCTCTTCGCAAGAGGTTGCGAGAGTGCCTGCTGGCTGCTGGCGTCGCTGCTGCAGCGCCGCCACGGCCAGCTGTCGCCGCGGCGCTCGAGGCCGCAGAGATGGCGGAGTTCGACGACGAGGGCTTCGAGCTGTTCGGCAGCGTGACGGACGACGAGTTAGCAGCCCCCGTCGACGGCGACGGCGGCGACCTGGCCCGCATCGACGAGCCCGACGGGATCCTCGGGCCTCTCGCCGCTGCTCCGCCAGCTCCGACGCTGGACGAGCTCAGGCAGGAGATCGCACAGATGGTGGAACAGGTCAGCACGCTTGCCAAGGCCAACAGCGACGCCAAGGCAGAGTTCCAGAGCAGAAAGCAGGTCGGCGTGCTGGAGTATTTCCTATCGGGCAAGAGCAAGACCTTGCCGTTCCACGAGGAGTGCAGCAAGTTGTGCGTGGACCGACGTGGCGCCGACAGCGTGCTGAAGGCGACGGCTGCTGCTTGCACGCTGTTGCAGAACAGGGACGTTTCCAACATGGCTCGCCAGCTGGTGGACTCCATCGTCGCCCGCGGAGGCCGAGCATTGAGTTGGACCGAGAGCGTGAGGTACGACGAGACGCCGATGCACATGCGACTCACGGACATCGAGAAGCAGGCTCCACCAATGACGGACGTGGTGCTGCCAATGACGGGCGCGCCAGACAACGGACAGGTGAAGTTGGTGCCAATCTCCAGCAGTTGTTCGAGCGCGCACGTCGCCAAGATTTTGAACACACAGCGCCTCTACTCGATGCTGTTCCACCTCCCCGACGTCGGGTACTTCGCCGTGCGCGTGCCGCTCGAGGTGCCCGTCCAGTCGATGGCCAGGACCACGGGCGAGGTGATCTACGATGCGCTCGAGGCCAGCCAGCCGCCGATGCACGAAGTGCCGCAGCGATTCGACCGACGACAGCGGCTGGTCTGCACTGACGGCGCAGGCGGGATCACGAGGATGGAGCGCAACCTGGACCGCGAGAAGGGGGACCAGTGCAACACGATGAAGATCAAGTGCGAGGTGCACATGATTCACAAGTGGCACAAGTGCGCATTCTACCACGTGAAGGCCGACACCACCTGCATGGTTCACGTTGCGAAGGCGCTGCGCTGGCATGACGGCATGAGGTCATTCAGGGCTGCGCTCAGGCAGGAACTCCAGGCGTCTCTGGACTACTACGCGGACATGGTGCCGTCGCCAGTGGACACCGCCTACAGCAGCAAGTGCCTGGACCTCTTCCTGGAGGAGACGTCTGCCCATCGGCGACTTCGGCGCTGCATCATCCTCTCCTTGGCGAACGGGGACTGGACCAAGAGGCATCGGCAACGCAAGCTCATGTCGCGCCCGCCTCTCGAGCCGCCCATCCCCCGAGCTGAAAAACATGCGAGTGTTTTTTTTTCTAGGCTGTAGCCACCGTCCAGGCAGTTTTTTGGAGGTGGTGCAAGTTGTCTCGTTTGATGGGTTGCGGCCCGATCGTGGCCTCGGGCGTTCGGGAGGGGGCTGGGGTACTGGACCTAGGTAGCTGAGGAGAGCGAGCGGGCGCGCCATGAGCTTCATTCCAGGGGGTGCGTGCAACACTACTGCGACGGGTGCTGCATGTCTCGCGCCGACTGCATTTCGAAGCTCACGACACTCTTCGTGGCTGCAGTCGCCGCGACCGACCCGAAGGTGTGGCCGTCTGCCAGGTGGACGGGGTTCGACCACAACGTCGACTGGATGGGCGTCTTGGAGTCGTGCCACGGCCTGCTCAGCCGCGTCTTCGTGCGGTGGTCTGGCGTCAAGGACGTGGGCTGTGGGGGCAGCATCGTTGCCAAAATCGTGCCAATGGGATGTCAGCCCTCATCCAGTTGAGCCCCGTGCCCCCCTCCCCCCAACAAGTAATGCCCCGACGGTGGCGGGGGGTATAAGGGAAGCGGGAGGTGGGTGGGAGGGTAGGTCCACGTCGGGTTGCAGGAGCTGGAGGGGGAGGGCAGTGGTGAGGGGGTACAGTAACAATGACGACGATGAGCACGACGATGAAGAATGGGCCAGCGGGACAAATCAGTTGGCCCCGAACCCCTGCCATCAAACCTTAGATTTCGGACTGCTCACCCCTCCTACTCCAAGCCACGCCCGCCCCCACCCCCGCCCAGTCCGCGGCCACTCGGGAGCCCCTGTGGGGCTCAAGCTCGGGGGGTCCCTGGCATGTTTTTGGCAACCCCCCCCCCGTCGACTGAAAGGTTGAAGCGTTCAGGGTCGGCGAGTCTCTCGCCGACGCGCTGCGCCTGGAGAGAGGCCCAGGCGGCAGCAGCTCTGGCCTGCGTGGGGCTGACGGCGCAGGAGCTCCAGACGGTGCGCGGCCGCCCGAGAGCCACTTCGGCGGTGACGGCCATCAGAAGAGCACCGAGGACGAGCGCAGGAAGGAGGACTCGATCCATCGATGGTGGGGCGCCAGATGGTTACACCAGGGCGACGTCGGCGCGCGGCTCATGGTGATCAGGGTGGTCTTGAGGCCGCTCGTGCAGATGATGTCCAGCTACCTCGGCCAGGCAGGCATCAAGCACGACTGCGAGATGGAGTATCGCAAGCTCCAGGCGGCGGCGGGCAGCGGGCCCGATGCCACCAACAAGCTGTTTCCGATGGTTGCCGCGTGCAGGCGCGTCTTCGAAGGTGAGTTCCGCCAGTACCTGAAGGGCGCCATCTTGACTCCATCGCCATGGGTCACCATCGTGCCTGGGCTCAGGACCCACGCCCTCCGCACCACGGCGTTCTTGATGTTGAGCGATATCGGCTGCCTCTGCCACGAGATGTCAGTGCTCCACACCATGTATCCCTTCAAGATGTTCAGGCTGCTGGACGGGGACAGCGCGGCCGACATCGAGAGCGACTGCGAGGACATGAAGGACGGCTGGAGCAAGGAGCTGATCGAGAAGTACGCGAAGACCGAGCAGGGTTTGCTGCACCCAGACCTCATCGCGGAGCTGACGCACGTCGCCGCCAACGTCCAGCGCGAGACCTGCAGCATCGAGTCCAGCCACGCTTCCATCCGAAGGAGCCTCGCCGCGCTGAGCGTGCAGACCCACCCAATGCACATTAGGCGCTTGTCTGCTTTGAGGACATGCCAGCGGTTTCGGACGCGAGCGCACCGACTTCGCAGCGGGCCTGGACGTTGCGCGATGAAGGGCATGGGGGCGGCGCAGGTCGACAGGAAGCCTCCAGTCAAGAAGCGGTTCCTCGGCTTCGGGGGCGCTTGGCGGGCGTTTGTTCGGCAGCAGCCGCTGGGCAAGAAGGGCTCGCCCGACTTCGCCGAGCTCGCGAAGGCGTACGCCGTGCTGTCTGCCGCAGAGAAGAACCAGCTCAGGCAGATGGGGAAAGCAGCCACCCGAGCAGCGCGGGCTGGCAACAAGACACCGTTCGGAGGGAGCTCGCGCTCACTAGAGGCGCGGGCGAGGAAGGCTGCTTTGGCACGTCAGGTCAACGAGCTGCACGAACGCAAGCTCGCTGCGCTGCTGGGCTCGTCGGGTGGAGTTCAGGGGGATATCGCAGTTGCCACCTACGACGGCATCATCAGCATCGCCTCGTCGAACCCCAAGCACCTCGCCGACATGACAGAATTGCGACAACTTGAGCGTGCGGAGCGGGCCTGGCGCCAATCCGACCAGATCGTGATGCACGACGCTGTTAGCAAGTGGTGCTCGGAGACGGGCGTGGAAGCGAGGGCTGCTTGCTTGTTCCACGAGTCGGCCATCAGCAACAGGCTCGACGAGTTCCTCCCCATCGTTCCCCCGTGCCAAGGTTTTCAGCTCTTCGAGTGGGAGCCCGTGGGCGTCTTGGATCGGGTGAAGAGCGCGCTCTCGGTGCATCGCCGCTTCATCGCTGACACCTTCGCTGCCTTGGCGAAGTTCTGGGATGACTTCCACGGCACGATCGACCGCCATCCGCGCCCCGAGTGGGACGAGAACGACTGCGCGGACATCCCAGCTTGCATGCGCGCGGGCATGTGCGTATGCACGGGCGCGGGCTTGGAGGTCGGCCAGTTCGTGGAGAAGTTCGACGCTGCTGTGAAGAAGGCATGCCCAGTCGGGCGTATCAGGACAGAACACTTGGCCCACGGCTACATCGTGGCATACGTCTTCGCGCAGCGCCAGCCAGCCGACGACGAGAAGGAGATCAATATCGCAACGGACGGCATCGTCGAAGGACTGCCCATCGTCGACGGCAAGTGGCTGCACATCGGCCACCACAATTTGTCGCCTTGGCGGTCGTGCTTTCAACTCCTGAACGGCCCGACGGGCCCGATGCATCCCAACATCGAGATGACCAACTGTCATTTGGAGGGCACGGCCGAGTTCGCTACGCCGTGGCAGGCGTTCAAGGACTTCAACAGGAACCTTCGGTGGGCTGTGTGCGTTTACAGCGTGGACATGAAGAAGAGCCCTCTCGGGACGTTCGTTCCAGACTGCATCGACGTCCACTTGACCGAAGCGATTGAGAAGGAAGGCGTCCCGACGTGCAGGGTCATTTGGAAACCGAGGTGGGCGATGTGGAGGAGGAAGCCGAACAAGGTTGACAAGATGGACGTGCACATCAAATCTGGATGGCACGGCCTCGCTTCGATCAAGGACGGTGAGCTGGGCAGCGACAAGGACGAGGGCTCCGACAACGACGACGGACCGCTCGAACCTGGAGGCGAACCACATGGAGGCGACGCAGTTGTCTGCTCTGGTGGCGGTGAAGCAGGTGGCGCCGACGTGGGCGGCGAGGACAACGATGACGGTGAGCCAGGGCCACCACTGGGCCGAGCATAATGGCATTGCCCCGCAGGCGCACCCCCCTCCCATAGCTTGCATGTTTTAGTATCCTCCATGGGCCCTTGCAGGGCCCCTCGGTGTACGTCCAGCCTCTTGGGCGCGCTGGGTTCCGGCTCGCCCTGGTGCCTGCGGGTGCCCCCTAAGCTTTCGCAAATCTAAATGCGTCTGCGGGGTGGTGCCATTCTGCCAGCCTTGTCGGCGACCTTGGCTTCGCAGGTGACGTGGTAGACGCGCACGGTGAGCCCGTGCTGGCGAAGGTCGTGGAAGCGGGCGTGGAGCCAGCAGGTGAACCTTCCTCATCTTCGAGTTCGTCTTCAGACGCCATAGTGACACCGCAGACCTCCGCGGCATCATTGATTCGGACAGGTCGAGCGAGTCAGGTGACGACCTTCCTGGCGGCGGAGGCGGAGGCGGAGGCCAACCTTCTGCGTCTTCTGGGGCTGCTGCGCCACCACCGCCCCCGCCGCTCCCGCCGCCTGCTGGCGGTGCGCCAGAGCCAGCTGCGCACTTCATCGAGGTGGAGGGCGGCAGGATCGTCTACAACGCGAAGAAGCTGGACTTGATCGCTGAGTGCAGGGACGCCTCGCACGTGAAGTGCAGGAAGCACAGGACAATCAAACATGGACCCAGGCCACAGCAGGGGCGACCCATCGGCTACCTGGTCGCGTGGCTGCGGAAGCACGCGGAGTACGGGTCCCAGCTGACGCACGGGTCGTGCAATTGGATTTGCAAGGAGGATCGTGTGGCTGCTCGGGCAGCCTTTGCGGGCATGGGCCCCCGTGCTCAGGCGCTGCTGGCTATCGAGAGGCCGCGGCGGCCAGGAGAAGCCGCGGAGCCCGACGTTTGCCCTTGAACTGTTTTTTACTTTCATGCTGGACAGTCAGCACGCCGTGTACTTGTCCTCGCCGTCTCAGCGAGGCACTGCGCCCTGTGGGCAATCATGGCCAGCCATGCGCATGGTCGAAGTACTTGATACTGTAAGTGTGTGAAAAAATATTGGCGCTTCGCGCCCTTACGCCAGCCCATCCGACAAAGGTGCCGATGCAAGTTGCATTGGTGAGGGAGCGTAGTGTAGCAATGCATAGTGTAGCAGTGTAGCATAGACTTCAGGAGGCTCTTTGGAATCATGTTCTAGGTGGCTTGGGGCGCCGCCTGTGCTCTCTTGGAGCCCTCTTCGAGCCCTCCCAAAGCCTCTTAAGGCCATCTCGGGGCTCGGGGGCTCAGGCGCCTTCTCGGGTGAACCGTAGATGCCATCGGTCAAAGCAGCAGGCAAAACATGTCCACCCCCCCTCCCGATTCCCCCACCCGCCGCCTGGGCCAGACCAACTTGCCGCCTGTTGCAATCTCGAGGCACGCTTGGGGCGCCCTGGGGTGATCTAGAAGCCGCCTTAGGCCACCCTGGTGTGTTTGCAAAGCTCGCTTGGGACATCTTGGAACGGCAGCGGGGCTTCAGACGCCGATCGGACACGCAATCGGCGACGCTACACAGCATCGCGCCGTTGCCATGCAGCTGTGAAGGGATGTCGGCCTGCCGATTGCGCCCCTGGAGGGGAGAGGGGCGTGACAATTTGGGGTCATTTTCTTGGTGGGGATGTGCGGTCTGGGAGCGCACTGGAAGCACGTTACGGGCGATCTGGGGCAATCGGTGCTACAGCGTACCATCATGGGGTCCAACCTGGGCGATCAAGGGCCGTATCGGGGCCACCTTGTGTCACTATGAAACATTCGGGCCCTCCGTGAAACTGTTCGTTCAGACCCAAGGGGGGGGGCAATGACATTCACCCGACGGGGGGCGGAGGTTGTACGAAATGATCCGCTAAACTGCTCTCACCCTAAGGGCCTCCTGGGGTTGCCAACATTGCCATTCTGGGGGGCGGTCCTCCAGACATCGCCAAATATTGTCTCGCCCTGGCCCCTCCCCACTAACGCAGTCGCCACCACGACATCGCTCGTCGTCGTCGCCCCCGTCCTCGTGCGCACCGTACCTACTCACAGAGCGCACGAGGCGTAAACAGATGCACAAACGATTACCGCTCCCAAACAAATACTTGCACTTTGGGGTCCTGACTCGCGTTAACCCTCTCGGGGCCCTCACCGCAAAATCGCCACCGTGCCGTCCGTCGCCGCCCGCGCCGCCTGTCGTCGTCGCCGTCGCCGTCGCCGTCGCCGCCGTCCCTGCCAATCG
Source organism: Prorocentrum cordatum (assembly GCA_963575745.1). Classification (NCBI taxonomy): domain Eukaryota; class Dinophyceae; order Prorocentrales; family Prorocentraceae; genus Prorocentrum; species Prorocentrum cordatum. Next base: position 35,536 of record CAUYUJ010001175.1, read on the forward strand.
CCACCCGCGTTGCCCGTCGCAGCCCGTCGCCGTCGCCACCCGTCGCCGCAATCTCCGCCAGTCGCCGCCCTTGCCGCTCGTCGCCGCCCGTCGCCACCTGTCGCCACTGCCTCGGGCACAATGCCGCAAAATCGCCGTGCCGCCCATCGCCGACCGTCGGCGCCCGTCGCCACCCGCCGCCCGTCGCCGCCATCCCCGCCCGTCGCCGCCCGTGCAGCCAGTTGCCGCTCGCCGCCGCCCGTCGCCGTAGCCGACCGTCGCCGCCATCGCCGCCCGTCGCCGCCCGCGCCGCCCGTCGCCGCCAATCGCCGCCCGCCGCCGTCGCCGCATCGCATATATTGCACCACGCGTAGATTGCATTACTTAGGTTGCATCGCATACGTTGGCCGCGTAGATGGCACAGCATAAGCTGCATTCCATGGGTTGCACCGCATACGTTGCACCACATAGCTTGCACCGCATACGGTGCACCCCAGAGGTTGCACCGCACACATTGCACCACACATGGATTGCGTTCCATTTGTTGCATCGCATACATTGCAACACATCGGTTGCACCGCATTGCCTTCCCCACAGAGGCTGCGCCGCATACACTGCACCACATAGGTTGCACCGAATATACTGCATTACCTAGGTTGCATCGCATACCTTGCACCACGCCTAGATTGCATTACATAGGTTGCACCGCAGGCGCTGGTCACATAGGTGACACAGCATAGACTGCAGCACATAGGCTGCATCGCATACATTGCACCCCCTCCATTGCACCGCATTGGGTGCACACTATAGGTTGCATCGCATACATTGCACCATATAGGTTGCACCGCATAGACTGCACTACACAACCTGCGTCTCATACATTGCACCACCTATGCTGCACCGCACAGGGTGCACCACATATGTTGCATGACATGCATTGCACCACGTAGCCTGCGCCGCAAACATTGCAGCACATAGGTTACATTGCGTATGTTTGCGTCGCCTACATTGCACCGCATATGTTGCATTTCCTAGGTTGCACCGCGTGCCTTGCACCACGTGTAGCGCGCCGCATAGTTTGCAATAACCCACTAGTTTGGGGCCACGCTGGCTAACCTATAGTGGGTTGGCTCGTCGCATAGGCTCAAACTTGCGCGCGTTTCGCGCGTTGGCGCCTGGCGGCTTGGACATGGCGCAGCGCGTGCAACAGGTGCTCGGCGCAGGCGCCCGCCAGGGCGCGCTTTGCCCCAGTGGCCGCAATACTGGGCAGACGCGCCACGCTGGCATGTGACATGTAGCTTCGCCCGCGCTCGAGCAGCCGCGCGCGGCGTCGTCCGCGAGCAGTTGCCGCGCAGCGCTGGGCCCCGCGTTCTCGGGGATCGCGCGCCTGGCCGCGCATATTCGCGCGGGGCAGTTGTCATGCGAGGCGCGCGTTCGCATGCCGAGCGTCGCTTGTCGGGGCGCGCGGGGCCAGCTTGCCCGACGCGGCGTCGCGCCGCGGAGTGCGGGCGCGAGCTCGGCGCGCGGCGCTGCAGACCTGCCCTTGCGGGTCGCTGGCGGCGCGGCGCAAGCGTCGCGAGGGGCGCGCGGCGCGCGGTCGCGATGATCCCGCGCGGCGCGCTTTCGCGCGCGGCGAAGAAGGCGGCACTGCCCCCAGCCAGGGGTCTGGGCGAGGATGGCGGCCCGCCTGCACCGCCGCAGCCCGTTGGTCGGCCCGACGGCCGCACGCCGCCTCTGGCCCTCGGGCCGTTTCTCCTTCATCCGTTTCCCTTAGCCAGCTGTCGGCGCACGGAGCGCACCAACGCGGGTGCTGCGGCGGGGCGAGGGACAGCGGCGCGCGCGTGCGCGTTCGCTTCTTATACGCATTCTCCTGGCGCGTCGCAACAGATCTTGCCGACGCCGCGCCTGGGGGCCTGGCGGCTCGCGCGGGCGGCGCCGCGCGGGCTGGCTGTTTGTTTGAGATGGGGTGCGGGGGGTGGGCCGTTGGGCGCGGGAGCTGCGCGGTGGCGGCGGCGCCTGAGCGGCGATTGTGGCGCGTTGCCCGCGCGGGCGAACGCCCGCGGGCTCGGCCGCGGAAGCGGCGACGTGTGCTTGGCCCCGTGGGCGGCCCCATGAGCGGGCCCGCAGCGCGCGGGGCGTTGTGTGCAGGCCCCCACGGGTGCTTCGCCTTGCGCAGGACCGATCGGGCGCGCCCCCGCGCGATGGGCGCAGCGGCATGGGCCCTGCGCGGCGGGCTGCGCGAACCTCTAGGGGCGAAATGCCGCGGGCGGGTCCCGCGCTGCGGGTTGGCGCGCGGGCGGCCCGATTTGGGTGTGAGCTTTCGGGCGGGGCTCGCGCGCTGCGGTATGCGGGCGTAGTTCTGTCGCGGGGCGGCGTCTTCGGCATGGCCTCGTGGGCGAGGCCGCGCGCGGGGGCCCGCGCGTTCGGCTTCGCTGCGGGAATCCACGCGTTGGGTGTCGCAATCGGGTTTGCGTCAGAAGGGGGGGGGGGGGGGGTCGCGGTTGCGTCCTGCGCGGGCGCCGCCGAACAACTGCCCGCCGATGTAGACTCATTTGCAAGCGGCGGGCTAGCGCGCGTCAGCGGGCGCGTCGCCCGCCGTCTCGCTGCGGCGCGGGCGGCGGGTAGATGGCTCCAGCGAGCCGAGCGGAAGGATGCGCCGCAGCCGCCGTCGCGCTGCGTCGTGGAGGCGCGACTGCGGCGTTGCCGCGGCGCGGCAACGCGGCGACTCAAGATGGCGCTACAGCTGATGGCGCAGCCCGAGGCGCATCGCGCGCGGCCGCAACGGTGCAACGCGTCGGCGGAACGCGCGCCGCGCGCCAGCGGGGCAACGCAGCGCCCGCGCCAACTGAGTGGCGTCAGTGGTGTAGCCAACGCTGGCCGCTCAGGCGCCCCAGAGCATCTGCGCGTCTGAAGCTTTGCATCATACCATGATTCCGTCAATGGGTGGGTTTCGGGGTCGGTCGCGGCGCAGCGGCGCGCGGGGCGAGCGCCCTGGCTGCACAACGTCCGCAGGTCGGTCGCATGTCTGGCGCGCCAACCGCGGCGGTCCCCCCCCCCCCCCCACCCACACCACCGCCACCACCACCCGCGCAAGGGCGCTGGCGGGGCGATGTCATTCGCGCCGCGGCGGGGGCGCGTCGCTGGAGCAACCGCGCGCGGGGGGCCCTGCCATCGCGAGCTTCAAGCGCGATGGTTGTCCTTTGGCGTTGTCGCCCCCTTGACGGCGCTGAAGAGCAGCGCTGAAATGCCGATGCAACGTTGGCGGCTGGGCCGCGACATCGGGGCGTCGGCCAGACGCAAGCCGACGGCAAGGCGCCGCGCCCATAATGCACCGCCCAAGTTTGGTCTCGCCCGCGCCGCCCAATCGGGCGCTGGAATTATTCGGCGCGCCCCCGCGCGCGCGAGCTTGCGAGCCTCTGCGCAACGCGTGGCGAGCGCAGGCGGTGCCGCAACGACGATTGCGAGGGGGGGCATGCTCGCGCGCGGGGCCACCTTCGCCGCAACGGGTAGGGACTTACAATCTACATTCGCCGCGCCCTCGGTCTCGGCCGTTGGCATCCGCGGCTGGGTGGGGGGTGGGGGCGCGGCTTGCGCGCGCCCTCCGCGACCTCGGGGTTCGCCGCGGCAAGCAGTGGGCGGGGGCGCCGCGGGCCTGGTCGACTCGGCACCGCCGCAATAGCCTGGCCCATGGCGGCGGGCAACGTATCGGGCCCGACGCGGCGAGCCCAGCCGCGGCGCCAATGGCCCACCCGTCCAGGACATTCATGCTACATGGAAGCGCACCCGCACAGCGTAATTCCATGTGACGGTGTACGCGAGCAGCGCAGATCTTGCGGCGGGTGCGCTTTTCTTCGCGGGGTTTACAAGCGAGCTGCTGCGTGGGGTGCGCGCGCTCCTCGGGCAAGCGCGCGAAGTTTGGGCTTGGGGGCTAGCAGCCGCGCGGGGCAAGCGCGCGCGATTGCCAGGCGCGCGCGGAACGCGAGGGGGATGGGCACAACGCCCCCTTCAACACAATGCAAGTTCGGCGCTTCTCGCGGAGGCGCCAGCGACAATGCAGGTGTTTCTTGGGGGCAGGGCGCAGGTTCAATGACTTCCCGACGAGAATACAGCGGCGCCCATATGAGGAAACCCCGCCCCAGGAGACGTTCCAAGCCAAGGCGCGCCATGAGCAAGCAACGCCTCAGGTACCATGCGTGCGAGCTCGGCGATCGAGGCGCCGCGGCGCGCTCCTGCGGCTGAGCCGGGGGCCCTAAGGCGCTGCGGGGTTCTGAAGTACGCGCGGCGGTGCGCGGCCCTGGGCGCAACATGACGTCGCGTGCAGCGCCGCGCCGACATAAAGTTCGAATCGCCGAGGAAGGCCTGAAGAACGCCGAATGCGGCCCATTGGCTCTGCAAGCCCAGGGGGGGGGGGGGGGCGAGGGACGCCAACTGCCGAATGCTGTATCTGCATAATATTTGCAGCTCCAGGGGTGCCACCTGGAAGCCAGAAGGTCGCCTGCCACGGCCAAGGGCCCGCTTCGTTAGCCGACCCAGCTGATCTGCATGCGCGTGGCAAGCGGATCCGCCATCAGCGCTGCGCGCTTTGGCGGTGCCGCGTAGAATTGGGCAAACTCGCTGGTTGCTCGCCAGGTTAATCCTGCGACACGCCTCTTCAACGGCGCCACCGCGCGCGCGCTGACATCCGCCCCCCTGTGCTACCCCCCAGCGGCGGCGGCGGTAACCCCACGTGTGCTACCTTATCGCCAAGCATTCGCCGACGCGGTGCGCCTGCGGGTACATTTTCGGTAGGTACTTCGGGATGTACCCTGCTCGGTATCTAGATTCGGCGAGGTACTTCGGGAGGTACTTTGGGAGGTACTGGGAGGTACGTAGGTACCAATCCGACGGTACCTGCGTAGGTACTTTGGGATGTACTTTTCCAGCTCGACGGTACTTCGGTAGGTACTTTTTCAATCCGACGGTACCTGCGTAGGTACCTGCGCAGGTACTTTGGGAGGTACTTTTCCAATCCGACGGTACTTCGGCATGTACTTTAGGTACCTGAGGAGGTACTTCGGGAGGTACGTAGGTACTTAGGACGGTACTTTTTTCGTCCGACGGTACTTTGGGAGGTACATTTTTCGCCCGACGGTACTTCGGGAGGTACTTTTCCCGTCCGACGGTACTTCGGTAGGTACTTTTTTCAATCCGACGGTACCTGCGTAGGTACTTCGGGATGTACTTTTCCAATGCGACGGTACTTTGGCAGGTACCTTGGTATGTACTTGCGTAGGTACTTCAATTTCGGAGGGCACTTGCGCATGTACTTTGCCGCGCCAGTGCGATGTTCAAGCGCGCGGCTAAAAAATCGGCATGTACTTCGGGATGTACTTTGGGAGGTACCTCGGCGGCCGCGGGTATTCAGTGGCCCGCCCCGCCCCCCGCCCTCCCGCGGGCGGGTGCGCCGCGGGTCGGGGCAGCCCGCGGGCTGGGGGGCGCCCGCGCTAAGTTCGCGCTGGGGCAGCGGGCGCGCGATGCCCGCCATCGTATTCTACTGGCGCGCGCGGGCACAGTGGCGCGGGCTGGCGATGCGAGAATTTTCGTTTTTACCAGGCGCGGTGAAACCTGCGTTTTCAGGTGGGTTTTATCGAAAATGTACACACCCCGCTCAACCGTGGCCTGTCGCGCCTGGGAGAATTTCGCCGTTCGAAAGGTTGGGCATGTGCGCGCGATGGCATTTGCCGCCCCCCCCCCCCCAGCGCGCAGGGGGCCATTCGCAATTTCACTCGCCTTCTGCATTGCGGCAGGCTGCGTTCACCATTGTCTGCCAGGCGCGCTGCGGGCCTAACGGCGACAGCGCGGGCTGCTGGGCGCGCGCTGCGGCGTCGGGCCTTCACCATGCGCCGCGGTGGGCAAGCGGCGCGAGAGCGCACCTTCCTTTCCACTCGCCAGCGTCGCTGCGCTCGGCTACATGCGCCCCTCTTGTAGGGGCGCTTCCCCTGTGGCCCCGACGGCGCCCCCAATGCAAGCAGCGACGCCGCTGGGCGCGGCACCATCTGGCGCGGTGGCGCCGACGGCGGCGGCAGCGGTGGATGGGCGGGGTGACGGTGGTGGTGGTGGCGGGGCACGCGCGCGCACGCGCGTGCGTTGCGCGCGCGCGAACGGCGGTGGCGCGCGCGCGGGGCGGGCGGGCGGGCGAGGATGCGGCAAGACGGGGGGGGGGGGCGCTGCGGGGCAACAGCCCGTGCCGCGCCAGCTCGCAAGAGAACCGCTGGGCCCGCTCAAACACCCGCTGCCTGGTGCCCGATGCCAAGTTGCAACAGGGCGCTTGCAGAAGGGCGTTTTGCTTCGGGCAAGCTGGCGGCCGCGGTGGAAGGGGCGGCGGCGGCGCGCGCGGCGCGGGGTTGGCCCCGTCGCCTGGCGCGCGGCTGAGCAACGGTTCCCGTGGCTGGCGATTTGGGGCGTTCGGCTTAGCGGCCGACTGCACAAAGCGCGCGGTCGCGGGCGCGCACGATTGGGGCGTCGGTCGCGGAGGTCGGCGCCGCTGCCGCTGCGTGCGCGATCGTGGCCCGCTGCAATTGGCGATGTGACTCGGCTACTTGGTTGGCGCTGCGAGTCGCACGTCTCCCCGTGCTGATCTTGCCCCCTGCCCGCGCCGCGCAAGTGCCTGCCCCGCGGGCGAGGGGGGGCGACGCGGGCCGACGGACCCTCGCCTGGGCGCATCGGGATCCGAGCGCGCGGGGGGCAGGCCCGCGGCCGCGGCTTCGGCCGCGCGGCGCTGGGCGTCGCGCGCGCAGCGGGCGCGAGACTCGGGCGCAGCTGCGTTCTACCAGGGTCACCGCGCTGGGGGGCTCGCGCATTCGAGCTGCAGGGGGCCCATCGCAAGTGGCACTGTGGATTTTGCCATTGGCCTGGCGCGTCGGGCTCCTGGCAATCGTCGGTCCGCTTCGCTTCGGCGCGGGTGTCGCCCGCGGCTTGTCGCGCCTCGCGTCTACCCCCCGCCCGCTGGCGATTCCGCGGAGTGCTGGTGCATTCGCAACTGAATGCCAGGGCCTGAGGGGTCGGGCCCGCGTTCGGCCGCGAGCGCGGGCGCGCTCGCCCGCGGCGTTGGGATCTGCGCCCGCGTCCCACGGCACGGGGTCTTCAGCAGCTGGCCTGCGCCTGCGGCATGGGGGCGCGGGGCTCTTGGCCGCGCGCGCGCCGATCGCGCGGGGCCGAAGCAATTGCAGGCGCGGTTTTGGCCCTCCCCCCCAAGTCGCAGAGCGCGGTGTTCGCAAGCGGGCGGGGCCCGCGGTTCATGGCCACGGATGCAGGCGCGCGTGCGGCGGGTCAGCAGGTCGCGACGCTGGGCGACGCAATGCGCGAAGTTTCGGGCGCGGCGTGTTCCGCTGATTCGAAGTCGAAGTTCGCGCCCGCTTCGCGGCCAACGCATGTCGGCATCTGCTCCTGCCTTCAGGCGCCGCGCTCTCGGACTGCATGGCCCGCGCGCGCAGTGGTGGCCCGTTGCGGCGGGCGCCGAGTTCGGCGATCTGGCGCTGCTGGGTCAGCGAACAGTGGAAGGGAGCGGGCACGCAAGTGCAATGTTATTGCATGGTGGCTGGCGCGGCGGGCGCCACTGACGGGCGCGCAGCGCTGCGGTCCTTGGGCTTGGCGCAGATATGCGCGCGCGTGCGTGCGTGGTGGTGGTGGGGGCCAATGCCCGCGGCGTTCGGCGCTGGGCTGGGCTTCGCGGTTCGACGCCAGCGCGCGCGGCGGCGGCGGCGGGGCAGAAAAGGGCGGGGCGGGGCGAGGGGGGGGGGGGGGCGGTGGCGCGCGCCAGCGCGGCGTCGGAATTGCGGCGCGCGGCAAGGATTGGCGCGCGCTGCCAGGGCGACGTGCGTTTTTTTCCATCGGGCATGGGCAGGGCGCTGCGCTGCAGCCGTTGCGCTCAGAGCTCGGGGGGCGCGCGCAAGCGCGCCGCGCGTGGAAGCGCGCGGGCCCGCGGCGCATCGCCCCAGGGGCAGCGGCGCAACGCGCGCCGCTATTGGGGCGAGCGCCGCCCCGTCTCCTTCGCCAAGGGGAATCGTGCCACCGCTGTCTGCGCAATCGCTGCGCCCGCCTGCAGCGCCGCGCGCCGCCGCCGCCCGAATTCTTGTTCGGGCAAGTACTTGAATGTAGGGGTTCGTGTTTGCGTTGGCCATCTCGCCCCCCGCCCCCCAGCAAAATCGCGGCCGCGCCGCCCGCCGCCGCCCGTCGCCGCCCGTCGCCGCCGCCGCCCGCAGCCGCCATCCCCGCCCGTAGCTGCTCGCGCTGTCCGTCGCCGCCCGCCGCCGCCCGCCGCCGTCGCCGCCCGTCGCAGCCCCGCCGCCCGTCGCCGCCCGCGCCGTCCGTCGCCGCCCGCCGCCGTCGCCTCGGGGTCATCGCAGCAAAATCGCAGCCGCGCCGCCCGTCGCAGCCCGTCGCCGCCCGTCGCCGCCGCCACCCGCCGCCGCCGCCCCCGCCCGTCGCCGCCCGCGCCGCCCGTCGCAGCCCGCCGCCGCCCGCCACCGTCGCCGCCAGTCGCCGCCATCTCCGCCCGTCGCCGCCCGCGCCGCCCGTCGCCGCCCGCCGCCGCCCGCCGCATCGCACGCATTGCACCGCGTATATTGCATAGCGCGGTCTGCGTCGCATGCATTGCACCGCGCAGACTGCACCGCGTCGGCTGCGTCACGTATGTTGCACCACTTACACTGCACCGCGCATGCTGCACCCAACGGGTTTCACTACATGGGTTGCGCCGCGTGCATTGCACCACGCGTGGGTTGCATTTCATAGGTTGCGTCGCGAGCATTGCACCACGTAGATGGCACCGCGTAGACTGCATTGCATAGGCTGCATCGCACAGATGGCACCACATAGACTGCACCACACGCATTGCAACACACAGGTTGCCTCTCGTACGCACACCGCACACATATTGCATCACGTAGGCTGCAACGCCTACATTGCACCGCAGAGTGCAAAGCATGAGCTGCAACGCACAGGATGCATGGCATACATTATTACCATATAGAACGTACCGCAAATATTGCATTACATCGGGTGCATATCATACACTGAACCACGTAGAGTGCACAACATAAGCTGCATTACGTCGGATGCACCGCATACATTGTACCACATAGGTTGTACCGCGTATATTGCACTACGTAGGTCGCATGGCATACATTGCACCACAAAGGCGCTGCATTTACTGGAACACATAAGCTGCATCACATCTATAGCAGCGCGTTGAATTGCACCGCAAAGTTTGCATTACACGGGTTGCATCGCATACACAGCACCACGTATATTGCACCGCGCCTGTTGCAATAATGGGCCCTTTGGGGCCCACGCTGGCTAACGCATGAAATTCTACAGAAATCAACTACCATCACCACTCGGCGCTGCTCATTCACTGCAAAACGCACCGCCACAATTACGCGTTGCCCCTGTCATGTGCATTCTATCCTCGTGGTCAGAGCCGCCATCTGGTCCAAGCTAGTTGTAGCACGCGCGCATTTCGAAGGCGTACCATTGTCAGGTGAAGTGTGCTGGCGCCAATGGAGTTCCAGTTGACGGGGAGCCTCAACCTAGTTGTCACAGACCCCACCAAACCCACGAGCTACGAGCAACGGGTCGAGGCAACGATCCCTTGTACTATCCTCATCATTGGACCTCAGTACTCCGACCCGCCCGCGCCGACCGAAATTTCTTCTGTTTGCTCGGAGGGCCACCGTCAGGAGACAGACGGCGACAAGCAGGCTGGGCCAGAGGATGAGCACAACAATTTTAAGCCCCCTTTGTCTTTGAGCGCCCAGGAGCTGTCACATTTCGACTCGGGCTGGCGAGCAGAGCAAGCGTGCTATGACGCCGAGAACGGCGTTGCGCCGCGGGCCTGCCTGCCAGCTGACGAGGGCGCCGAGGAAGTTCGGCCGCACCTTGGCCAACTGGCGCCTTCTGGGTGGATTGCTCCTCCGAAGCGTGGCTCGGGCGCTGCCGATGGCGACCCTGAGGGGGGACCGCCGGGGGCATCTTGCGCCGAGGTTGCCGCGGGCGCCGCGGCGAGTGCGGTGGCCAACACGCCGCCAGAGCCGTCGGCGCCGAAGCGTGCGGTCCCAGAGGCCGACACACATGCAGTTTGCGTTTTAGTTGAGGATAGCCCTCAGAGGAAGAGGGGGGCTCAGGCAGATCTGCCGATGTCAGCCGAGCATGCCAGCCGTCTCGACAGCAGCGTTGGTGCGAAGACGCCCGCAAAGTTTGGTGTCACTTCGCCCGCCTCGGAGACGCCTGCGAAAAGCTCGGACCCAGCGTTCGGGCAAATCGTGCCTCCTCAGAGCAAGCGTCGTTGGATCTTGAAGCCAAGTTGCTTCCCAAAGAATGCACTACATAGCGTGCACCACATAGCTTACGCCACATAGCTTGCACCACATATATCGTGCTACATAGCTTGAGGCACCACGCATATTGCCCCCCACCACCACATCCTCCCACCCTAGCCATTTTGGCTGTCAGCCTCCCCCCCGCCATGAGCGGGGGTGGGGCAGGGTGGGCCCCCGTCGCGGAGGCCGCGGCCGAGGCCGAGGGGCTCGCCGCGGGCTGGAGCGCGGTGGCGGCCGATGGCGCCCTCGCCGACCTCGGCCCCGCCGCCGGCTGGGGGGCTGGTTCGCGGTGGGGGGCCGACGCCGCCGGCGGCGGCGAGAGCCCCGTGGAGTGCCTCGAGGCGTTGTCTTCTCACCACCTTCCCTTTCCCCCACGGTGGGAAAGTAGTGGGAGAACTTTCTCGTAGGCAATGCCTTCTCCGCCGCCGACGGGCTCGGCAATCGCGTCGACGTCCACGGCGAACGGCTGAACGGCTGCGGCCGTCGCCGCCGCTGGGGCGCCTCCGCTGCCAGGCGGAAGGCCCAGGTCCGAAACAGAATGTGGAGGAAAGGATTGGAGGACACAATGAATGAGTAGGATGTGGAGGAAGGGTGGAGGACACAGGATGTGAGGAAGGATGTGGAGGAAGGATGGATGACACAATGAATGAGTACGCGTAGACGTGAGGAGGAGGAGCACGAACGATGCGAGAGGATGAGGACATACGGGATGGGAAGGGCAGGATGGATGTGTTGTTCGCGGCTTCGCAGGCTATGTGGCAGCCGCTGGGGCCTCTTCGCAAGAGGTTGCGAGAGTGCCTGCTGGCTGCTGGCGTCGCTGCTGCAGCGCCGCCACGGCCAGCTGTCGCCGCGGCGCTCGAGGCCGCAGAGATGGCGGAGTTCGACGACGAGGGCTTCGAGCTGTTCGGCAGCGTGACGGACGACGAGTTAGCAGCCCCCGTCGACGGCGACGGCGGCGACCTTGCCCGCATCGACGAGCCCGACGGGATCCTCGGGCCTCTCGCCGCTGCTCCGCCAGCTCCGACGCTGGACGAGCTCAGGCAGGAGATCGCACAGATGGTGGAACAGGTCAGCACGCTTGCCAAGGCCAACAGCGACGCCAAGGCAGAGTTCCAGAGCAGAAAGCAGGTCGGCGTGCTGGAGTATTTCCTATCGGGCAAGAGCAAGACCTTGCCGTTCCACGAGGAGTGCAGCAAGTTGTGCGTGGACCGACGTGGCGCCGACAGCGTGCTGAAGGCGACGGCTGCTGCTTGCACGCTGTTGCAGAACAGGGACGTTTCCAACATGGCTCGCCAGCTGGTGGACTCCATCGTCGCCCGCGGAGGCCGAGCATTGAGTTGGACCGAGAGCGTGAGGTACGACGAGACGCCGATGCACATGCGACTCACGGACATCGAGAAGCAGGCTCCACCAATGACGGACGTGGTGCTGCCAATGACGGGCGCGCCAGACAACGGACAGGTGAAGTTGGTGCCAATCTCCAGCAGTTGTTCGAGCGCGCACGTCGCCAAGATTTTGAACACACAGCGCCTCTACTCGATGCTGTTCCACCTCCCCGACGTCGGGTACTTCGCCGTGCGCGTGCCGCTCGAGGTGCCCGTCCAGTCGATGGCCAGGACCACGGGCGAGG
>CAUYUJ010001175.1:47602-104194 GCA_963575745.1 Prorocentrum cordatum
TCTGGTGAACTACTGAACATCAGGGTGCAGTCGGTCTGCGCGGAGGAATGTACATAACTACGCACAACCGCGAGGACACTTGCAGTGCCACCTCCGTTCGCGCGCAGGCCTCTTACATGAGTCCCACTTCCTTGCGCGGCTGTACTCCTGAAGTCCACCGTCGTAGTCCAACTGTTTTTTTTGAAGCTCAATGCATGGTAACATGCGATGCGACAGTGTGCCGCCCCCACCCCACGCAGGCTAATTACAAGACACCACAACCCTCAGCCACAAACGTCCGATCACGACCTAAGGGGCCACTGGATTGGTATTGCCATCTTCGGCCTCCTGGTGGTCGCTATCGGATGTTCTGTGGGGCGCATGCAGCGTGGCGGAAATGACGCATGTACAGCCGGCCCCCACTGGGACCCTGCTAGTAATCCACCTTTTCGCGAATTCGCTCGCGAGGTACACGCCTGGATCAACGGGACCGCTGGCACTATGACCCCTCCCAACATGCCGCAGCACTACTGCATGGTCTGGGAGGGCTCGCAAGGACCATAGCCATTTGAGTACCTTCTGGAATCATCACTTTTGTCGTAAACATCGGTGGGCATCACGCTGACGGCGTCACCTACATCATGTTCCTCGTTCCTCCTCAGCACTAAGTTTGAGAATTCTGAGGAGGAGCGCCAATTTAATCCAGGAGCGGTTCTCATCGACTTTCGAGCCCATGCGGGAGAGCGGATTCACCAGGCGTTAGCACGCTTCGAGGCCGCTTCGAGGCCGAAGCCGCAGGCTTCGATATCCCCAACTTCCAGATCCTACCAGTCATCCTGTTCAGGGCTCTGGGAGTGGGTGCGTCGCGTGCACAGCAATTACTACAATCACCCAACCACCGAATGTCAAGGGACCCAGCTACAAGGGACCCAGCTAGAATTTGACACCCTACTAGAAAACATTAGATCCTATGTTCAAATTGCTGAGCGACCCCCCGGCAACACTGGCGGTATATTTAGCCGAGGTCATCGCGCCGAAACCTTTCGCATTGATACCAGTGCAGGGCAGCCTGTTGCCAACGTGTGGAACGATGATCCACGGGCCCTCGCGCCCTCGCAGCCCTCTGACATAACCAATCCGCACCCTCCCACCAAGGCTGCCAAGACATTCGCGCGGGTGTTCGCGTGCTCGTTCTAGTGGCGCGTAGCGCCCGCGCCCTCCTGGCGCGAGGGCCCCAAGGGGGGCGCTCGCGGGGGGGCCCGCCTCAGGGCGAGGATCGGCCAGGTGGGCCCGAAGGCCCGGGCACGCGGCGTCTTGTCAGTTACGGAGATCGTGGGGTGGCTCGCAAATATTTTTCAACAGCAGCCATGCAGTGCTGGCTCGATGAAGGCTGCGCCGGGCACGACATCCGCCACTTGCACTCACTTCGCAGTATATCGCGGGGGCGATGATGGTAAGATCGTCTGTGCCAACAGAGGTTTTTGTGCAAAGTCAGCCCCCGCTCTTGCAAAAAGGGGGGCCACTATTAAGGGCCGAGAAGAATGCCGGTGCCTGGTTTGCAGTTGCAGACATTTTGCAGACCGCAGAATCGCGTGTCCGATGGGGCGTCCGTCAAGGATCCGTCCTAACTTTTGGGAAAACACAGTGGATCTGGTATCGTGGAGATGGTTTAGGTCACGAGGTAGAGCAGACTAAACCCTCTGGCCCATGCATGACCAATGCTGACTACCAGCCGATAGCCGAAGACGAGGCGAAACTCATAGAGCGAAGGTGAGATAACCTCGACAGGAATCGCCGCCTTGAGATGCAATCGGGGATCTCATGAAATGATGGCTGAGGCATCACCTGCGGGGCAACCCGCTTCTTCTTCTTCTCGTGAAGGCGCTGGTCCTCCGATTGGCGATGTGTGGGCTGGCGGCCCTGTCGATGCTGAAACAGTTGACCCTTCTACTGCTGCTCGCGATTCAGAATGTGCCTATAGCAGCGGGTGAACCGATGCGGGTTTTGACATCACTCAACCAGTGACGGAGGACATGGGCTTAGCGCGTGGTACGCTGGCGTCATGCCATGCCGGAGAAGTTGGATGGTTAGGTGCTAAGTTAGTGCGTGAGCTAGACGACAGAGACGCTATCAGTTGTCCATCGAGAACCAGGCTATGATCGAGAACATGTCCCTGTGCAGATCAAACAGACATCCTACTCTGGAGAGATCCCCATCGAGAGATGCCGGGGGACCTGCGGCATCGCCAAACGCGGGGGCACCCGCTGATGAATTGCCCAGGGCCCCAATCCTCCGAAGAAGCGATCTGCGAAGGACGTCGATCTATCCCCGTCGCGAAGTGCGCCAAGGTCACCTATTCCTCCGTCATCTAAACACAATCGGACCGGTTCGTCGGAAGTTGACCCTGGATGCAGCAAGTCGCGCAGGTCTGCGGCGACACCCGCTTGCAGACGGCACTCCAGGGGGCCGGCAGTGGCCGCGGCAGCATCGGCGTTCCAAGGCAGCAGCACGCCTACGCCGAAGGACCCTGCATATATACTTGCGCGGCCCAGCTCCTGGCAGGGCTCGCGGGGGAACTGGCTGGGCGCCACCGCTGGGCGGCGCAGCCAGAGGAAACCTCTCGCAGCGAGATGCGGGTGAGAAGGCGCTGCAGACTACATCGAAGGCGCCCAGAGCTGCTCCAAATATCACCGCATGCCAGTGCCGCGACATCCGCGTCATCTGAAAGTCCAAGCTCATCCACAGCGCCCGCCGCGGTTGCGACCCCTGCAGGGGCGCCTGCTGAACTAGCCGCTGCCCCTGCAAGGGCGCCAGCTGAACCGGCCGCTGCTCCTGCGGGATGACCCGCCACGGCCCTGGAACTTGCAGGAGGAAGCAGTGTATTCTGGGAGGCCCTGGGAACAATTAGCCAGATGCTGGTCAACCCGGCCCGCAGGCCCTGGCCCCCTGACGGCGCTGACCGTCGCAGGGCGGTGCAATGCAACGGAGCGTGCGCCGCCGCGCGCGCTGATGAAGATGCTCTTGATCGTCGGCGCGCCCGCAAAATTTTGCGAAAGGAACCTGCTTTTAGCGTCGAATCCGAGGAGGAGTGCCTAGTTCGGGTATTGCATGATGAGCATTTCCGCACGGGGCTCCCGAGCGAATGCGATAAGTGTTGTTGCTCGGAGTGGCGCGCCGCGGCCGCGCGGCGCAAGCCGCTTCACCGCGACAGGTTCCCCGACCAGTTTATACTTTGTGTTGCCTCGTGCGACGAGTTTGACGGATGGGCGGGCCTCGGCGACCCGTTGGAAAATTGGCCGCCAGAAGGGCGCGAGCACTGGCGCAACCATCGCCCGAGCGTCGTCGAGCGATGCCCCCGAGGCCGGCACTGGGCATATCAAGCACTGGTCGCGCTCAACCTCTGCGGAATGATCGTCGGCTCCAGCATGCAGAAGAGGAGACTTCAGATGAAGAAGCTTGTGTTCCGCCGGGAAGCCCGCCGAACTTACTTGTTGAGTCCCAGCAGCGGGCGCAGCAACCCAGGCATCATATGCCCCGAATGTTTGTATTCGCGGGTAACGAACCTGAACGAACCGGGAGCGCCATGCTACTTCATCCACGGTGCGCAATGGGTAAATGCCCCGAACACACTACGCGTCGGTCTGTCTTGCCGCAGCGATGACAATGCCGCAGGGAAAGGCAGGCATATCATCCAAGGATGCCCATGCTTACCTGGGGATGGGCGATCCAAGCAGGCCTGCGGATGGAGTCCGAAGTCGTGATCGCGGTGAGCCTCAATAATCTACTTCGCGACGACATCCAGGTTTGGCGGTCTGCCAACGACATCATCGTGACTTCGGGTATCCGTGGCAGGATTCCGCTAGGCCATATTTTTCATTTCATTGGCATCAAGCCTAACAGTGTCCAATGCAAATACGATCGAGTCGGACAGGTGTAGGTGAACGAATTGCATATTCAAGATGACCGGCGGGTTAACCTGCATGATTCCACTCCTGTACCAAGGGAATACTATGAGTATCCATGCGGTGCTTCAACAATGACAGGATGGATTGTGCCCGGGACTCCTTGCAACCTCAAGGTCCCTGTCTCGACGCCTGCGTCAGTGGTGGAACATGCCTCTGTATTCATGATGCAAGAGGCGTATCAAGCGGGGGCGCCTGCGGGAGGCTCGGATGGGTCATGGATCCAAGCTCAGAGAGCGGACCTGTCTGACATGACATCCAGCGGAGTCGCGCCTCACGACGGACTGTATGCGAGCGACCCGTGGCGTGGCCAGGCACGGCAGTTGCCGGTGCCTGCGGGGCCACCTGCCGCATTCGCACCTATGAGCAGGGCCGCGACCCCATTTGGCACTCCGCAGGGCGCTGGGGGTACCAACAGTCTGCAGGCCAGACTCCGCAGCATCGGGATGGATCCTCATCCCCATCGAGCCTTGCAAGCTACATCGCCACCTGCATCTCCGCGTGCTGTTGCGGGGCAACCTGCAATTGCAGACCAGGAGTCTGCCTGGAGGGCCGAGGGTCAGCAGGAGTGGATGCACAGGCAGATGCGCGAGGCTATGGGGAACATGAGTCGGGGCGGCATTGACCTCCCGAGCGCCAACGGGAATCCCTCTTGGGAATGCGTTCCAGACGTGGATCCATCACCTCATCATCCTAACAGGTATGGGTACACTCCACGCGACTTACGACCCGACGGCTGTTGAAAGGCCTGTTGCACCGCCTATGGATGCAGCGATGTTTCCCGATTTTTTTGTTATTACGCACAGGAGACTGGCACCCCTCGGGTCGGCATTCAGCATGAGAGCCCGTGCTTTCGGGCAACGGCCGATGATCGGTCCCATTTGACGCGTGGAGCCCGATGCGGACCCGGCACCCGGGCCAGGTGCCCCATTACGGGTATTTGGCAGCTCCCATGGACCAGGAGGTCAACCATCAAGGCCCAAAGCTAGTGGTACCCACGTCTATGGGGGAGCTGCGTCTCGAGATCTTGGCCATCCACGAGCCGCAGCAGGCCAACCTCTCAATGCAACTGGCTCGCCAACGCCGCAATCAGGAGCGACAGCTACGCCGCGTGATGAATCGTGCGGAAACGCCCGCTACTCCCTCAGCTGCGGGGCAACCTGCTATGTGTCTATCAGCAGCAGTTGCGATGGGACCAGTGCCTGTGGTGCCACAAATGGCACCTGCATTTCCGCCGAGCCGGTATGAGATGGGAGAACCCACGCGTGATCGACAGACGCGTGTCAGGCCATCGGCAACGCCACCGATCCTAATTGACGGTGGCTTTACCACGTGTGTCATATGCCTGTAAGAGTTTGCATGCCACGACAAGGTGTGGAGGCTTCAGCGTGGTCATATATTTCATGCGCAGTGCTGGGTTCGCGTGGCGCACGCACGCGTGGATCGACAGCTGGAAGGTGCGCCAAGTGCGGAGCCATGTGCCATCTGCAGGGGCGTAGGCCCCATCAGCTGAGTTCCATTATGCCCTTGCTGGGGGGCAAAATGCAGCGGATCGACATGGAGAAATGCTCCGCGGGGCAAATGAACTCCCAGACTTTCGCGAAGGGTTGAACCGCGTCGCGGCAATGATGACAGGCACTGCAGCTGCTGCAGAGCCACCGGCTGCATCTGCGGGGCAACCTGCGTCATCCTTTTATGTTTGTTAGGATCCAACAGCCGCGATGCCAACCACTGAAGTGCAAATGCTTCTGGTAGCCGCATCAGCAGATACTGCAGGGACGCCTGCCGAACCGACGCCAGCAGGGTTGCCTGCCTATGAGGCATGGCGGAGGCGTATAGAGAGAGATATTCGCTGAAAGAAGCATCCACTGGCTTCGCGCGCCACATGGCGGTGCGCGGGGAGACCCGCTGCGCGTTCGCAGAACCGAGAGCCCAGCGAGCGTGCGCAGCGGTGCCGGTGCCATATCTGAGCGTGACATGCTACGCGCGGTGCTGATGGTCAATGCAGATGGGCAGACAGCCGTGCATTTCCACGAGGACACCTTTGAGAACTCGCCGCTTTCTCCACAACTTCCCTACTTATATGATGAGTGCCCGTCTTCATGGATCTTTCAGAAGCATCTTATCGCAGAAGAAGAAGCCAGGGGGTACATGAACGTCTTTGCATCTCTGACGAGGGATTAGTGGGTGTTGGATCAAAGGCGCCGCAAAGGCATGCGCGGCACAACCCTGTCCGCTGTGCCGGGCATGTTCGGTGAGCGACATGAGTTAGCCCGGGCAGCGAACGGTGTAATCATGGTGGATGGAATGCTGACTATATTATTGGACATTGGCATCAACGTAGCTGCACAGACATTCGAGCGAGTTTCACGCTCCCGTGGTGACGACAGAAGCTGGATCTGACAAAGAGGTCGTCTGTGTCTGGCGTGGGGCATGGAGCCGCCGTTTGCGATGAGTCGACGCACCGTAAGATTGCATGCAAGGAAAGGGGCGACTCCGCGGGGGCACCCGCCATTGCCAGGTTAGACACCTACTCGGCCAATGTGGCAGAGGGATCTGGCAATAGTCTCCATGCAGTCGTGGGGTTGAGGGGCATGTCAAGCATGCGCGCTATCTTAAGCCTTGAACAGGGACATGAGAAGATGATCGTCCCAGGCGCAGACATGCACAGGCTCCTCCTTGGTAAAGGCGCCGGGGTGCTTGACCTGATGAAGACGCCATCAGGGCGCTTGGCGATAAAGGTCGACGAGCATGGGGTTGCAACTGAGGACAATGGCTCGACGGCGTTTACTGTCGCAGCCAACCCTGTGTGCGAGGAGGCGCCCGTGCTCGTCGAGGAGGTCGCAGATGTGGATCCGATGGCGGGGCAACCTGCGTCTAGCAATGCGGGGGCACCCGCCACTGACGACGCCCGCGCGTATATGATGTCCCAGGACGCAATGGGCATCAGTTTCCCCATCAACGAGGAGACGTTTTCCTACGCGATCCAGTCTATGGCGAGCAACGCCCGCAAGACCTGGCATCGCAGAAATACGACGTGTGGGAACGCCCCCGCGCCTGCCGATCAGGCCTGCGCCTAGCAGAACTTTCAGGCGAAGGTCTACCAGGCTACCTATGGGGAGGGAAGCAAGCGGGTGCCGCCCGACAAAACTGCGGGGGCACTTGCTGCAGTGAGCGACAATGCCGTGAAGTATGACATCTTTATCTCGAGCAGTGGTTCAGGGGCCCGCGGCACGGGCGCCTGGGCGATCCCATCGCTTGAAAATGAGTGACGGGGGCAGGCGCGTGCCACGGCCACTCGCGCTTGCCCGGACAGGCCGAACGCTGCGGTGCTGTCTTCAGGCGCGGGGGCATCTGCATGCTTTTCCCGGGCGCCGGCTGTGCGCGCCGGGGGCGGCGGCGGACCCGGCCGTGCGGCTGCCGCAGAAAATGAACGTTCATCTCGTTATTATCATTATCGTCCATTGTTTTTGAAGATATACGAACTGCTTGCGCTGAAATCCGAGCTCGAGGATGCATGCGTGATCGTAGTACTCACACAGAGGTTATGACTTCTACTGGTGCACAGCACTTGGGTGGTGTACTATAAGGGGATTAGCAGCTACTGTGGGTGGCAGCGCCCGCTGGCCGGCACGTGCGATTGCCTGGAAGCTGGGTGGGGCTTATGAAAGGCAGTGCTTGCTAGGCCCATAGGGCCTCCAGAAAGGCCAAAGTACATCCCAAAGTAGGTTTCGGAATAGGAATAGAAGTACCCCCCGAGCCTAACAAGCAGGTTCCAAAGTACCCCCCAAAGTACCTCCCAAAGTACAAAAAGTAGGCTCCGACGGGTTGTTGGCTTGTAACAAGTAGTCGATTCAGAGCTCGTTCGCTAGTGGCGCGTACTTCGAAAACTCCTCGCCTCGCTTTTCATTGTATGGCCTCTCTTTTATGTTGTCTCCTCCACCCCCAGGAAGTCCACGCAATACGCACATGAACAACTAAATGACGAAGGGCATTCAACACTAAAAAAACATGCAACTCTCTCTCTCTCTCTCTCTCTCTCTCTCTCTCCAAGAAAAAACCCAAACTCGGCGGATCGCACAGCATAAGATGTATTATGTAGCTGACCACCGCATAGCTCACACCACACATGTGGCACCGCGTTGCTTGCACCACGTAGATTGCTCAACATAGGTTGCACCACAAAATTGGCACCATATAGGTTGCTTCCCAAAGAAAGCACTACATAGCGTGCACCACATAGCTTACGCCACACAGCTTGCACCACATATATCGTGCTACATAGCTTGAGGCACCGCGCATATTGCCCCCCACCACCACATCCTCCCACCCTAGCCATTTTGGCTGTCAGCCTCCCCCCCGCCATGAGCGGGGGCGGGGCAGGGTGGGCCCCCGTCGCGGAGGCCGCGGCCGAGGCCGAGGGGCTCGCCGCGGGCTGGAGCGCGGTGGCGGCCGATGGCGCCCTCGCCGACCTCGGCCCCGCCGCCGGCTGGGGCGCGGTGGCGGCCGACGCCGCCGCGGCGGCGGAGAGCCCCGTGGAGGGCCTCGAGGCGTGGGGAAAGGTAGTGGGAGAACTTCTCGTAGGCAATGGCCTTCTCCGCCGCCGACGGGCTCGGCAATCGCGTCGACGTCCACGGCGACGGCCTGACGGCTGCGGCCGTCGCGCCGCTGGGCGCCTCCGCTGCCAGGCGGAAGGCCCAGGGTCCGAGAACAGGATGTGGAGGAAGGATGGAGGACACAATGAATGAGTAGGATGTGGAGGAAGGGTGGAGGACACAGGATGTGAGGAAGGATGTGGAGGAAGGATGGATGACACAATGAATGAGTACGCGTAGACGTGAGGAGGAGGAGCACGAACGATGCGAGAGGATGAGGGCATACGGGAAGGGAAGGGCAGGATGGATGTGTTGTTCGCGGCTTCGCAGGCTATGTGGCAGCCGCTGGGGCCTCTTCGCAAGAGGTTGCGAGAGTGCCTGCTGGCTGCTGGCGTCGCTGCTGCAGCGCCGCCACGGCCAGCTGTCGCCGCGGCGCTCGAGGCCGCAGAGATGGCGGAGTTCGACGACGAGGGCTTCGAGCTGTTCGGCAGCGTGACGGACGACGAGTTAGCAGCCCCCGTCGACGGCGACGGCGGCGACCTGGCCCGCATCGACGAGCCCGACGGGATCCTCGGGCCTCTCGCCGCTGCTCCGCCAGCTCCGACGCTGGACGAGCTCAGGCAGGAGATCGCACAGATGGTGGAACAGGTCAGCACGCTCGCCAAGGCCAACAGCGACGCCAAGGCAGAGTTCCAGAGCAGAAAGCAGGTCGGCGTGCTGGAGTATTTCCTATCGGGCAAGAGCAAGACCTTGCCGTTCCACGAGGAGTGCAGCAAGTTGTGCGTGGACCGACGTGGCGCCGACAGCGTGCTGAAGGCGACGGCTGCTGCTTGCACGCTGTTGCAGAACAGGGACGTTTCCAACATGGCTCGCCAGCTGGTGGACTCCATCGTCGCCCGCGGAGGCCGAGCATTGAGTTGGACCGAGAGCGTGAGGTACGACGAGACGCCGATGCACATGCGACTCACGGACATCGAGAAGCAGGCTCCACCAGTGACGGACGTGGTGCTGCCAATGACGGGCGCGCCAGACAACGGACAGGTGAAGTTGGTGCCAATCTCCAGCAGTTGTTCGAGCGCGCACGTCGCCAATATTTTGAACACACAGCGCCTCTACTCGATGCTGTTCCACCTCCCCGACGTCGGGTACTTCGCCGTGCGCGTGCCGCTCGAGGTGCCCGTCCAGTCGATGGCCAGGACCACGGGCGAGGTGATCTACGATGCGCTCGAGGCCAGCCAGCCGCCGATGCACGAAGTGCCGCAGCGATTCGACCGACGACAGCGGCTGGTCTGCACTGACGGCGCAGGCGGGATCACGAGGATGGAGCGCAACCTGGACCGCGAGAAGGGGGACCAGTGCAACACGATGAAGATCAAGTGCGAGGTGCACATGATTCACAAGTGGCACAAGTGCGCATTCTACCACGTGAAGGCCGACACCACCTGCATGGTTCACGTTGCGAAGGCGCTGCGCTGGCATGACGGCATGAGGTCATTCAGGGCTGCGCTCAGGCAGGAACTCCATGCGTCTCTGGACTACTACGCGGACATGGCGCCGTCGCCAGTGGACACCGCCTACAGCAGCAAGTGCCTGGACCTCCTTTCTGGAGGAGACGTCTGCCGGGCAGACTCTGCCCATCGGCGACTTCGGCGCTGCATCATCCTCTCCTTGGCGAACGGGGACTGGACCAAGAGGCATCGGCAACGCAAGCTCATGTCGCGCCCGCCTCTCGAGCCGCCCATCCCCCGAGCTGAAAAACATGCGAGTGTTTTTTTTTCTAGGCTGTAGCCACCGTCCAGGCAGTTTTTTGGAGGTGGTGCAAGTTGTCTCGTTTGATGGGTTGCGGGCGCTGCATCATCCTCTCCTTGGCGAACGGGGACTGGACCAAGAGGCATCGGCAACGCAAGCTCATGTCGCGCCCGCCTCTCGAGCCGCCCATCCCCCGAGCTGAAAAACATGCGAGTGTTTTTTTTTCTAGGCTGTAGCCACCGTCCAGGCAGTTTTTTGGAGGTGGTGCAAGTTGTCTCGTTTGATGGGTTGCGGCCCGATCGTGGCCTCGGGCGTTCGGGAGGGGGCTGGGGCACTGGACCTAGGTAGCTGAGGAGAGCGAGCGGGCGCGCCATGAGCTTCATTCCAGGGGGTGCGTGCAACACTACTGCGACGGGTGCTGCATGTCTCGCGCCGACTGCATTTCGAAGCTCACGACACTCTTCGTGGCTGCAGTCGCCGCGACCGACCCGAAGGTGTGGCCGTCTGCCAGGTGGACGGGGTTCGACCACAACGTCGACTGGATGGGCGTCTTGGAGTCGTGCCACGGCCTGCTCAGCCGCGTCTTCGTGCGGTGGTCTGGCGTCAAGGACGTGGGCTGTGGGGGCAGCATCGTTGCCAAAATCGTGCCAATGGGATGTCAGCCCTCATCCAGTTGAGCCCCGTGCCCCCCTCCCCCCAACAAGTAATGCCCCGACGGTGGCGGGGGGTATAAGGGAAGCGGGAGGTGGGTGGGAGGGTAGGTCCACGTCGGGTTGCAGGAGCTGGAGGGGGAGGGCAGTGGTGAGGGGGTACAGTAACAATGACGACGATGAGCACGACGATGAAGAATGGGCCAGCGGGACAAATCAGTTGGCCCCGAACCCCTGCCATCAAACCTTAGATTTCGGACTGCTCACCCCTCCTACTCCAAGCCACGCCCGCCCCCACCCCCGCCCAGTCCGCGGCCACTCGGGAGCCCCTGTGGGGCTCAAGCTCGGGGGGTCCCTGGCATGTTTTTGGCAACCCCCCCCCGTCGACTGAAAGGTTGAAGCGTTCAGGGTCGGCGAGTCTCTCGCCGACGCGCTGCGCCTGGAGAGAGGCCCAGGCGGCAGCAGCTCTGGCCTGCGTGGGGCTGACGGCGCAGGAGCTCCAGACGGTGCGCGGCCGCCCGAGAGCCACTTCGGCGGTGACGGCCATCAGAAGAGCACCGAGGACGAGCGCAGGAAGGAGGACTCGATCCATCGATGGTGGGGCGCCAGATGGTTACACCAGGGCGACGTCGGCGCGCGGCTCATGGTGATCAGGGTGGTCTTGAGGCCGCTCGTGCAGATGATGTCCAGCTACCTCGGCCAGGCAGGCATCAAGCACGACTGCGAGATGGAGTATCGCAAGCTCCAGGCGGCGGCGGGCAGCGGGCCCGATGCCACCAACAAGCTGTTTCCGATGGTTGCCGCGTGCAGGCGCGTCTTCGAAGGTGAGTTCCGCCAGTACCTGAAGGGCGCCATCTTGACTCCATCGCCATGGGTCACCATCGTGCCTGGGCTCAGGACCCACGCCCTCCGCACCACGGCGTTCTTGATGTTGAGCGATATCGGCTGCCTCTGCCACGAGATGTCAGTGCTCCACACCATGTATCCCTTCAAGATGTTCAGGCTGCTGGACGGGGACAGCGCGGCCGACATCGAGAGCGACTGCGAGGACATGAAGGACGGCTGGAGCAAGGAGCTGATCGAGAAGTACGCGAAGACCGAGCAGGGTTTGCTGCACCCAGACCTCATCGCGGAGCTGACGCACGTCGCCGCCAACGTCCAGCGCGAGACCTGCAGCATCGAGTCCAGCCACGCTTCCATCCGAAGGAGCCTCGCCGCGCTGAGCGTGCAGACCCACCCAATGCACATTAGGCGCTTGTCTGCTTTGAGGACATGCCAGCGGTTTCGGACGCGAGTGCACCGACTTCGCAGCGGGCCTGGACGTTGCGCGATGAAGGGCATGGGGGCGGCGCAGGTCGACAGGAAGCCTCCAGTCAAGAAGCGGTTCCTCGGCTTCGGGGGCGCTTGGCGGGCGTTTGTTCGGCAGCAGTCGCTGGGCAAGAAGGGCTCGCCCGACTTCGCCGAGCTCGCGAAGGCGTACGCCGTGCTGTCTGCCGCAGAGAAGAACCAGCTCAGGCAGATGGGGAAAGCAGCCACCCGAGCAGCGCGGGCTGGCAACAAGACCCCGTTCGGAGGGAGCTCGCGCTCACTAGAGGCGCGGGCGAGGAAGGCTGCTTTGGCACGTCAGGTCAACGAGCTGCACGAACGCAAGCTCGCTGCGCTGCTGGGCTCGTCGGGTGGAGTTCAGGGGGATATCGCAGTTGCCACCTACGACGGCATCATCAGCATCGCCTCGTCGAACCCCAAGCACCTCGCCGACATGACAGAATTGCGACAACTTGAGCGTGCGGAGCGGGCCTGGCGCCAATCCGACCAGATCGTGATGCACGACGCTGTTAGCAAGTGGTGCTCGGAGACGGGCGTGGAAGCGAGGGCTGCTTGCTTGTTCCACGAGTCGGCCATCAGCAACAGGCTCGACGAGTTCCTCCCCATCGTTCCCCCGTGCCAAGGTTTTCAGCTCTTCGAGTGGGAGCCCGTGGGCGTCTTGGATCGGGTGAAGAGCGCGCTCTCGGTGCATCGCCGCTTCATCGCTGACACCTTCGCTGCCTTGGCGAAGTTCTGGGATGACTTCCACGGCACGATCGACCACCATCCGCGCCCCGAGTGGGACGAGAACGACTGCGCGGACATCCCAGCTTGCATGCGCGCGGGCATGTGCGTATGCACGGGCGCGGGCTTGGAGGTCGGCCAGTTCGTGGAGAAGTTCGACGCTGCTGTGAAGAAGGCATGCCCAGTCGGGCGTATCAGGACAGAACACTTGGCCCACGGCTACATCGTGGCATACGTCTTCGCGCAGCGCCAGCCAGCCGACGACGAGAAGGAGATCAATATCGCAACGGACGGCATCGTCGAAGGACTGCCCATCGTCGACGGCAAGTGGCTGCACATCGGCCACCACAATTTGTCGCCTTGGCGGTCGTGCTTTCAACTCCTGAACGGCCCGACGGGCCCGATGCATCCCAACATCGAGATGACCAACTGTCATTTGGAGGGCACGGCCGAGTTCGCTACGCCGTGGCAGGCGTTCAAGGACTTCAACAGGAACCTTCGGTGGGCTGTGTGCGTTTACAGCGTGGACATGAAGAAGAGCCCTCTCGGGACGTTCGTTCCAGACTGCATCGACGTCCACTTGACCGAAGCGATTGAGAAGGAAGGCGTCCCGACGTGCAGGGTCATTTGGAAACCGAGGTGGGCGATGTGGAGGAGGAAGCCGAACAAGGTTGACAAGATGGACGTGCACATCAAATCTGGATGGCACGGCCTCGCTTCGATCAAGGACGGTGAGCTGGGCAGCGACAAGGACGAGGGCTCCGACAACGACGACGGACCGCTCGAACCTGGAGGCGAACCACATGGAGGCGACGCAGTTGTCTGCTCTGGTGGCGGTGAAGCAGGTGGCGCCGACGTGGGCGGCGAGGACAACGATGACGGTGAGCCAGGGCCACCACTGGGCCGAGCATAATGGCATTGCCCCGCAGGCGCACCCCCCTCCCATAGCTTGCATGTTTTAGTATCCTCCATGGGCCCTTGCAGGGCCCCTCGGTGTACGTCCAGCCTCTTGGGCGCGCTGGGTTCCGGCTCGCCCTGGTGCCTGCGGGTGCCCCCTAAGCTTTCGCAAATCTAAATGCGTCTGCGGGGTGGTGCCATTCTGCCAGCCTTGTCGGCGACCTTGGCTTCGCAGGTGACGTGGTAGACGCGCACGGTGAGCCCGTGCTGGCGAAGGTCGTGGAAGCGGGCGTGGAGCCAGCAGGTGAACCTTCCTCATCTTCGAGTTCGTCTTCAGACGCCATAGTGACACCGCAGACCTCCGCGGCATCATTGATTCGGACAGGTCGAGCGAGTCAGGTGACGACCTTCCTGGCGGCGGAGGCGGAGGCGGAGGCCAACCTTCTGCGTCTTCTGGGGCTGCTGCGCCACCACCGCCCCCGCCGCTCCCGCCGCCTGCTGGCGGTGCGCCAGAGCCAGCTGCGCACTTCATCGAGGTGGAGGGCGGCAGGATCGTCTACAACGCGAAGAAGCTGGACTTGATCGCTGAGTGCAGGGACGCCTCGCACGTGAAGTGCAGGAAGCACAGGACAATCAAACATGGACCCAGGCCACAGCAGGGGCGACCCATCGGCTACCTGGTCGCGTGGCTGCGGAAGCACGCGGAGTACGGGTCCCAGCTGACGCACGGGTCGTGCAATTGGATTTCCAAGGAGGATCGTGTGGCTGCTCGGGCAGCCTTTGCGGGCATGGGCCCCCGTGCTCAGGCGCTGCTGGCTATCGAGAGGCCGCGGCGGCCAGGAGAAGCCGCGGAGCCCGACGTTTGCCCTTGAACTGTTTTTTACTTTCATGCTGGACAGTCAGCACGCCGTGTACTTGTCCTCGCCGTCTCAGCGAGGCACTGCGCCCTGTGGGCAATCATGGCCAGCCATGCGCATGGTCGAAGTACTTGATACTGTAAGTGTGTGAAAAAATATTGGCGCTTCGCGCCCTTATGCCAGCCCATCCGACAAAGGTGCCGATGCAAGTTGCATTGGTGAGGGAGCGTAGTGTAGCAATGCATAGTGTAGCAGTGTAGCATAGACTTCAGGAGGCTCTTTGGAATCATGTTCTAGGTGGCTTGGGGCGCCGCCTGTGCTCTCTTGGAGCCCTCTTCGAGCCCTCCCAAAGCCTCTTAAGGCCATCTCGGGGCTCGGGGGCTCAGGCGCCTTCTCGGGTGAACCGTAGATGCCATCGGTCAAAGCAGCAGGCAAAACATGTCCACCCCCCCTCCCGATTCCCCCACCCGCCGCCTGGGCCAGACCAACTTGCCGCCTGTTGCAATCTCGAGGCACGCTTGGGGCGCCCTGGGGTGATCTAGAAGCCGCCTTAGGCCACCCTGGTGTGTTTGCAAAGCTCGCTTGGGACATCTTGGAACGGCAGCGGGGCTTCAGACGCCGATCGGACACGCAATCGGCGACGCTACACAGCATCGCGCCGTTGCCATGCAGCTGTGAAGGGATGTCGGCCTGCCGATTGCGCCCCTGGAGGGGAGAGGGGCGTGACAATTTGGGGTCATTTTCTTGGTGGGGATGTGCGGTCTGGGAGCGCACTGGAAGCACGTTACGGGCGATCTGGGGCAATCGGTGCTACAGCGTACCATCATGGGGTCCAACCTGGGCGATCAAGGGCCGTATCGGGGCCACCTTGTGTCACTATGAAACATTCGGGCCCTCCGTGAAACTGTTCGTTCAGACCCAAGGGGGGGGGGCAATGACATTCACCCGACGGGGGGCGGAGGTTGTACGAAATGATCCGCTAAACTGCTCTCACCCTAAGGGCCTCCTGGGGTTGCCAACATTGCCATTCTGGGGGGCGGTCCTCCAGACATCGCCAAATATTGTCTCGCCCTGGCCCCTCCCCACTAACGCAGTCGCCACCACGACATCGCTCGTCGTCGTCGCCCCCGTCCTCGTGCGCACCGTACCTACTCACAGAGCGCACGAGGCGTAAACAGATGCACAAACGATTACCGCTCCCAAACAAATACTTGCACTTTGGGGTCCTGACTCGCGTTAACCCTCTCGGGGCCCTCACCGCAAAATCGCCACCGTGCCGTCCGTCGCCGCCCGCGCCGCCTGTCGTCGTCGCCGTCGCCGTCGCCGTCGCCGCCGTCCCTGCCAATCGCCACCCGCGTTGCCCGTCGCAGCCCGTCGCCGTCGCCACCCGTCGCCGCAATCTCCGCCAGTCGCCGCCCTTGCCGCTCGTCGCCGCCCGTCGCCACCTGTCGCCACTGCCTCGGGCACAATGCCGCAAAATCGCCGTGCCGCCCATCGCCGACCGTCGGCGCCCGTCGCCACCCGCCGCCCGTCGCCGCCATCCCCGCCCGTCGCCGCCCGTGCAGCCAGTTGCCGCTCGCCGCCGCCCGTCGCCGTAGCCGACCGTCGCCGCCATCGCCGCCCGTCGCCGCCCGCGCCGCCCGTCGCCGCCAATCGCCGCCCGCCGCCGTCGCCGCATCGCATATATTGCACCACGCGTAGATTGCATTACTTAGGTTGCATCGCATACGTTGGCCGCGTAGATGGCACAGCATAAGCTGCATTCCATGGGTTGCACCGCATACGTTGCACCACATAGCTTGCACCGCATACGGTGCACCCCAGAGGTTGCACCGCACACATTGCACCACACATGGATTGCGTTCCATTTGTTGCATCGCATACATTGCAACACATCGGTTGCACCGCATTGCCTTCCCCACAGAGGCTGCGCCGCATACACTGCACCACATAGGTTGCACCGAATATACTGCATTACCTAGGTTGCATCGCATACCTTGCACCACGCCTAGATTGCATTACATAGGTTGCACCGCAGGCGCTGGTCACATAGGTGACACAGCATAGACTGCAGCACATAGGCTGCATCGCATACATTGCACCCCCTCCATTGCACCGCATTGGGTGCACACTATAGGTTGCATCGCATACATTGCCTACATTGCACCGCATATGTTGCATTTCCTAGGTTGCACCGCGTGCCTTGCACCACGTGTAGCGCGCCGCATAGTTTGCAATAACCCACTAGTTTGGGGCCACGCTGGCTAACCTATAGTGGGTTGGCTCGTCGCATAGGCTCAAACTTGCGCGCGTTTCGCGCGTTGGCGCCTGGCGGCTTGGACATGGCGCAGCGCGTGCAACAGGTGCTCGGCGCAGGCGCCCGCCAGGGCGCGCTTTGCCCCAGTGGCCGCAATACTGGGCAGACGCGCCACGCTGGCATGTGACATGTAGCTTCGCCCGCGCTCGAGCAGCCGCGCGCGGCGTCGTCCGCGAGCAGTTGCCGCGCAGCGCTGGGCCCCGCGTTCTCGGGGATCGCGCGCCTGGCCGCGCATATTCGCGCGGGGCAGTTGTCATGCGAGGCGCGCGTTCGCATGCCGAGCGTCGCTTGTCGGGGCGCGCGGGGCCAGCTTGCCCGACGCGGCGTCGCGCCGCGGAGTGCGGGCGCGAGCTCGGCGCGCGGCGCTGCAGACCTGCCCTTGCGGGTCGCTGGCGGCGCGGCGCAAGCGTCGCGAGGGGCGCGCGGCGCGCGGTCGCGATGATCCCGCGCGGCGCGCTTTCGCGCGCGGCGAAGAAGGCGGCACTGCCCCCAGCCAGGGGTCTGGGCGAGGATGGCGGCCCGCCTGCACCGCCGCAGCCCGTTGGTCGGCCCGACGGCCGCACGCCGCCTCTGGCCCTCGGGCCGTTTCTCCTTCATCCGTTTCCCTTAGCCAGCTGTCGGCGCACGGAGCGCACCAACGCGGGTGCTGCGGCGGGGCGAGGGACAGCGGCGCGCGCGTGCGCGTTCGCTTCTTATACGCATTCTCCTGGCGCGTCGCAACAGATCTTGCCGACGCCGCGCCTGGGGGCCTGGCGGCTCGCGCGGGCGGCGCCGCGCGGGCTGGCTGTTTGTTTGAGATGGGGTGCGGGGGGTGGGCCGTTGGGCGCGGGAGCTGCGCGGTGGCGGCGGCGCCTGAGCGGCGATTGTGGCGCGTTGCCCGCGCGGGCGAACGCCCGCGGGCTCGGCCGCGGAAGCGGCGACGTGTGCTTGGCCCCGTGGGCGGCCCCATGAGCGGGCCCGCAGCGCGCGGGGCGTTGTGTGCAGGCCCCCACGGGTGCTTCGCCTTGCGCAGGACCGATCGGGCGCGCCCCCGCGCGATGGGCGCAGCGGCATGGGCCCTGCGCGGCGGGCTGCGCGAACCTCTAGGGGCGAAATGCCGCGGGCGGGTCCCGCGCTGCGGGTTGGCGCGCGGGCGGCCCGCTTTGGGTGTGAGCTTTCGGGCGGGGCTCGCGCGCTGCGGTATGCGGGCGTAGTTCTGTCGCGGGGCGGCGTCTTCGGCATGGCCTCGTGGGCGAGGCCGCGCGCGGGGGCCCGCGCGTTCGGCTTCGCTGCGGGAATCCACGCGTTGGGTGTCGCAATCGGGTTTGCGTCAGAAGGGGGGGGGGGGGGGTCGCGGTTGCGTCCTGCGCGGGCGCCGCCGAACAACTGCCCGCCGATGTAGACTCATTTGCAAGCGGCGGGCTAGCGCGCGTCAGCGGGCGCGTCGCCCGCCGTCTCGCTGCGGCGCGGGCGGCGGGTAGATGGCTCCAGCGAGCCGAGCGGAAGGATGCGCCGCAGCCGCCGTCGCGCTGCGTCGTGGAGGCGCGACTGCGGCGTTGCCGCGGCGCGGCAACGCGGCGACTCAAGATGGCGCTACAGCTGATGGCGCAGCCCGAGGCGCATCGCGCGCGGCCGCAACGGCGCAACGCGTCGGCGGAACGCGCGCCGCGCGCCAGCGGGGCAACGCAGCGCCCGCGCCAACTGAGTGGCGTCAGTGGTGTAGCCAACGCTGGCCGCTCAGGCGCCCCAGAGCATCTGCGCGTCTGAAGCTTTGCATCATACCATAATTCCGTCAATGGGTGGGTTTCGGGGTCGGTCGCGGCGCAGCGGCGCGCGGGGCGAGCGCCCTGGCTGCACAACGTCCGCGGGTCGGTTGCACGTCTGGCGCGCCAACCGCGGCGGTCCCCCCCCCCCCACCCCCCGCACACACACACACACACACACCGCCACCACCACCACCCGCGCAAGGGCGCTGGCGGGGCGATGTCATTCGCGCCGCGGCGGGGGCGCGTCGCTGGAGCAACCGCGCGCGGGGGGCCCTGCCATCGCGAGCTTCAAGCGCGATGGTTGTCCTTTGGCGTTGTCGCCCCCTTGACGGCGCTGAAGAGCAGCGCTGAAATGCCGATGCAACGTTGGCGGCTGGGCCGCGACATCGGGGCGTCGGCCAGACGCAAGCCGACGGCAAGGCGCCGCGCCCATACTGCACCGCCCAAGTTTGGTCTCGCCCGCGCCGCCCAATCGGGCGCTGGAATTATTCGGCGCGCCCCCGCGCGCGCGAGCTTGCGAGCCTCTGCGCAACGCGTGGCGAGCGCAGGCGGTGCCGCAACGACGATTGCGAGGGGGGGCATGCTCGCGCGCGGGGCCACCTTCGCCGCAACGGGTAGGGACTTACAATCTACATTCGCCGCGCCCTCGGTCTCGGCCGTTGGCATCCGCGGCTGGGTGGGGGGTGGGGGCGCGGCTTGCGCGCGCCCTCCGCGACCTCGGGGTTCGCCGCGGCAAGCAGTGGGCGGGGGCGCCGCGGGCCTGGTCGACTCGGCACCGCCGCAATAGCCTGGCCCATGGCGGCGGGCAACGTATCGGGCCCGACGCGGCGAGCCCAGCCGCGGCGCCAATGGCCCACCCGTCCAGGACATTCATGCTACATGGAAGCGCACCCGCACAGCGTAATTCCATGTGACGGTGTACGCGAGCAGCGCAGATCTTGCGGCGGGTGCGCTTTTCTTCGCGGGGTTTACAAGCGAGCTGCTGCGTGGGGTGCGCGCGCTCCTCGGGCAAGCGCGCGAAGTTTGGGCTTGGGGGCTAGCAGCCGCGCGGGGCAAGCGCGCGCGATTGCCAGGCGCGCGCGGAACGCGAGGGGGATGGGCACAACGCCCCCTTCAACACAATGCAAGTTCGGCGCTTCTCGCGGAGGCGCCAGCGACAATGCAGGTGTTTCTTGGGGGCAGGGCGCAGGTTCAATGACTTCCCGACGAGAATACAGCGGCGCCCATATGAGGAAACCCCGCCCCAGGAGACGTTCCAAGCCAAGGCGCGCCATGAGCAAGCAACGCCTCAGGCATCATGCGTGCGATCTCGGCGATCGAGGCGCCGCGGCGCGCTCCTGCGGCTGAGCCGAGGGCCCTAAGGCGCTGCGGGGTTCTGAAGTACGCGCGGCGGTGCGCGGCCCTGGGCGCAACATGACGTCGCGTGCAGCGCCGCGCCGACATAAAGTTCGAATCGCCGAGGAAGGCCTGAAGAACGCCGAATGCGGCCCATTGGCTCTGCAAGCCCAGGGGGGGGGGGGGGGCGAGGGACGCCAACTGCCGAATGCTGTATCTGCATAATATTTGCAGCTCCAGGGGTGCCACCTGGAAGCCAGAAGGTCGCCTGCCACGGCCAAGGGCCCGCTTCGTTAGCCGACCCAGCTGATCTGCATGCGCGTGGCAAGCGGATCCGCCATCAGCGCTGCGCGCTTTGGCGGTGCCGCGTAGAATTGGGCAAACTCGCTGGTTGCTCGCCAGGTTAATCCTGCGACACGCCTCTTCAACGGCGCCACCGCGCGCGCGCTGACATCCGCCCCCCTGTGCTACCCCCCAGCGGCGGCGGCGGTAACCCCACGTGTGCTACCTTATCGCCAAGCATTCGCCGACGCGGTGCGCCTGCGGGTACATTTTCGGTAGGTACTTCGGGATGTACCCTGCTCGGTATCTAGATTCGGCGAGGTACTTCGGGAGGTACGTTGGGAGGTACTGGGAGGTACGTAGGTACCAATCCGACGGTACCTGCGTAGGTACTGTGGGATGTACTTTTCCAGCTCGACGGTACTTCGGTAGGTACTTTTTCAATCCGACGGTACCTGCGTAGGTACCTGCGTAGGTACTTGGGGAGGTACTTTTCCAATCCGACGGTACTTCGGCATGTACTTTAGGTACCTGAGGAGGTACTTCGGGAGGTACGTAGGTACTTAGGACGGTACTTTTTTCGTCCGACGGTACTTTGGGAGGTACATTTTTCGCCCGACGGTACTTCGGGAGGTACTTTTCCCGTCCGACGGTACTTCGGTAGGTACTTTTTTCAATCCGACGGTACCTGCGTAGGTACTTTGGGATGTACTTTTCCAATGCGACGGTACTTTGGCAGGTACCTTGGTATGTACTTGCGTAGGTACTTCAATTTCGGAGGGCACTTGCGCATGTACTTTGCCGCGCCAGTGCGATGTTCAAGCGCGCGGCTAAAAAATCGGCATGTACTTCGGGATGTACTTTGGGAGGTACCTCGGCGGCCGCGGGTATTCAGTGGCCCGCCCCGCCCCCCGCCCTCCCGCGGGCGGGTATGCCGCGGGTCGGGGCAGCCCGCGGGCTGGGGGGCGCCCGCGCTAAGTTCGCGCTGGGGCAGCGGGCGCGCGATGCCCGCCATCGTATTCTACTGGCGCGCGCGGGCACAGTGGCGCGGGCTG
This sequence comes from Prorocentrum cordatum, assembly GCA_963575745.1. Taxonomy (NCBI): domain Eukaryota; class Dinophyceae; order Prorocentrales; family Prorocentraceae; genus Prorocentrum; species Prorocentrum cordatum. The sequence goes on from CAUYUJ010001175.1 coordinate 69,075, forward strand.
GCGATGCGAGAATTTTCGTTTTTACCAGGCGCGGTGAAACCTGCGTTTTCAGGTGGGTTTTATCGAAAATGTACACACCCCGCTCAACCGTGGCCTGTCGCGCCTGGGAGAATTTCGCCGTTCGAAAGGTTGGGCATGTGCGCGCGATGGCATTTGCCGCCCCCCCCCCCCCCAGCGCGCAGGGTGCCATTCGCAATTTCACTCGCCTTCTGCATTGCGGCAGGCTGCGTTCACCATTGTCTGCCAGGCGCGCTGCGGGCCTAACGGCGACAGCGCGGGCTGCTGGTCGCGCGCTGCGGCGTCGGGCCTTCACCGTGCGCCGCGGTGGGCAAGCGGCGCGAGAGCGCACCTTCCTTTCCACTCGCCAGCGTCGCTGCGCTCGGCTACATGCGCCCCTCTTGTAGGGGCGCTTCCCCTGTGGCCCCGACGGCGCCCCCAATGCAAGCAGCGACGCCGCTGGGCGCGGCACCATCTGGCGCGGTGGCGCCGACGGCGGCGGCAGCGGTGGATGGGCGGGGTGACGGTGGTGGTGGTGGCGGGGCACGCGCGCGCACGCGCGTGCGTTGCGCGCGCGCGAACGGCGGTGGCGCGCGCGCGGGGCGGGCGGGCGGGCGAGGATGCGGCAAGACGGGGGGGGGGGGCGCTGCGGGGCAACAGCCCGTGCCGCGCCAGCTCGCAAGAGAACCGCTGGGCCCGCTCAAACACCCGCTGCCTGGTGCCCGATGCCAAGTTGCAACAGGGCGCTTGCAGAAGGGCGTTTTGCTTCGGGCAAGCTGGCGGCCGCGGTGGAAGGGGCGGCGGCGGCGCGCGCGGCGCGGGGTTGGCCCCGTCGCCTGGCGCGCGGCTGAGCAACGGTTCCCGTGGCTGGCGATTTGGGGCGTTCGGTTTAGCGGCCGACTGCACAAAGCGCGCGGTCGCGGGCGCGCACGATTGGGGCGTCGGTCGCGGAGGTCGGCGCCGCTGCCGCTGCGTGCGCGATCGTGGCCCGCTGCAGTTGGCGATGTGACTCGGCTACTTGGTTGGCGCTGCGAGTCGCACGTCTCCCCGTGCTGATCTTGCCCCCTGCCCGCGCCGCGCAAGTGCCTGCCCCGCGGGCGAGGGGGGGCGACGCGGGCCGACGGACCCTCGCCTGGGCGCATCGGGATCCGAGCGCGCGGGGGGCAGGCCCGCGGCCGCGGCTTCGGCCGCGCGGCGCTGGGCGTCGCGCGCGCAGCGGGCGCGAGACTCGGGCGCAGCTGCGTTCTACCAGGGTCACCGCGCTGGGGGGCTCGCGCATTCGAGCTGCAGGGGGCCCATCGCAAGTGGCACTGTGGATTTTGCCATTGGCCTGGCGCGTCGGGCTCCTGGCAATCGTCGGTCCGCTTCGCTTCGGCGCGGGTGTCGCCCGCGGCTTGTCGCGCCTCGCGTCTACCCCCCGCCCGCTGGCGATTCCGCGGAGTGCTGGTGCATTCGCAACTGAATGCCAGGGCCTGAGGGGTCGGGCCCGCGTTCGGCCGCGAGCGCGGGCGCGCTCGCCCGCGGCGTTGGGATCTGCGCCCGCGTCCCACGGCACGGGGTCTTCAGCAGCTGGCCTGCGCCTGCGGCATGGGGGCGCGGGGCTCTTGGCCGCGCGCGCGCCGATCGCGCGGGGCCGAAGCAATTGCAGGCGCGGTTTTGGCCCTCCCCCCCAAGTCGCAGAGCGCGGTGTTCGCAAGCGGGCGGGGCCCGCGGTTCATGGCCACGGATGCAGGCGCGCGTGCGGCGGGTCAGCAGGTCGCGACGCTGGGCGACGCAATGCGCGAAGTTTCGGGCGCGGCGTGTTCCGCTGATTCGAAGTCGAAGTTCGCGCCCGCTTCGCGGCCAACGCATGTCGGCATCTGCTCCTGCCTTCAGGCGCCGCGCTCTCGGACTGCATGGCCCGCGCGCGCAGTGGTGGCCCGTTGCGGCGGGCGCCGAGTTCGGCGATCTGGCGCTGCTGGGTCAGCGAGCAGTGGAAGGGAGCGGGCACGCAAGTGCAATATTATTGCATGGTGGTTGGCGCGGCGGGCGCCACTGACGGGCGCGCAGCGCTGCGGTCCTTGGGCGTGGCGCATATATGCGCGCGCGTACGTGCGTGGTGGTGGCGGGGGCCAACGCCAGCGGCGTTCGGCGCTGGGCTGGGCTTCGCGGTTCGACGCCAGCGCGCGCGGCGGCGGCGGCGGGGCAGAAAAGGGCGGGGCGAGGGGGGGGGGCGGTGGCGCGCGCCAGCGCGGCGTCGGAATTGCGGCGCGCGGCAAGGATTGGCGCGCGCTGCCAGGGCGACGGGCGTTTTTTTTTCCATCGGGCATGGGCAGGGCGCCGCGCTGCAGCCGTGGCGCCCAGAGCTCGGGGAGCGCGCGCAAGCGCGCCGCGCGTGGAAGCGCGCGGGCCCGCGGCGCATCGCCCAAGGGGCAGCGGCGCAACGCGCGCCGCTATTGGGGCGAGCGCCGCCCCGCCTCCTTCGCCAAGGGGAATCGCGCCACCGCTGTCTGCGCAATCGCTGCGCCCGCCTGCAGCGCCGCGCGCCGCCGCCGCCCGAATTCTTGTTCGGGCAAGTACTTGAATGTAGGGGTTCGTGTTTGCGTTGGCCATCTCGCCCCCCGCCCCCCAGCAAAATCGCGGCCGCGCCGCCCGCCGCCGCCCGTCGCCGCCCGTCGCCGCCGCCGCCCGCAGCCGCCATCCCCGCCCGTAGCTGCTCGCGCTGTCCGTCGCCGCCCGCCGCCGCCCGCCGCCGTCGCCGCCCGTCGCAGCCCCGCCGCCCGTCGCCGCCCGCGCCGTCCGTCGCCGCCCGCCGCCGTCGCCTCGGGGTCATCGCAGCAAAATCGCAGCCGCGCCGCCCGTCGCAGCCCGTCGCCGCCCGTCGCCGCCGCCACCCGCCGCCGCCGCCCCCGCCCGTCGCCGCCCGCGCCGCCGGTCGCAGCCCGCCGCCGCCCGCCACCGTCGCCGCCAGTCGCCGCCATCTCCGCCCGTCGCCACCCGCGCCGCCCGTCGCCGCCCGCCGCCGCCCGCCGCATCGCACGCATTGCACCGCGTATATTGCATAGCGCGGTCTGCGTCGCATGCATTGCACCGCACAGACTGCGCCGCGTCGACTGCGTCACGTATGTTGCACCACTTACACTGCACCGCGCATGCTGCACCCAACGGGTTGCGCTACATGGGTTGCGCCGCGTGCATTGCACCACGCGTAGGTTGCTTTTCATAGGTTGCGTCGCGGACATTGCACCACGTAGATGGCACCGCGTAGACTGCATTGCATAGGCTGCATCGCACAGATGGCACCACATAGACTGCACCACACGCATTGCAACACACAGGTTGCCTCTCGTACGCACACCGCACACATATTGCATCACGTAGGCTGCAACGCCTACATTGCACCGCAGAGTGCAAAGCATGAGCTGCAACGCACAGGATGCATGGCATACATTATTACCATATAGAACGTACCGCAAATATTGCATTACATCGGGTGCATATCATACACTGAACCACGTAGAGTGCACAACATAAGCTGCATTACGTCGGATGCACCGCATACATTGTACCACATAGGTTGTACCGCGTATATTGCACTACGTAGGTCGCATGGCATACATTGCACCACAAAGGCGCTGCATTTACTGGAACACATAGGCTGCATCTCATCTATAGCAGCACGTTGAATTGCACCGCAAAGTTTGCATTACACGGGTTGCATCGCATACACAGCACCACGTATATTGCACCGCGCCTGTTGCAATAATGGGCCCTTTGGGGCCCACGCTGGCTAACGCATGAAATTCTACAGAAATCAACTACCATCACCACTCGGCGCTGCTCATTCACTGCAAAACGCACCGCCACAATTACGCGTTGCCCCTGTCATGTGCATTCTATCCTCGTGGTCAGAGCCGCCATCTGGTCCAAGCTAGTTGTAGCACGCGCGCATTTCGAAGGCGTACCATTGTCAGGTGAAGTGTGCTGGCGCCAATGGAGTTCCAGTTGACGGGGAGCCTCAACCTAGTTGTCACAGACCCCACCAAACCCACGAGCTACGAGCAACGGGTCGAGGCAACGATCCCTTGTACTATCCTCATCATTGGACCTCAGTACTCCGACCCGCCCGCGCCGACCGAAGTTTCTTCTGTTTGCTCGGAGGGCCACCGTCAGGAGACAGACGGCGACAAGCAGGCTGGGCCAGAGGATGAGCACAACAATTTTAAGCCCCCTTTGTCTTTGAGCGCCCAGGAGCTGTCACATTTCGACTCGGGCTGGCGAGCAGAGCAAGCGTGCTATGACGCCGAGAACGGCGTTGCGCCGCGGGCCTGCCTGCCAGCTGACGAGGGCGCCGAGGAAGTTCGGCCGCACCTTGGCCAACTGGCGCCTTCTGGGTGGATTGCTCCTCCGAAGCGTGGCTCGGGCGCTGCCGACGGCGACCCTGAGGGGGGACCGCCGGGGGCATCTTGCGCCGAGGTTGCCGCGGGCGCCGCGGCGAGCGCGGTGGCCAACACGCCGCCAGAGCCGTCGGCGCCGAAGCGTGCGGTCCCAGAGGCCGACACACATGCAGTTTGCGTTTTAGTTGAGGATAGCCCTCAGAGGAAGAGGGGGGCCCAGGCAGATCTGCCGATGTCAGCCGAGCATGCCAGCCGTCTCGACAGCAGCGTTGGTGCGAAGACGCCCGCAAAGTTTGGTGTCACTTCGCCCGCCTCGGAGACGCCTGCGAAAAGCTCGGACCCAGCGTTCGGGCAAATCGTGCCTCCTCAGAGCAAGCGTCGTTGGATCTTGAAGCCAAGTTTTGGCGGACCAGCCCCGAGCGGTTACAGCGAGAGTGCGGCCGCCCTGGCGCTTGAGAGACGGGGCTGGATTGACGTGGCCGACGATTCGCATGGCTGCGTGTTTGACCAGCTCGGCCACCAACTTGCATCTGCCAGCCAGGTTGTGCGTGACCCCGAGGGCACGGAGCAATAGCGAGTCGCTGGTGCAGTTGCCAAGGCAGCAGCGCCTCAATGATGACAGAGAGGGGGACGACGATGATGACGGGGGGGTCAATGACCACGCCAACGATGAGGGAAGGGGGCGGGATGAATGTTATGATGAGGCAGCTGCACCCTTTTATGTGAGTCCTCGCATGTGGATTTTCGCGTGCATCTTCGTTGCTGGCGCACCATCGGCGCGCAAGTGTGAACAATTTCTTGCTTCGAGCGTCGCTTGACGCAGTCTGGGGTGTGCGGTCGAGTGGCCGCCTGACTCGTGCGACGCCTCCTGGCGCGACCGTGCTGGCCGTCGAGGGGTCGCGGCTAGATGCCGCTGAAAACCAACCGTCCTCCATTACAAGCCCGCCCCCCTCCTTCCTTCTCGCGATTCCCTTCCCCGTCCCCCCCTGCCCCCTCTTTCTCGCCCTCCACCGCCACTCATCTTGCCGATCCTCATCACCCGTCCTCTTCCCTCCCTCCTCCACCTCCTCCATTTCGTAAAGTTCTTCCTCACATTCGCCTCATCCGTTCGCCGCTCTGCTACCATGTTTGTTTGGTTGAACGTGCCTCCGCCTGCTCCCCCTCTTCCACCGCTTCGTCATATAGTAATTTACTGTCCTCTCCCCTCCACCTTACTGAGTTCCCTCTTATCGGCACTTCCACAACTCGTTCGTCCATTCCGTCCTTCGCTAGGTCCTCGCAACCTCCTCTCGGGTCGCCCTCGAGCGTGGTAGCGTCGTCACAATCGGCGTCGTCGTCATCCTCCGCTTGCGTCTGTCTTGCCCGCCCGCGCCTGCCTCGCCACGCGGGCGCCGCCACCGTGGACGACGTCCGCGCGGCGGTCGCAGCAGGCCCGCGCCCCGCGCGTGCACTGCGCTCGCGCTGGAAGAGGGCGCGGGGGGAGATGAGGGGGTGAGGCCAGGAGAGGTGGAGGGGGGAGGTCGAAGGGCGGAAGGATGAGCGGGGATCGGTGGTAAGGAACCGACTTGGGAGTGGAGGAGGGTTAACTGAAGGAACGGTGGAGAGGAGGCGGTTGAGGACCAGGCTGGTGTCATGCGCGCGTTGGGCACCCTCCCTACCAGCGTTGGGCGCCCCCGCCAACCCATCCAGATACGATGCCCAAGTGAGTTGCATGGACGAGTTGCTATCTTGCCCATCGCATAGCTAATAAGATGGGCATCAAAGGTCGAAATAAGTCTCGGATAGCCTCTTGGAACAAATAAAGTGTTAGTACGGACGTCTTGTGCATTCTCTCGTGGTTCTCTTGGGGCCATATTGGTGTCCTCTCGGTGCAATGTCAAGGGCTCTGGGGTTCACTCGGGGACAGCCGATCAAACCAGGAGTTGTGCTTCCTCCCCCTCAACAGTAGGGCTCGAATTATCCACTATTGGGGGCTGCGTTGGGGTGATCTCAGGGCGCTCCTGGACGCCCTTGGAGCCGCCCTGTGCGCTTTCTTGTGCCTCTCAAGTGTCCTCCTGGGTTTTATTGGGGCCATCTCGAAGCCACCTGAGTCGATCGGAGTCGAACCATCGAGTATCACCTGGTCCTCTGTACGACCTTTTGCCCGTTCTGTGTATCTCTTGGGTGGCCCCGTGCCTAGTTGGAGCCACATTTGGAATGGCGTTGGGCCTCTTGGGGACACTTTCGAAAGTACCTGGAGCAATCGTGGGCTATCGCGCTCGATCCTCTGGAGACCATCTCTGGCCATCGGGGCCCCTCTCGGAGCCATATTGGGCCACCAACTACCCCATTACATCTGGCGGGGCCCTTCGTCCAGACCCAGGGGGGCGGGGGTAGGCGGAGGAGCGCCCCCGCTCCCGAAGGGGAATACTGTCCTTATATATAGTTCCACCGAATGTTCCAATGGCATGGCTCACATGTGAGGCCGCGTGCAAGGTGGCGCACCTCCCGCACAGCTCGTTGCCCTATAAGGAGCTCCGCTAACAAACGGCCACTCTGTGTTTATCCCATCGCTCGCCGTTCTCCCGCCTCCCCGCCCTGCGTTGCATCGATGGGCCGTCCGACGAGACCTGGGGTTCTCGCTGTGTGGTCGGTGGCGCTGTAGTGGCCGTTCCAGACAGGCGACCGCCGCCCTCCCCATTGGTCGGCCCATGTTGTGATCCCCATTCACCCTCAGTTGCCCCACAGTGCCATTTTGGCTCAAATTCGCGACAGGATTCGAGCACACTCCTGTTTGTAGTTCGACGGGCCCAGTGTGAGCACTGACACACCGTCACTCTCTCTAGCGACCTTGCCATGGGCAAGCGCGGCCAGAAGGCCGACACTCAACCACCGTTGCCGAGGACAGCCGGAGCCGCCCGCAAGCGCAGGAAGAGTGGCAACGGCGGCGGCGATGGAGACGACGTGCACTCCCAACCCCAGCTCTCGTTGGCTGCGTTCTCGTCCGCTTTCGAGTGCGGCACGTGTGGTTGCACCGACACCGAGCAGAAGATGAGGGACACGACGGTGCCGTCCTGCACCGCCTGCTTCGACAGGTATTCCAAGGGCTTCACCCAGTTCGGCTCCTTGGAGGTAGTCCAGCTGGGCGTGCAGGACGAGGATTCGCACATCCACGACTGCTGGGAGGAAGCCAAGCGAACCGAGGCGGGCGAGCGCGGGCAGTTCTTCCCGACGTCCGTCGACGAGGGGACAGAGTTCATCGTCTCGGTCGTGAAGCCGATGGTCGGCTTGAGTCGCGCGCAGCTCGTGGCAGACGTGCTCCACGATGACCCCGAGAAGCTGGGCATCAAGCTGCAGGACCTGCCCGACCACGAGGGGAACTGCTACAAAGGCATCTTGATACCCAACCCGAACCGCCCGTACCTGGAGTACGACGTGGCCACCCAAGTCGTCGCCAAGATGGCCGCGCACAAGATGGTGCCGTCCCAGCAGATGTTCGAGGCGCAGTCTGCGGGCACGTTCGCGTACGTGAAGAAGGATCGGTGCGGTGGAACACTGGGCCACTCACGCTTAAGTGTCCGACAGCGGCCTTCGCCCCCTCTACCTTCTTTATCGTTCCTCAGCCAGCCGTGTTGGTTGTTGGGCATTTCTCCCGCCGCTCATCCTCCTCCCCCTTCTGGACCTGGCCCTGCTAATTGCTGGTGCATATTCTCTTGACCCTCTTCCATATCTTTCTTGTCGTCCTAGTCCTCCCCACCCTCCTCCCTCGTCACCTTGTCCCCCCCTCTTACTCCGCCCGCTCCTCCCTTCCCCATCCCCCCCCTTCGTTCAGGGGATGGGGGTAGCGATCGGGGCCAGGGGCGCTGTCGGGCATCCTTGCGCGAGTTGCGCAGTGGACCCCTCTAAGGCAATTGCGCAGGAGAGCAAGATGAAGACCGTCTGCGTGAAGGCGCGCACGGATAATCATACCTTGGAGTCCTTGAGGTTGAAGGGGGATGCCTACAGGAAGGCGCAAGAGGAGCTCAAGGTGGCGCGCCAGCTTGCCGAGGAGCACGACTCGAGCCAGTTCGGCAGCCCGAGCGGTGCCCAAGCGGCTGCTGGGTCGCAGCTTGGTGGAGCTGTTGCTGTTTCGGCTGGCCCGATGCTGAACCCGACGGCGATGGCCTGCTCGCGGACCGTCTTCACGGGCGAGGGCGGCCGCGGTGTGCCGAGGACCCCAGGAGCGAAGCCCCGCACAGCCAAGTCGGCGGTGTCCGAGGCAAAGCAGTCCGAAGTGGAGGAGCTCGTCGATCGTCGCATTGCCGCTCTGGGCGTGAACAGGTGCTGGTCAGGCGTCGCCATGGGCCGCGAACTTCGCTGGGCCAAGGAGTCGCATGCGAGCATCATGGAGTCGAATCCCACGGTGCAAGATTCAGAGACCGCGGACAAACTACGTGAGCACATCTCGGTCTGCGACGCGATCTGCGGGCTCGTCGAGAAGCCCATCGCGACCGTGCCGAAGCAAAAGCTCGAGGACCTCCTCTGTGCCATCGAGAAGGGCGACGAGGATATGCCGAGCAAGTGGAAGATGGACGTGCTGAAGCTGAAGGTCAGTGGTTCACGCTGGGGGTGGGTCATAGGCAGCAATCGGTCGAGCGCGCAGGGCGGTGTTCATCTCCGCTCCGCGGGCCCAGCCGAGCTTTCGATTCGGACGCCGACCCCCCTGGCGTTGCCTCGAAGGTTACAGAGACGATCAAGTTGCCCGACATGGACATGAACGATTTCTTTTACATCATCGCGCCATGGGAGGTGAGTCATCCAGATGGCAACGTTGACTACAAGTTCAAGCCGACGCGCCCAAGGGTCATCACTTGCGACGGTAGCGTCTCGGACAAGATGTCCAGTTGCGAAGGGTTCTTTTCGGAGGCGCTGGCCTACCACATCCAGGCTGGCAGGGGCGGGCAGTCCAAGCTTGTCGCGTTCTGCAGCACGTGCCTCGACTGGCTCGACGACAAGTGCCCTGACGATGAGACCTTCGACGAGCTCGTTTCGTCGATGACTACGCGCTTGCAAGCGCTGCTGTGCATCGCAGACCCCATGTGCCTGGAGTACAGCGACGCGCTCACGACAATGACGGATGCCAGATCGTCGGAGCTTGGGAAGGTGTGCTTGCGCCACCTGAACTTGGCCGTGAAGCGCTCGACGCACTACACTGCTCCCAAGGCCAAGCCCACGTTAAACGCCCGAGGGCAGTTGTCCGCGCATGTCGGGGGTGCGGCAGTTGGGCGGGGGGGGGCTAGGAGGTTCTCCGTGCGATTTGTTTCTAGCGAGGGCGGGGGCGAGGGGTGGGGGGAGTGACCGGAGAGGAGTTGGGGGCGGAGGGGATCCAGGTGGGCCTCGAGTGGGGTGTGGATGTGCGGGGTGCCTGGGTAGTGGACGGGGCGGCCATTGGGGCGGCGTGCATTGATTGGTTTCTGCCCCCCCCTCGCGCGCGCCCCAATGGCCGACCCGTCCATCATAGAGCCCCTCGCCATCCTTTCGCGCCCAGCTCGGAGCCCAGTTCGCCTCCGCTCCGTCGCCCCTCGCGACAGCCTCGACATGCGCGGGCCTGCCCCCCAGCGAGTTGTTTCCAACGTGGTGGGCTTCGGCATAGGAAGAGTTCGACCAGTTCTACCCGAAGACGAATGAGCTTTTCCCCGTGATGATGAAGACGATGTCGACGCTGGACGCTGGCTCGGACATCAACGCGGTGGTGCAGTCTGGGTCTCTGAAGGCCGCGCTCGAGATGCTGCCGAATGTCGTGACGTATTGTCGGCCAGGGTCCTTCGACAATTTCAAGCTCAAGGTGGCCGCGAAGATCGGCGAGTACGTCGACTGCTACGTGTTTGGCGACGGTGTCGACGGCGCGGCTGACCCCGCACTGACTGCGTGGCTGGCCGAGATGAAGGCGCTGCTCATCATGGCTAAGACCAGCTTGCCAGAGAAGCTCTCCTTGTGGCTGAAAGCGTTAGACCAGATCGAGAGGAGGGAACGCGACATCAACCAGTTCAACGCCTGCCAGGGCCTCTCGCGGCTTGCGACGTCCATGACCGAGGAGTTCCTGACCAATCCCGAGAAGCGCCACGGAGTGATCCCCGTGATCGATTCTGTGCTGGCCGCTGGCGGCAAGGGCGTTGCGGACTACAGGGGCAGCGCCGCCGCCATCTTCTCGCACATCTACGAGTGTGCTTGCAAGAACTGCGGTGAGCCGAAGGACGTGACCCCGTACCTGCACATCCTCCTGAAGCTCGCCGAGACAGATTGGTTGGTCGAGGACCATGCGGCCAAGCTCAACAAGGTGACAGTCATGCTCCAGCACTGGGGCCCGCTCGTGCAGCACCGCGAGGAGTGGATACGATTGGCGGGCGACGACAAGTCTCGGCTGCTTGAGGTCAACGCGGTCCGCGTCGTGCAGGGCATTCGCTCCACGATCTTGTCTATCCAGGCCGCTGGCTTCGCGCACGAGGTGATCAGTTTAAACGTGGACCTGCAGGCATCGATCGACGAGATGAATGTGGCAGCGCAGGCGTGCACGGACATGATGACGGCATCCCTCCAGCAGAAGACGAATGTGTTGAAGCCGCTCTCCAAAGGCACCGACTCCTACGACCAGTCATGGGGCACGGGGCTGAATGAGGGCGTGGGCATCGAGAAAGTTTTGCAGCGGGTTGAGGAGACCATCTTGACTATTGACGGGAGTGCCTACCAGACGATGATCAATGAGGTGAATGAGGCCATGGCGCAGGCGAAGTCGTGGGCTCAGACCTTCGACGTCACGACAGACAGCGAGGCCATCAGTGAGGCCAATGACGTATTGAAGATGGCCCTCGCCACGAAGTACACTGCGCTGTTGATCCACGCCTACAAGACGAACAACGGTCAGCCGCCGAAGCTGCGCCGCGTCGTGAACACCTACAAGAAGGAGATGATCGAGGCGAACATCATGAGCTACGTGCGCTCGGACGTCGTGGAGTGGGCGGCGAAGCTTTCGTCGCTCAAGGGCTGACAGCACAGCCCAGTGGCGCGATGCGCCGACGTCATCCACTACGGCGCTGGGATCAGCGCGTGCGACGCTGGCCAGAGAGAGTGTTGGAACATCTAATTTTCGCCATCATACCCGTATCTTTGCAATTCCCATATCCTCTCTACCCTCTCGCTTTCATCCTCCCCTCATCCTCATCCCTATCCTCTCGCCTGTACTCTCGCACTCGCACTCCGAACCTCATCTCGCCACCCCTCCCTCGCGCCCTCATCCTCGTCCTCCTCACCATTCTCCTGGCACCAGTGAGCTCCCACCCTAAAGATGCTTGCACGATCACGGTCGGCAGGTCGTGATTTCGTTCTGCGTTCCATTTTTCCGACACCCTAGATTATCATTTCAGGAAGGGTTGATTGAGATACGCGGAGCGTCGACTCTATTACCCCGAAGCCGCACTCCAAGAGCCCCCCCCCGCCCCAAAGCAACGCAAACGAGGCCCCTGCCCGTCGGGGGAACACGGGGGGCAGAGTTGAGGTCCTCTGGGGTTCTGGTGGTGGCATCTGGAAGTATGCTTGGGCTTTCTTGGGGCCGCCTTGGGGCCGCGTGGGTATTTCTCGGCATTCCTGAGATCAGCGGTCAACCGCGGGGTGTATTTCAATCGCGCCGATCCTTCAGGACCAGATCTGTCTCATTCGCGTCCCTCCCAGGGGCGCCCCATGAGCACTCTAGGGCACTATTTGGGTCATTCTGGGGCTTCTAGTGGGGACCTCTCGGAGCCCCATGTGGCGACATTGGAGCCATCGGCTCTCCTTCTCAATGGGTTTGCGGTAGCAAGTGATTCTCTGGCAGGAGGAGGAGGAGGAGGAGGAGGAGGAGGAGGAGGAGAAGGAGGAGGAGGAGGAGGGAGAGGAGGGGGAGGAGGAGGAGGATGAGCAGGAGCAGGAGCAGGGAGACGTTACCATAAGAGAGCTTTGCTTTCGGGCTGGCTCGCGCCCCCCGCCTGCCCGACCCCCCCCGCCGCGGCCCGCCTGCCCGCCCGACCCGCCCGACCCGCTCGTTTGTGTCCGTCCGATCGGTTGCCTGACAGCCCATCCGCCTGCTAAGATGTCCCGCCCTAACGATGCGCCCATTGAGGTCCGCCCGCCCGCCTGTCCGCGATGGCGCGCGTGCCAAACACCTCGCCACCAAGTGCCCAACCTATTATGCCGCGTGGTTTCCATGGTGCAGCTTCGGCTGGCGATCGGCCCCGCTCGCCAATTTTAGGGCGTTTGCCTCGGCGACTGCCTGCTCAAAAATGGTGGGGGTACTTTAGTACCTACTTTTTTCGGCGTAGGTACTTTCGTGGGTACTTTGGTACCTACTTACTTTCGGTGGGGGGTACTTTGGAATGTACCCTACTTCATATCCATGTTGGTACTTTGCCTGTTTCTCTCTCCTCTTGACTCTAGCAGGCACTGCCTTTCACAAAGCCACTCGTTCCACTCATGCGTCGGCGCTGCGTCGAACGCCCGCCGCCTTGAGCCGAACCTGGGCCGAGCCAGAGCCGAACTCGAGTCGAGATGCATCCGAGATAGAATCGAACAGATCCGTGGTGTGCCCCAGTTCCAGCGAAAAGGGGGTGGTGCAATAGATCTGGTGCAATAGATTTGTGGGGCAATAGAATTGGAGTGTGCAATACATTGCGGTGCGCAAATGTATTGCTTGATTTTCGCGTGCAATAACTTAACTGCAATACAATGCAATCCATTCCTCTGGCGCAATACACTTGCCCAAAATCCATTGCGCCACCCCCTTTCAGCTGGACCCTCTTTCTGGGCCACGAGGAAGGAAGGTCCCCCCAGAACGAGCGTCTAACGATGATGGTCCCAGCGACCACGTCGACGAGCTCCATGCTCGCGGGGCTGTCGGAGGCGAGCTCTTCCAGCAGCGAGGCCACGGCCACGATGAGAGCCAGCAGCGCTCCCAGGGCGGAGCACAGCGCGTCCTTGCGGAGCACCTGGCTCTCCAGGTCGCGCGCGAGCCGGAACTTGACGCCGGCCAGGGCCCCGAAGAAGATCGCGGACGGCCACGCCAGCATCGCCCCGTAGTCGGCGCCCTCCTTCTCGGCGGCCGCATGGCTCCCGGGGTCGTAGAGTGCCAGCTTGGCCACCGCAGAGACGAGGAGCAGCGCGGCGAGAATCACGAAGGTCACCCCGATGCCGAGGGAGCTGTTTCGCTCTCGCCTGGCGTCGCGCTCCAGCTTGCGCTGCGCGGCCTGCTGGCTGTCCGCAAACTGCCGTTTCTTCGGCGTCTTGTAGCGCCAGACTACTAAGGTGGAAGATACGAGAGGAAGGGAAAAAGCCGACAAACATAAACTGTTGGCGCTCCGCGCGGATTTCCTGGATCCGCGCTGGGCCCCCGTTGCGGCGCCTTCGTTGCCGCCCCTGGCGCGCTCCGCGCGCCAGGGAGGGGGGCCCAGCGCAGATTCCAGAAATCCGCGCGGAGCGCCAAAAGTTTATGTTTATGGCGTGTTTTCTTCTTCGAGATACGGCATCCAGCATTGACTCGCCGCCGAAGCCGGCGAGGGGCAGCGCATTCTCCGCGATGGCGATGCCGAAAGCGAAGGTGGCCGCAACTAGGGACGCGGCGATCGACACCACGGACACCAGCCTGGCTGTTCTAACCCGCCCGGCCTCCGCTTCCGCTTCCGCCTCAGACAATCGGGGGTTGCTGTAGGTGCCCCTGGCCTAAGGTCCCCCCAGCTCTTCGCTCAATCTCTTGGAGACCTTGGGCCCTCTGGGCCTCGTGAGGGGTGCTCTGGAGGCCGTGGGGGCCTCCTTGGAAATCCTGCTTGAAATCCTGGGGCACCATGGGCCAGGGGCACATCTTGGGGAAACCAAGCGGTACCGATACCGCTACTCCCCGGACCCCTCCCGGGGCGCAGTCTGAACCAGGATCTTGAGGCGAATCCAGCGGTGGCGACGAGGGCCTCCGAGGAGACCCAAACAGGGGTAAACGAGGAAAGGGGTATGGGTACCCTTCCCTTGAACAGGGACCGACCGTCCCGGCATTCCTATAGTCTTACCACGAAATGTTCTTAGAACCCAATAATGTTCTTAGAACAAAAACAATGTTCTTAGAACATAAACCCCATGTGTTAAAACAAGACGCTCTCCGCCAGAAATGTTCTAAGAACATTTTGTGGAAGCCACAAAAGGTTCTTAGAACATTGTTTGGCAGGGCAGGGCTATGGGCGAGCCAGGACGCTTCGCCACTGCTTGATTCCCTCCTCTGACTTCTGGCAACACCCGAGATAGCGTCGCCCCGGAGGCTACGCCGCAGCCCGCCGCCTCGCTGCCTGGCCCCCCGCGGGCGGGCTCTGCGCCCGGCGAGCCGCCGCCGCCGGCCGCCCTTCCCAGCAGCTGCGGCGCCGCAGCGGCGGGGGCGCCGCCGCGGACTTCTCCGGCCACGGGGGCGTGCTCGCTGGCTGGCGGCGAGCGCGGGGGGGAAGGGAGGAGCCCAGAGATCCGACGCTCCCAAAAATTAGCCTGGCGAAGGACCCAACCATATGAAGTTGTGAAAACCGCAAATATGAATATCGTTTTCGGTGGCGCTACCTCTGGGTAGGGGAGACGCATGCGAACACACCTACTGGGGCCGTCGGTGGAGCTCCCTATGGGGCTACGAAACGCTGCCCTGGGTGGGGGAACCGCATGCGGGCAGCCCCACTGGGGCCGTCGGTGGAGCTCCCTATGGGGCTACGAAGCGCTGCCCTGGGTGGGGGAATTGCCTGCGGGCACCCCCACTGGGGCCGTCGGTGGAGCTCCCTATGGGGCTACGAAGCGCTGCCCTGGGTGGGGGAACCGCATGTGGACACCCCCACTGGGGCCTTCGGTGGAGCTCCCTATGGGGCTACGAAGCGCTGCCCTGGGTGGGGGAACCGCATGGGACACCCCCACTGGGGCCTTCGGTGGAGCTCCCTTTGGGGCAACGAAACGTTGCCCTGGGTGCAGGAAACGAACGCGGACACCCCCACTGGGGCCTTCGGTGGAGCTCCCTCTGGGGCTACGAAACGCTGCCCTGGGTGGGGGAACCGCATGGGACACCCCCACTGGGGCCTTCGGTGGAGCTCCCTATGGGGCTACGAAGCGCTGCCCTGGGTGGGGGAACCGCATGTGGACACCCCCACTGGGGCCTTCGGTGGAGCTCCCTATGGGGCTACGGAACGCTGCCCTGGGTGGAGGAACCGCACGCGGACACCCCCACTGGGGCCTTCGGTGGAGCTCCCTATGAGGCTACGAAGCGCTGCCCTGGGTGGGGGAACCGCATGTGGACATCCCACTGGGGCCTTCGGTGGAGCTCCCTATGAGGCTACGAAGCGCTGCCCTGGGTGGGGGAACCGCATGGGACACCCCCACTGGGGCCTTCGGTGGAGCTCCCTATGGGGCTACGAAGCGCTGCCCTGGGTGGGGGAACCGCATGTGGACACCCCCACTGGGGCCTTCGGTGGAGCTCCCTATGGGGCTACGGAACGCTGCCCTGGGTGGAGGAACCGCGCGCGGGCAGGAGGAGGGGGAGGAGGGAGGAGGGGGAGGAGGAAGGAAGAAGGATGGACGCGGGGCGTTGTCTTTTCAAACGAGGACCCAACACGACAGGATGGTTGGGAACATTGGAGTTGCGGGATGTGGGCAGTGTTGGGCCTCTGGGGGCCCTCGCCGGGCCTGGGGAGCGTGAAGAAACAACTCGGGACGATGAACTGGCCCCAGGGCAGTGGTCCGGATTTCTGGGGCCCGCGCACCGAAAAAATTGGAGCAGCCCGATGTCTGGGAGGGGTAGGCCTTCTCAGCAGACTCGGAGTCCCCCGGCCTTCCGAGAAGCATTCTGAGCCTTCCCCGAAGGCACAGAGAAAAGACTCCTCGGAAGGCGCGCGGGGCTCCTGAAGGAAGTCCCGCCGCCTTCTGAGAGAAGGCTTCCTCCTTCTCGCTTCCCCCCCTTCGCTCGCCGCCGAGCTGGGGCCGCGCTCGAGCTGGATCTCGATGTCGACGACTGCCGCCGCCGCCATCCGCAACCCCCCTGGCCGGGCCGCCGTGGCCCGCCACCCTGGCGGGCCGCTCCAGAGGCGCGCCCAGCTCGAGGCTGGGCCTGGCCTGAGCCCGACGAGCTACGGGACCGGTGATCATGTTGCAGCCTCGGGGGGGGCCCAGAGATCTAACGTATTGAATTACCCTGTGACGTACCCAACCCATTTGTATCATGGGAAAGGAAGAGTTGGCCGAAATTTACACGGACAATCAAATTGCAGGATCCGTTGTTTGATATGTAAGCTACTTGGGACACGCGCCAATCGAATGATGCGCAGGAGAACCATACAAGAACGAGGGGCGACAACTACAGGCTCGAAGAGGACATGGGGAGTCGGGACAAAGAGCAGGCGAAAGACGTGCGGGAAGCCCACTGCGCTGGGCCCCCCAGCAGGCCTCGAAAGAAACGACAGATTCACAGATCGCAACCCCCCAGGGATGGCGAGGTCCCATTTGAATCCGCCGTGGGTACCCACTGCGCTGGGCCCCCCAGCAGCCCTCGAAAGTGGCGACAGTTTCACAGATCGCAGCCCCCCAGGGATGGCGAGGTCCCATGTGAATCCGCCGTGGGTACCCACTGTGCTGGGCCCCCCAGCAGGCCTCGAAAGGGGCGACAGTTTCACAAATCGCAACCCCCCAGGGATGGCGAGGTCCCATTTGCATCCGCCGTGGGTGCCCACTGTGCTGGGCCCCCCAGCAGCCCTCGAAAGTGGCGACAGTTTCACAGATCGCAGCCCCCCAGGGATGGCGAGGTCCGCCCTCGAAAGTGGCGACAGTTTCACAGATCGCAGCCCCCCAGGGATGGCGAGGTCCCATTTGGATCCGCCGCGGGTGCACACTGTGCTGGGTTCCCCAGCAGCTCTCGAAAGTGGCGACAGTTTCACAGATCGCAGCCCCCCCCAGGGATGGCGAGGTCCCATTTGAATCCGCCGCGGGTGCACACTGTGCTGGGCCCCCCAGCAGCCCTCGAAAGTGGCGACAGTTTCACAGATCGCAACCCCCCAAGGATTGCGAGGTCCCATTTGAATCCGCCGCGGGTGCCCATTGTGCTGGGCCCCCCAGCAGCCCTCGAAACTGGCGACAGTTTCACAGATCGCAGCCCCCAGCAGCCCTCGAAACGCAGCGACGATCCAGGTAAAAGGCAGGGGGGGAGAGAGGGACGGTAGGGGGTGGGAAAGTTCGCGCGAACAGTGCTCTATTCAAAACGAGAACCCAACGCAGGAGGGTTTGGAAATTAGCCTGGCGAAGGACCCAACCATATGCAATTGTGAATGCCGCAATTGTGCTGGGTGGTGGCGGACGCATGCGGGCGGTGCCACTGGGACCTTCGGTGGAGCTCCCTATGGGGCAACGAAACGTTGTACTGGGTGGGCGAAACGCGGTCAGCAAGGGCTGTGCTGCGTGGTGGCGGACGCATGCGAGCGGTGCCACTGGGACCTTCGGTGGAGCTCCCTATGGGGCCACGAAGCGCTGTACTGGGTGAGTGAAACGCAGGCAGGGAGCAAAGGCTGCGCAGGGTGGTGGCGGACGCATGCGGGCGGTGCCGCTGGGACCTTTGGTGGAGCTCCCTATAGGGCTACGAGGCGCTGTTCTGGGTGGGTGAAGCGCAGGGAACAAGGGCTGTGCTGGGTGGTGGCGGACGCAAGCGGGCAGTCCCACTGGGACCTTTGGTGGAGCCCCCTATGGGGCCACGAAGCGTGCGAGGGGTGTGCCAAAATGGGGTGTGGAACGGCATGCCAGCGCAGCCACTGGGGCCTTCGGTGGAGCTCCCTATGGAGCCACGAAGCGTGTGAGGGGTGTGCCGAAATGGGGGGTGGAACCGCATGCGAGCGTAGCCACTGCTGCGTTCGGTGGAGCTCCCTATGGGGCCACGAGACGTGTGAAGGGCGTGCCGAAAAAGAAAATGGAACCGCATGCGAGCGCAGCCACTGGGGCCTTCGGTGGAGCTCCCTATGGGGCCACGAACCGTGTGAGGGGCGTGCCGAAACGGGGGGGGAACCGCATGCGAGCGCAGCCACTGGGGCGTTCGGTGGAGCTCCCCATGAAGCCACCCACGAAGCGTGTGAGGGGTGTGCCGAAATGGGGGGTGGAACCGCATGCGAGCGCAGCCACTGGAGCGCTCGGTGGAGCTCCCTATGGGGCCGCGAAGCGTGTGAGGGGTGTGCCAGAATGGGGGGTGGAACCGCATGCGGGCGCAGCCACTGGGGCCTTCGGTGGAACTCCCTATGGGGCCACGAAGCGTGTGAGGGGTGTGCAAGAATGGATGGTGGAACCGCATGCGGGCGCAGCCACTGGGGCCTTCGGTGGAGCTCCCTATGGGGCCACGAAACGTGTGAGGGGTGTGCCAAAATGGGGGGTGGAACCGCATGCGGGCGCAGCCACTGGGGCCTTCGGTGGAGCTCCCTATGGGGCCACGAAACGTGTGAGGGGTGTGCCAGAATGGGGGGTGGAACCGCATGCGGGCGCAGCCACTGGGGCCTTCGGTGGAGCTCCCTATGGGGCCACGAAGCGTGTGAGGGGTGTGCCAGAATGGGGGGTGGAACCGCATGCGGGCGCAGCCACTGGGGCCTTCGGTGGAGCTCCCTATGGGGCCACGAAACGTGTGAGGGGTGTGCCAGAATGGGGGGTGGAACCGCATGCGGGCGCAGCCACTGGGGCCTTCGGTGGAGCTCCCTATGGGGCCACGAAACGTGTGAGGGGTGTGCCAGAATGGGGGGTGGAACCGCATGCGGGCGCAGCCACTGGGGCCTTCGGTGGAGCTCCCTATGGGGCCACGAAACGTGTGAGGGGTGTGCCAGAATGGGGGGGTGGAACCGCATGCGGGCGCAGCCACTGGGGCCTTCGGTGGAGCTCCCTATGGGGCCACGAAACGTGTGAGGGGTGTGCCAGAATGGGGGGTGGAACCGCATGCGGGCGCAGCCACTGGGGCCTTCGGTGGAGCTCCCTATGGGGCCACGAAACGTGTGAGGGGTGTGCCAGAATGGTAGGTGGAACCGCATGCGGGCGCAGCCACTGGGGCCTTCGGTGGAGCTCCCTATGGGGCCACGAAACGTGTGAGGGGTGTGCCAGAATGGGTGTGGGAGGGGGAGGACGGGGGAGGAAGGGGAGGAGGAGGAAGGAGGAGGAAGGAGGAACGCGGGGCGACGTCTCTTCAAAACGAGGACCCAACACCACAGGACGGTTGGGAATTAGCCTCGCGAAAGACCCAACCATACGTAGTTGTGAATACCGCAATTGTAAATATATTCCTCGGTGGCGCCCCCGGGCCACGAAACGAGTGTGGTGTGTGCCGGCACGGGGGGGTGGAACCGCATGCGAGCGCAGCCACTGGAGCCTTCGGCGGAGCTCCCTATGGGGCCACGAAGCGTGTGAGGGGTGTGCCAGAATGGGGGGCCTTCGGTGGAGCTCCCTATGGGGCCACGAAGCGTGTGAGGGGTGTGCCAGAATTGGGGGTGGGACCGCATGCGGGCGCGGCCACTGGGGCCTTCGGTGGAGCTCCCTATGGGGCCACGAAGCGTGTGAGGGGTGTGCCAGAATGGGGGGTGGAACCGCATGCGGGCGCAGCCACTGGGGCCTTCGGTGGAGCTCCCTATGGGGCCACGAAGCGTGTGAGGGGTGTGCCAGAATGGGGGGTGGAACCGCATGCGGGCGCAGCCACTGGGGCCTTCGGTGGAGCTCCCTATGGGGCCACGAAACGTGTGAGGGGTGTGCCAGAATGGGGGGTGGAACCGCATGCGGGCGCAGCCACTGGGGCCTTCGGTGGAGCTCCCTATGGGGCCACGAAACGTGTGAGGGGTGTGCCAGAATGGGGGTGGAACCGCATGCGGGCGCAGCCACTGGGGCCTTCGGTGGAGCTCCCTATGGGGCCACGAAACGTGTGAGGGGTGTGCCAGAATGGGGGGTGGAACCGCATGCGGGCGCAGCCACTGGGGCCTTCGGTGGAGCTCCCTATGGGGCCACGAAACGTGTGAGGGGTGTGCCAGAATGGGGGTGGAACCGCATGCGGGCGCAGCCACTGGGGCCTTCGGTGGAGCTCCCTATGGGGCCACGAAACGTGTGAGGGGTGTGCCAGAATGGGGGGTGGAACCGCATGCGGGCGCAGCCACTGGGGCCTTCGGTGGAGCTCCCTATGGGGCCACGAAACGTGTGAGGGGTGTGCCAGAATGGGGGGTGGAACCGCATGCGGGCGCAGCCACTGGGGCCTTCGGTGGAGCTCCCTATGGGGCCACGAAACGTGTGAGGGGTGTGCCAGAATGGGGGGTGGAACCGCATGCGGGCGCAGCCACTGGGGCCTTCGGTGGAGCTCCCTATGGGGCCACGAAACGTGTGAGGGGTGTGCCAGAATGGGGGGTGGAACCGCATGCGGGCGCAGCCACTGGGGCCTTCGGTGGAGCTCCCTATGGGGCCACGAAACGTGTGAGGGGTGTGCCAGAATGGGGGGTGGAACCGCATGCGGGCGCAGCCACTGGGGCCTTCGGTGGAGCTCCCTATGGGGCCACGAAACGTGTGAGGGGTGTGCCAGAATGGGGGGTGGAACCGCATGCGGGCGCAGCCACTGGGGCCTTCGGTGGAGCTCCCTATGGGGCCACGAAACGTGTGAAGGGTGTGCCAGAATGGGGGGTGGAACCGCATGCGGGCGCAGCCACTGGGGCCTTCGGTGGAGCTCCCTATGGGGCCACGAAACGTGTGAGGGGTGTGCCAGAATGGGGGGTGGAACCGCATGCGGGCGCAGCCACTGGGGCCTTCGGTGGAGCTCCCTATGGGGCCACGAAACGTGTGAGGGGTGTGCCAGAATGGGTGTGGGAGGGGGAGGAGGGAGGAGGAAGGGGAGGAGGAGGAAGGAGGAAGGAGGAAGGAGGAAGGAGGAAGGAGGAAGGAACGCGGGGACCGTCTCTTCAAAACGAGGACCCAACAACACAGGTTGGTCGGGAAAAAAGCAGAAGGGGAGGGGAAGAGCAAGAGGAGCAGCAGCAGCAGCAGCAGCAGCAGCAGCAGCAGCAGCAGCAGCAGCAGCAGCAGCAGCAGCTGCAGCAATGCAGGCGGGCCACCCCTCAGAGGACCGCGTCCCCATCCCTCTCCTCCCCCTCCTCCTCCTCCTCCTCCTCCTCCTCCTCCTCCTCCTCCTCCTCCTCCTCCTCCTCCTTGGATCCTCCCGGCCGACACCCGCTCTCCGAACGCGAGCCGAAGGGCAACCTCCTGTAGCCCTCGAAAGTGGCGACAGTTTCACAGATCGCAGCCCCCCAAGGATGGCGAGGTCTAATCTGGGTCTGCGGTGAGTACCCACTCTGATGGGCCCCTCAGCAGCCCTCGAAAGTGGCGACTGTTTCACAGATCGCAGCCCCCCAAGGATGGCGAGGTCTAATATGAGTCTGCGGAGGGTACCCACTGTGCTGTGCCCCTCAGCAGCACTCGGAAGTGGCGACAGTTTCACAGATCGCAGCCCCCCAGGGATGGCGAGGTCCCATTTGAGTCTGCGGTGAGTACCCACTGTGCTGGGCCCCTCAGCAGGCCTCGAAAGTGGCGACAGTTTCACAGATCGCAGCCCCCCAGGGATGGCGAGGTCCCATTTGAATCCGCCGCGGGTACCCACTGTGCTGTGCCCCCCAGCAGGCCTCGAAAGTGGCGACAATTTCACAAATCGCAGGCCACCAGGGATGGCGAGGTCTCATTTGAATCCGCGGTGGGTGCCCACTGTGCTGGGTCCCTCAGCAGCCCTCGAAACTGGCGACAGTTTCACAGATCGCAGCCCCCCAGGGATGGCGAGGTCCCATTTGAATCCGCCGCGGGTGCCCACTGTGCTGGGCCCCCCAACAGCCTCGAAAGTGGCGACAGTTTCACAGATCGCAGCCCCCCAGGGATGGCGAGGCCCCATTTGAATCCGCGGTGGGTGCCCACTGTGCTGGGCCCCCCAGCAGGCCTCGAAAGTGGCGACAGTTTCACAGATCGCAGCCCCCAGCCGCGGTGGGTACCCACTGTGCTGGGCCCCCCAGCAGGCCTCGAAAGTGGCGGCAGTTTCACAGATCGCAGCCCCCCAAGGACGGCGAGGTACCATTTGAATCCGCCGCGGGTGCCCACTGTGCTGGGCCCCCCAGCAGCCCTCGAAACTGGCGACAGTTTCACAGATCGCAGCCCCCCAGGGATGGCGAGGTCCCATTTGAATCCGCCGTGGGTGCCCACTGTGCTGGGCCCCCCAGCAGGCCTCGAAAGGGCGACAGTTTCACAGATCGCAGCCCCCCAGGGATGGCGAGGTCCCATTTGAATCCGCCGTGGGTGCCCACTGTGCTGGGCCCCCCAGCAGCCCTCGAAAGTGGCGACAGTTTCACAGATCGCAGCCCCCCAGGGATGGCGAGGTCCCATTTGAATCCGCCGCGGGTGCACACTGTGCTGGGCCCCCCAGCAGCCCTCGAAAGTGGCGACAGTTTCACAGATCGCAGCCCCCCAGGGATGGCGAGGTGCCATTTGAATCTGCCGCGGGTGCACACTGCGCTGGGCCCCCCAGCAGCCCTCGAAAGTGGCGACAGTTTCACAGATCGCAGCCCCCCAGGGATGGCGAGGTCGTCCCATTTGAATCCGCCGCGGGTGCCCACCGTGCTGGGCCCCCCAGCAGGCCTCGAAAGTGGCGAGAGTTTCACAGATCGCAGCCCCCAGCAGCCCTCGAAACGCAGCGACGAGCCAGGTAAAAGGCAGGGGGGAAGAGAGGGGCGGGATTCGCGCGAGCAGTGCTCTATTCAAAACGAGAACCCAACGCAGGAGGGTCGGGAAAAAATCAAGACGGAGGCTTTTCGCAAAGTTCGGCCGGGCCTCGGGACCATTGTAAAACGACTCAGGATGAAAAGCCAGTCCTGGGGAATTGGTCGAGACTTTTTTGGGGATCCCGTCTTAACAGAAAAACGCGACATCGGATCTCAAGGACCTTGTCGGTCCCGCCGCGCCCCGATCCATGTCGAGCCCGTGCCGAATCCATATCGGGCTCGTCGGATCCGTGTCGCACTCGTGTCGAGCGAGACCACGTCAGATCCACGTCGAGTCCGCATCAAGCCGGCGGCGGGCACAAGAAAGGACACCGACTTGGGGGACAGACGGGGTCCCCCCCGAGGATGCAACGCAAGTTGCGGACCCGGTGGGGCACGCGGGCCGACGCAAGGTGCCTGCGCGCAGCGGTTTTCGAAGGCCAACGACTTCAAGGTATCAGTTGGGCCGGCTTGTGGGACGCCGGCCAGAGGTGTCGGCATCGGTCATGCACAAGACCGACGATCCAGAGCCCGCGTGTTGACACTCCGGCGTGCGTTTGTTAACCGAGGCCCTCTGGTACGCGGAAAGAGGCGCTGCAGGGGAGTAGCCAAGGGCTCCATCGGTACCGGCGGAAGCTAATTAGATGAAGCGCCTGCATTGGGCTGTCCTACGTTCCATGGACCATCAAACGAATCGAGGTCAAGGCATCGGTCACTGGCCATGACAACTTGTTTTACAAGAGTCGCTCCAAACACGGCAGTCGTACACTCACCCATCACAGCACACGAAGTGGGAATATCTGATCTCAAAGTAGCTCCCTGGAACTCTCCTGGAGAGCGTTCTGACCAGGATCCGGAAGCGAATCCAGCCGTGTCGACGAGGGCGATCCCTGAGGCCCACTATGCAAATGCCAGGAGGGAGGGCCGTGAGGCCCTCTATCCTTAGCACCCCTCCTCCCTCCCTTCATTTCCTCGGTGATAGCAGCTGTCGGATCAGAGTCTGCTTGGGCGCACCCCTATGACTGGCGCGCCAGAGCCAACCCCCTCTGTCGTGCCAGATCCACCAGTAAGGCACCCGAATTCCAAACCAGCCTCATCCTCACCCTGCTGCTCCACCTTCCCCACATCATCTTGCTTCTACCAGTCTGGCCCCGAAGTGGTCGGACGGGAGCCGCTGTGTGCGGCGAGTCGAGATCGGGTTCCCGGAGGCGGCGGAGATGAAGGCTTTCGGGAACGATGCTAACAAAGATGCTGACCAGGAACAATGCTTCGAGGTCAACGGAGACGGCATCACGGACACCGATGGCGTCACCCTGCTGGCGGAGATCGCGGAGGTGGCCAAGGAGGCCGCCCAAACGCACGGATCCGAGTTCGACAGGACCGATTTCTCGGAGGCGGTGGCGCCGAATGCGGTCGGCAACGAGGCGGGCAACGATGCTTACCAGGAGCATGACTTCCAGCAGCTCGGGCGGACTATGATAAGGGATGTGTCGATCCCTATCCCAGGCTTCGTCGTGTTCTCGAGTGGACCAGAAACTTGGGGCCCCAACCCCAGGATTTACGGGGGGGGGGGGCGTCCATCCTCGACAGGGGTGCGTCCAAACAGCTCCCCCTGAGGTGTAGCCCAAGGGTTTCCCTCCCACCGCTGAGCGGCTTCCGTTTTCGTCGCAAAGTCGGAGGGGCTGGGGGAGGGCAGTCGCCTGCGAGACTACCTGGGCCAGCGAGGACGACGGCCCAGCCAGTCTCGCAGGCGATTGCTCTCCCAACGGCTAGAACGGCCCGACGGGTGCAGGGAGGGAGGGGGGAGGTGGAGGAGAGGTGGGGGGGAGGGCGGGAGGTTGTAGGGGGTGATGGGACGGACCGAAGAAGAAACAACGCCATAAAAAGAAACTTTTGGCGCTCCGCGCGGATTTCTTGGATCCGCGCTGGACCCTCCTCCCTGGCGTGCGGAGCGCGCCAGGGGCGGCGCCGGAGGCGCCGCCAAGGGGGGGGGGCCAGGCGCAGATCCAAGAGATCCGCGCGGAGCGCCGAAAGTTTACGTTCATGGCGTTAGTTCTTCTTCGAAAGGAGGGGGGGGGACGGGGAGAGGAGCGTTTCTAGGACGACGGCCCAGCTAGAATCGGCAGCCGAATCGGGAAAAGCCGAACCGGCGGAAATCGGCAGTTTAGTAGGACTCCAGTGAGGAATCGGAACCCGAATCGGGAATCCGAAGTCGAATCGAATCGGAATCGGAAGCCACCGAAGTCGAGTCGAATCGAATAGGAGGAATCGCAACGAGCCCTGTTGCAGGACGACGGCCCAGCTAGTCGCGCAGGACGACAGCCCCAGACATGCAACGTCCTGATTTTTTCAGGACGGGGTCCCCGGAAGTCCCGACCCTTTCCCTAGGACGGGTGTTTCTCATCCTGAGTCGGTTTTTTATATAGTCCCGAGGCCCGTCGAGGGCCCTCTGGGCCCTAGGGGCCGAAAATGACCAAAAACCTTCCGTCCTGTTTTTGTACGACGCGATCAGGTCTGGGGCTAGTCTCGCGGGACGACGACGAGGAGCACAGCCCGACGGGCAAGCACCGCTGGTCGAGTGCGCTGCCGTGGGGCGGCTGGACTCCGGCCTGGCCGCGGTGGCCGAGGCCGCGGCAGAGCAGGCGGAAGCTCTCGCAGTTGGTTCCAATCGCGGGCTCCCCGAGGTCCGACGACGACGACGACGACGACGACGACGAAAACGACGAACACGACGAAAAGAACGACGACTATGAAAACGTCCAGAGAGCGTCGCCCTCCTGCATGCCAGGCCGTGCGCTACACGCAGAGGCCCATCGATATGCTGCGATCTGTTCGCTGTGGGGGGCACTCCCACGGTGTGTCCGCTGCGAGGTCTTCGCCTGCTGGCGATGACTGGAGGTGTCTGACCTCGGAGGCCACCTCGCGTCTTCTCCCTGGTCGAGGCATTCTGTAATGTTCATCTTGACTCATCCGCCTTCGCCTCCTCCTCCTCTGTTTCCTCCTGTCCTCCTGTGTCTCCATGTTCATAAGCCTCCCTCTCCTCCTCTTCCTTCCCCTCTGTCCCTCTCGGGGAAGCCTCCAGAAACCGCCGAAGACCGCCAAGAAACATCCGACCGCCTCCAACGACGACCAGAATCCTCTACCTCTTTCTCCTCAAGGGCGGTTTACGCGAGGAGTGCCGAAGGTCATGGGGCCAGCGGGCCATTGAACTTTCCGAGGTCAACCGAGCCCCGAGGTTCCCCGACATTTGACTGAAATCCCGTGGAGCCCTGCCAGGCCTCCCGAGAACCCCGAGACTGGCACCATGGCCTTAGACACCCGACGTGGCGATTCTGCTCGTGGCGCAGGCCCCATCGGACCTCTCGACCGCTGTTGCGCTCCAGGCAGATACTCACGGCATGGGCTCTGGCCCAGGGCTCTCTTCTGGCGGGCCTGCCGTTGGCCCCAGACCGCAGGGACGTCGAGCAGGCTGCGTCGTCGGATGCTCCGCGCGAAAGAGTGCGTGTGTGGAGGGGGGATCCAACATGCATCTGGCGCGTGCGCGTTTGCGTTGTCTGGCGCCATCACAGGCGGTCTCAGACGCCAGGCTCTCAGCGCAGGGCCAGTGGAGGAGCAGAAAACCGCGGTGAGGCTGTCGCCGCCTCGTGTGGTCTCTTACAGCCCTGTGCGGATAAAGCTTCGGGCTTCTCAGCCTCTCATCCTAAGCCGTCTAAGCTCGCCTCAGACCTCTTGTCGGCGCCGCGGGCCCGAAACACCGAGTTCGCCCAGCCACGCACTCGAATTGCAAGTCATGGCAGCTCTTGCGCTGGACCGACCCCGAACCTCTGCCGAACATGTGCCCTCGCCCCCCCCCCCTCCGGGAGAGAGGCGCTCACATACAGCCATCAAACGAGGATCGACAGGAACCGTGCAGAGGCTGCGGACCTCTTCCAGCCGAGGCGGCAACCCGCCATCGAGGGGAAGGTGGGGCTCTAGCAGTGTTGCCCATGCCGTCTCTTCTGCACCCGATGCGGCAGCCGCTCCACACACGGCGCTCGCAGCCCAGAGCCCGAGTGCACCTCCTCCGCTCCCACATGCACACACTGGACGGAGGAAGACTTCCCTCGAGTTTCCTCGAGCTGCCAGGGCCACGGGAGACCAGTCACGTGACTCGCCGCCTCGCGTGCTCATCCCGTCTGCCCTCGGACGCCACCAGCGAGCGCACCTTCTCGTACGCGAGCATCGACGCGGCGCTCGTCGGCAAGGATCTCAGGGCCGCGGGGCTCCAGCCCGCCCAGAGCCCGCGCGGCCCGAGCTCCCGGACCACGTGCCGCAGCTGCCCTGTCCAGCCCAAGCGGCGCTGGCTCTCGCTCTGGAGCGCCGCGGCCTGGATGCGGGTCTTGACCGTATCCAGGGGCATCAGCAGAGTCCAGGTCGTGAGCGAAGCGACGCCTCCTGCCACTGCCGTGCTCCAGTAGCCCTTGGGCAAGAACTCGCGCAACTTCCCGTACGTCCCCAGGTACACCGTTCCGTACGGGACCTGCTGGATGACCATCGCCCCGAGACCATGATAGAAGCCAGTAGATCCGCGGGATCCCCAGACAGCGAGGATAGCACTCCTCGTGTTCGCATGAACGTCCCTGCCGCTCGCCTGCAGCTGGATCTTCACCACCGAGAACGGACAACCAATCAGAGCCCCCAAGATCCCAGCCAGAAAACCACCGAAGTAAGATGCTCCCGGTAGGTGATTAAACCTGCTGTTGAACCACTCGAACGCCACAAACTCAAAGGGCCGCTTGGTAACCAGACTCGCCAGAGGCATGGCTGCCCCGCGATAGAGGGCACGCGGCCCCTCCGACCGCACCAGCTCCCTGCAGCAGCTGACGATGCCAGGGTGGAGCTGCAACTGCAACCGCGTCTTCACCGTGTCGAACGGATGCCCCACGGTGACCATCGCCACGGCATGCGCCGCGCCGGGCAGCAGCTGCAGGAGCGGCGCCACCACGGGCGGGATGCGCGCCGAGGCTGCGCCAGACGCCGCGGGCGCTGGCTGGGTCGCCATGGTGCCCAGCGCCAGGCCGCCCGCTGTGGCGGGCTGCCGCCAGCGTCAGCCCTGAAACGCGGCCATCGCATCCCGCGCAGCCTGAGCCAAAATAGCTGCGGAGGCTGGCGCGTGGGCGTGCGGGATGCATTTTCACACAGATCTGGAGCTAAACAGTGTTGTTCGTTGTCCTTCGATCTGTCTTCGCTCCGTATTCGTTATGCCTTTGCTGCGAAGCAACAGCAAAGCGAAAACGGTCCACGAAACCGCCAAAACACTATTTAGCTCGAGCCCTGCTTTCAAATGTGCAAGCGCGAAGGGGGGGTATCCAGCATGCGGTCGGCAGATTCTTCTCAGGAGTGAGCGGGTGGCTGGAAGGGACTATCCGACATGCGTCTGGCGCGCGCGCATTTGGGATGCGTGTTCAAGTGTACGGGCGCGAAGAGGATATCGAGCATGTGGTCGGCGGATGACGGGAAGCGTTCTCGAGGTGCGAGAAGCGAGCTGGACGTTCTGGCTGAATCTGCATCATATCTAAAAAACTCTTGCTATATGGTGTTCGGCGCAAAGAAAAATTGTTCGTTGGCGGATGACGGGAAGCGCGCTTAGACTCGAAGAGTCGCGCGATGGACGTTGCTGCAGACCCAGAAGGAAATATTTGTCAACTGGGGGGAGTGCAGAAGGGGGAATGGCTCGAGATCGCTCCTCCAGTCGACCCTGGCGGATGACGGGAAGCGTCTTCGAGGAACGAGAAGCGAGCTGGACGTTTTGGCTGAATCCTCCTCATATCAGTAAGAGATCTCTTAATTATAGGGGGTGGCGCGCCGCACGGTATGGAGGCTTAGCGGATTCCTCGGGATGGCGATTTCGCGTGAGACATCCTCACAACAATGAGATCTTCGCGACATCGCGTTTAACAAAAACAAGCGTTTCGCTCGAGACATCCTCGAACAATTGATGACTGCGAAATTTCGCCGTCTGTGAAAATTTGCGTTTCGCTTGGGACATCCTCGGAAAAATGGAATGACGACTGAAGTCTTTAACTAACTCTTATGTAAAGAATTGCGATTTCGCTGGGGACATCCTCCGAAAACGAGCGGCAGCACGGCGGACCAGAACGAGGAACACGGCAGAAAATTTGCACTTCGCTAGGGACATCCTCAACATAATGAGATGTCCTCAACGTCGTCTTGATATCGTTCTCGAAGTACCTCAAGATGACGAAATGAGAGGCCACGAAGCACTCAAGATGGCTGTCAGAAAGATTGGGGGACTTCCGAAAATAGCGATGTCGCTAGGTACATCCTCAAAAAGTGAAAACATACACCTGCATCGACTTGAAAACTGTTGTTCTTACATAGTCTTGACAGTGCTTCTGAAAAGGCTTCCAGACGGCCCAAGGCACCCTCCAACAAATGTCGATTTCGGTAGGGACATCCTCAAAAAATGATGCGTGCGACATCGCATCGTAATGATTTTAGGAAGGCAGCAGGAAGCAAAAAAAAGGCCACAACATGGCTCCAATAGCGCCCTTAAGGTTGCTGAAAATAGTGATCTCGCTAGGGACATCTTCAAAACATAATAAATCGAACAACATCGTTTTGAAAACTGCTGTTTTAACATCGTCTTGGGATCGCTCCTGAAAAGGCCTCTAGATGGTTTAAGCCAGTCTTCTAAAAATGACGATGTCGCTAGGGACATCCTGAAAAAATGAATGTGTGTAGCATCGGACTGTAACAGTTTTGTAAGGCATCAAGAAAGGCCCCAAAGGCCCAAACAAGCCCAAATTTGACCCTGAGGAGCGCCCTCGAGACGATCCAAAATGGCGATTTCGTTTGAGACGTCTTTACAGAAATGAAAAATGTTCACAACATCGATTTCATCAAAAATGAGCGTTTCGCCTGAGACATCCCTTAAACATGGAAAGCCGCGAATTCGACAGATGTTCAAAAACGGGTGTCTCGCCTGAGACATGTTAACAAAAATGATATCTTGGAGTGGCGTTTTTACTACCTCTCGTGTCAAAAGTCGCGCTCTCGCTGCATACATCCTCAACAAACATCGGGCGGAACATGGCCGGCGAAAAAAGAGCAAGGCAGAGAATGAGCAACTCTGCCGTGCTCCTTCGCTCTTGACGTCTATTCTGCCGTGCTCTTTCGTTCTTGGGGTCTATTCTGAAATGCTCCTTGTTTTTGTTTGTGCCGTGCTCCTTCGCTCTTCGGGCCTATTCTGCCATGCTCCTGGCCATTTTCTGTCACAATCCTTTGTTCATGGGGCTTATGATGCCGTGCTCCTGGTCGTTTTCTGCCGTGCACCTTAGCTCTTGGGGCATATTCTGCCGTGCTCCTTCGATTTCGGGGTTTGTTCTGCCATGGTCCTTGTCTTTTTCTTGCATACTCCTTCCTTGGGGCGTATTATGCCGTATTATTGCATCTATCTTACCGTGCTCTTTTGCTCTTGCGGTCTATTCTGCCATGCTCCTGGTCGCTGGTCGCGTTTTGCAATGTTCCTTCTTTCCTGGCGCCTATTCTGCCGTGCTCCTCAGCTCTTCGGGTCTATTATGTCGTGCTCCTGTTCTTTTTTCTATCATGCTCCTTCGCTCCTGGGGCCTAATTTGCTGTGCTCCTTCGGTCTTGGGGTCTATTCTGCCGTGCGCTTTGTCTTGTTTTGCCGTGGTCCTTTGCGATTGAGGTTCGTATTCCTAGTTATTTTTGCCGTGCTCTTTAGCTCTTGGAATTGATTTTGCCGAACATAGAGGGGCACGGCAGAACACGCAAGAACACGGCAAAACAGACAGAACACACGGGAACACGGCAAAACACACAGGAGCACGGCAGCACACGCAGGAGCATGGCAGAACAAGTAGGAGCATCCGTAGCCATTTTGGCTCCAGCCTGCCTTGGGCCCCTGGCGGGCGGCAGCGTTGGGTTCTGCGCTTCTCGCCTGCTCAGGGGGAAGCGTTATCCATTTGCCGCGGCCATGGCCCAGGCGGTGGCTACGGTCCCGCCCCCGCGGGGGGGGGGCGAGCGCAGGCTGCTGGCGGCGATGGCGCCGCTCGTGCAGGCCGCGGCACATGGGGCAGCGGCTGGAGGCGGCACCCGCCAGGTGGTGGCGGCCGCGGTGGCGGCGGCCATCCGCATGTGCGCGGAGGTGCTGGCTGAAGGCGACAGCGACGACGGCGAGATCGACAAGGAGGTGGCAGTGCGCGAGGAGCTCGCACGGCCGCACCTGCGGCTCCACGTCGCCGCAGGGCGCGACGGGGTGCGGGCCCAGCCCTCTGGGGCCTGCCGCGCATTCCGCCACTGGGCACTCCACGCGGGCTTCGGGGGCGGGGCGGCGGCGGCGCCTGCGACGGCGGCGGAGGCCAAGAGGCGCGTCCGCGGGCAGCGCAAGAGAGGCCGTGGCGGCCTGGAGAGGGACCCGCCGCCTGCAGGCACGCAGGTGCTGGAGGGCAGCAGCGGGGATTCTTTCTCCGAGGACGCGTCGGAGATGCCGCACGTGCTGAGCGCGAATGTGGAGATGAAGGACATCGAGGGCGCCCCAAACTGCAAGGCCACGGACGAGCTGAAGGAGAGGTCCTTGCTTAAGCCAGTGGCGAAGCAGATGGGGGAGCCGACGGAAAAGGCCAGCGAGTACGCCCCAGACAGCAAGGCTGAGAAGGTGGGGGTACTGGTCTCGGACATGAGCGTTGGAGACGTGCTGGGCCTGGATAACACTCGCTTCTGCAAGGGGAAGTTCCGGTACGATCCCGAGAAGCAGGAGGAGCTGAGGAAGCAGGGCGCGCTGGTCGGGGGCACGGTCGACAACAGCGCGGAGGCTTGCACGCAGGACTGGTTCATCGGGGAGCTGTCCGTCGAGGTGGGCACGCAGACGGTGGACCAGATTGAGGGCGAGGGGCAGCAGCAAGGCGTCGGCTCCGTCTAGAGCGACGCTGACCGAGTGCCGCCGCTCGAGCACGCGCGGGAGGTCAAGGTCGATGCGCAGGAGCGGCTGGCTGCGGCCGCAGCGGCGCAGGCGGCAATCCTGAGCGGCGATCTGGCCGAGGGGCTGCGGTTGCTCGAGGCGGCTCAGGTCTTCGGCCAGGCTGAGTGAGGCGTGCAGTTGCATTCTGCATGTAGATATGGTCTCGCCTCGGTGGGGGGGGTGGGCGTCTGAGGGGGTTTGGCCCTTCCGCCTGCCCAGGCCCGAAGAGGCCGCCCCGTTTTGGTTTCGCAGGGGCTTCCCTTTTTGAGCCTTGAAGGCCCCGTCTTTAATTTTAACTTTAACAAGTAGGAGCATGGCAGACACACAAGAGCGCGGCAGAATGCACAGGAGCACGACAGAACACACAGGAACACGGCAGACCACGCAGGAGCACGGCAGAACACACAGGAACATTGCATATTTCGTTTCACATGCTTGGTGGACGAAGCGACTCTTCTCAAGGAATGAGTTGGAATAACCCTGACGATCGTCCTAGATGGTCTATTCTGCCGTGCTCCTGTTTTTTTCTATCCTGTTCCTTCGCTCCTGGGGCCTATTCTGCGGTGCTCCTTCGCTCTTGGGGCTATTATGCCGTGCTCTTTGTCTTCTTCTGCCATGGTCCTTTGCTCTTGGGTTCCGTATTCCTGGTCCTTCTCTGCCGTGCTCTTTAGCCCTTGGGGTTGATTCTGCCGAACATAGAGGGGCACGGCAGAACACGCAGGAGCACGGCAAAACAGACAGAGCACACAGGAACACGGCAGAACACACAAGAGCACGACAGCACACGCAGGAGCGCTGGGGACATCCTCAACAAATGAGATGTTCGCAACATCGCTTCGACATCGTTTTCGAAGTGCTTCAAGACGAAGAGATGAGAGCCCCCAAAAAGCCCAAGATGGCTCCAACAGCGTCCTGGAGTCTGCCGAAAATGACGAGTTATCTAGTCTTTCTGCCATGTTCCTGGTCTTCTTCTGGTTTGCTCCTTCGCTCTTGGGGCCTATTATGCCGTGCTTCTTAGCTCTTGGGGTCTATTATACCGTGCTCCTGGTCTTTTTCTGCCGTGCTCCTTCGCTCTTGGGGCTTATTCTGGTCATTTTCTGCCGTGCTCCTTGGCTTTTGGGGTGTATTCTGCTGTGCTCCTGGCCTTTCTCTGCCGTGCTCCTTCGCACTTGGGGCATATTCATCCCTGCTCTTTAGCTCCTGGGGTCTATTCTGCCGTGCTCCTTGTCTTTTTCTTCCGTGCTCATTAGCTCTTGGGGCCTATTCTGCCGTGATCCTGGTCTTTTTCTGCCTGCTCCTTTGCTTTTGGGGTCTATTCTGCCGTACTCTTTTGCTCTTGGGGTCTACTCTGCCGTGTTCCTGGTCTTTTTCTGCCGTACTCCTTTGCTCTTGGGGTCTATTCTGCTTTGCTCCTGGTCTTTTTCTGCCGTGCTCCTTCGCTCTTCGGGCCTATTCTGCCGTGCTTCTGGTCTTTTTCTGCCGTGCGCGCCCAGAAGCTCCGCCAAAACGACCACCGCGACGATCCGCACGGCAGAATACAGGAGCACGGCAGAACACACAGAGCACACAGAGGCACGGCAGAACACAAGCACGGCAGAACAGGAGCACGGCAGAACAAAGAGGAACACAGCAAAACACACCCCGCACGCACGCCGATACGCGCGCCACGGCATACCTTCGCGGCGTAACAACAACAGAGCATATTCCACATGCTTGGTGGACTAAAGCGACGCTTCCCGTTCTTGTCCGGTCAGGTTCCCCAGAATGGCCATTTCGCCTGAGACATCCTCACAAAATGGAGATGTTGGGGGTCGTATCTTAAGACGTCTTTTGCTAAACATGGGCGTTTCGCTCGGGACATCAAAAAATCGGGATCTCAAAATCGCTCGCCTAATTTTCGGATCCTCGAAAATGGGCGTTTCGCTTGAGACATCCTCGAAAAAATGGGATGCCGACAGAGCTCTTGCAAGGCATCTTTTCGGAGCGATCTCGGATGATCCCCAAGATGGCCCAAGAAGCGAAAATATTGAAAAACACATGTGTTTTACACACTTTCGTTGAACAATCAGCGTTTCGCTCGAGACGTCCTCCCAAAATTTCCTCTTCCTCCTCCTCGTCGCTGAACTCAGGCGGGGAGTGAACTCTAGCTAGTGTTGGCCCTGATCCTCCGCGGGAATCAGCCCCCGCCCGCCGTCCACATATGTTATGGCTGTTCGGCTCATCCGGCCTCAGTCTGTACTATCGGAGAGATCCTTGCACGTACATTTATCTCGCGGTATTTCGCGTTTCCATCTTTCCTTGCAGAATCTTATTATTTCCGTACGTTTCGGGTGAGCGCCACGTCTCAACTTGCGCGGCTAGTGAACCCTATCTGGTATATTTAGGGAGTTCGGGTGAGGGCCACGTCTGAACTTGCGCGGGTAGTGAACTCCACCTGGTACCCCTTGTTCACGGTCGGGAAGAGCGCCTAGGCGACATGCGACATCAATGTTGGTGCACGTTGTTGCCAGGCTCTTCGATTACACGCGCTTCCCGTTCATGTCAAGATAGGTTCCCCAGAACAGCGTTTTCGCTCGAGCTATCCTCCGAAAATGGAGATGTTGGAGGCTATCGTTCGAGACGTGTTCTGTTCAAAATGGCGTTTGCGCTCGAGACATCCTCAGAAAATCCGCCGACCCTGTCGACGTGTGTGAGGGGCTGTGCCGTTCGTCGTCGTCGTCGTCGTCGTCGTCGTCGTCGTCGTCGTCGTCGTCGTTGCAGTGCTCTAGCGGGCTTGAGGGAGATCGACCCATGTCGTAACCACGTCAAAGGGAAGCCCCTTCCCTTTGTCGCTTCCCCGGCCGCGGTGGGGGGGGTCCCGGGGGGGTCCTGGGGGGGTCCCGGGGGGGGTCGCCACCCAGATACGCTTTCACTCCCCGCGCGTCCGGCGCGATCCCCGCGCGGTTCCGGAACCCCGCGCGGCTTCCCGGTTCCCAAAATGGCCCCTGGAGGCCAAAA
>CAUYUJ010001176.1:0-104183 GCA_963575745.1 Prorocentrum cordatum
TTGGCAAGAAGAATCTCGGAACTTTTGGTGACTTTTGGTCGGTTGAAAATTTTGTTCTCGAAATTCAACCATTCGTTAGAGCTCTAGTATTTTTTCCCGTGATAGTCGATCTTATTCCCGCTCGCCATCTTGATCTCAGCTCGATCGGGTGAATATTACTATCGAAAAGCACGGTGGCGGGATCGGCCGTTTTGAGTCATCTTGATACGTGCTGACGGTTTTCTGAACATAACTCGAGCTTTAGGACAGCTACAGAGCTGGTAAGCACAGCTAATCGATGTAGAATGATTAGGCGCGTTCGCCTGTTTAATCCAGAGGTCTGAACTCGGTCTGTTAGCCGAGCTAGGTCCGCAAACCTATTCGTATTATTCGTGTCATCTTGACAGGAACTCTCGGTTTTCTGTACTTAACGAGCTGTAGGACAGCTAAAGAGCTCATATTTACAGAAACCGATTCAAAATCATCAGTTGCGTTTGTCTGTCGAATCCAGAGCTCTGAACTCGGTCTGCTGCCCGATCTAGAATCGCGAAACTATTCGTATTGGTCGAGTCATCTTGAGAAGTGCTCTCGGTTTTCTTCACTCAACTCGCGCTGAGGGGGCTACAGTGCTGGTGGTCACAGGAATCGATTTGAAGACATCAGGCACGTCCGCCTGTCGAATCCAGAGCTTTGAACTCTGTCTGCTGCCCAAACTAGGTCCGCAAAACTATTCGTATTGTTCGAGTCATCCTGAGAGGTGCTGTCGGTTTTCTGCACTTAACTCGGGCCGTAGGGGGGCCGCAGGGCTGGTTATGACAGGAGTCGATTCGCAGACATCAGACGCGTCCGCCTGTCGCATGTTGGTAGGTGCTGTCGGTTTTCTCAACTTAAGTTGAGCTAGGAAGCTCTACGAGTCTCCCGGCGGTAACCAAGGTTGACGGTTTACCGCCGGCGCCCAGTTGCTGGAAGCCTAAGAGTAATTCCGGCGCGCTGGAGAGCTAGTTGGCAAGGAAAATCTCGACGGAACTTTTGCTGACTTTTGGTCGGTTCAAAATTTTGTTCTCGAAATTTGACAATTCGTTAGAGTTCTAGTATTTTTTCCCGTGACATTCTTATTCCCGCTCGCCATCTCGATCTCAGCTCGATCGGGTGAATATTACTACTGAAAAGCACTGTGGCGGGATCGGCTGTTTCGAGTCATCTTGATACGCGCTGATGGTTTTCTGAATATAACTCGAGCTTCAGGACAGCTACAGAGCTGGTAAGCACAGCTAATCGATGTAGAATAGTTAGGCGTGTTCGCCTGTTGAATCCAGAGGTCTGAACTCGGTCTGTTAGCCGAGCTAAGTCCGCAAACCTATTCGTATTATTCGTGTCATCTTGACAGGAACTCTCGGTTTCCTGTACTTACCTCGAGCTGTAGGACCGCCACAGAGCAGATATTTACAGGAACCTATATCTACAGAAGCTGTAGGGCAGCTACAGAGCTGATCAGTTGTGTTTGTCTGTCGAATCCAGAGCTCTGAACTCGGTCTGCTGCCCGATCTAGAATCGCGAAATTATTCGTATTGGTCGAGTCATCTTGAGAAGTGCTTTCGGTTTTCTTCACTGAACTCGCGCTAAGGGGGGCTACAGTGCTGGTGGTCACAGGAATTGATTTGAAGAGATCAGGCGCGTCCGCCTGTCGAATCCAGAGCTCGGAACTCGGTCTGCTGCCCGAACTAGGTCCGCGAAACTATTGTATTGTTCGAGTCATCCTGAGAGGTGCTGTCGGTTTTCTGCACTAAACTCGGGCTGTAGGGGGGCTGCAGGGCTGGTAATGACAGGAGTTGATTCGCAGACATCAGACGCGTCCGCCTGTCGCATTCAGAGGTCAAAAAATATTCACTATGAGTCGGTATGTTGGTAGGTGCTGTCGGTTTTCTCAACTTCAGTCAAGCTAGGAAGCTCTACGAGTCTCCCGGCGGTAACCAAGGTTGACGGTTTACCGCCGGCGCCCAGTGGACGCTACCAAGTGGGTGGTTTTGCGAATATTTGAAAGATATTTGACCATTTATTTTGAGAAAGCAGATTTTTCGCACCTGTAGACGACTGTGAGGGCCTCTGCGTCTTCTTACCTCGTAGAGCTCATCGGCATCGATGAGCTAGAGGAATACCTCGTAGAGCTCTTCGGCATCGATGAGCTAGAGGAATTCCGGCGCGGGGTGGAGCTAGTTGGTCGATCCGGCCAGAAAGGATAAGTGACAACTTTTGGGTAGTTTTGCGAATGTTTGAAAGATATTCGACCATTTATTTTTAGAAAGCAGATTTTTCGCACTTGCAGACGATTATGAGGACCTCCGCGTCTTAATAGGATTCACTTCTACTATCAAAACACTTGGCGAAACCAACTTCATGTCGACATGGAAAAAATCATGTTTTCTCTTTTTCGAGAAATGCTTCTAGAAGCCCTCTCTTCTGATGCTGAGCACTCTTACGCGTGCTAGGAGCTCTACGAGGTTCCCAGCGGTGACCAGGTTGACGGTTCACCGCCGGCGCCATTATGAGCTCTCTAGATGCACTTTTACTATAAAAACACTTGGCGCAACCAACTTTATATCGACATGAAAAAATCATATTTTCTCTTTTTCGAGAAATGCTTCCAGAAGTCTTCTCTTTTGATGCTGCGCACTTTCACGCGTGCTAAGAGCTCTACGAGGTTCCCGGCGGTGACCAGGTTGACGGTTCACCGCCGGCGCCAGTTTGCCCGACCCGGCCGGGGCGGACAATGTGGCAACTTTTGGGTGGTTTTGCGAATATGACTCGTAGAGCTTCCCTAAGCTAGCAGCTGGAAGCTTAAGAGTAATTCGGACGCGCTGGAGAGCTAGTTGGCAAGAAAAATCTCGACGGACCTTTTGCTGACTTTTGGTCGGTTGAAAATTCTTCTGGAAATTCAACCATTCGTTAGAGCTCTAGTATTTTTTCCCGTGATATTCGATCTTATTCCCGCTCGTCATCTTAATCTCAGCTCGATCGGGTGAATATTACTATCGAAAAGCACTTTGGCGGGATCGGCCGTTTCGAGTCATCTTTATACGCGCTCTCGGTATATTGGACTTAGCTCGGGCTTCAGGACAGCTATAGAGCCGGTAAGCACAGCTAATCGATTCAGAATGTTCAGGCGCGTTTGTCTGTTGCATTCAGAGGTCTGAACTCGGTCTGCTAGCCGAGCTAGCTTCGCAAACCTATTCGTATTATTCGAGTCATCTTGACAAGCGCTCTCGGTTTTCTGTACTAAACTCGAGCTATAGGACAGCTACAGAGCTGATACTTGCAGAAATCGATTCAGAATCATCAGTCGCGTTTGTCTGTTGAATCCAGAGCTCTGAACTCGGTCTGCTGCCAGATCTAGGTCCGCGAAACTGTTCGTGTTGTTCGAGTCATTCTGAGAGGTGCTCTCGGTTTTATGCACTCAACTCGAGCT
The DNA here is from genome assembly GCA_963575745.1 of Prorocentrum cordatum. NCBI lineage: Eukaryota > Dinophyceae > Prorocentrales > Prorocentraceae > Prorocentrum > Prorocentrum cordatum. Next base: position 3,443 of record CAUYUJ010001176.1, read on the forward strand.
GTCGGGGGGCTGCAGGGCTGGTGGTCACAGGAATCGGTTTGCAGACATCAGACGCGTCTCTCTGTCGAATCCAGAACTGGGAACTCGGTATGCTGCCCGAACTAGATCCGCAAAACTATTCGTATTGTTCGAGTCATTCTGAGCGTTGCTCTCGGTTTTCTGCACTCAACTCGGGCTGTAGGGGCTGCAGGGTTGGTAATTACAGGAATCGATTCGGAGACATCAGACGCGTCCGCCTGCCGCATTCAGAGATCTGAATTCAGTCAGGAAGCTCTACGAGTCCCCCGGCGGTAACAGAGGTTGACGGTTTACCGCCGGCGTCCAGTTTGAAATATATTTGACCATTTATTTGGAGAAAGCAGATTTTTCGCACCTGTGAACGACTACCAGGGCCTCTGCGTCTTTATTTCAGCTCTGTAGGCGCACTTTTACTATCAAAACACTTGGGGGGACCAACTTTATGTCGACATGCAAAAAGATCAATGTTTAATTGTTCGAGAAATGCCTGCTGAATCGCTCTCTTTCGATTCTGAGCTCTCTCACGCGTGAAAAGAGCTCTACGAGGTTCCCGGCGGTGACCAGGTTGACGGTTCACCGCCGGCGCCAGTTTACAGCCCTTCAGGGGTGTGCGAGGCAAGCTCTCCAGCACCACCGCGTACCGTTGAAGCGCGCTTGAGACAACCTGACACGCACTGTTTGAGACGAGCGCAGGGACACGCGCAACGCCAGGGGTGCGCTTGCGCGACGAGATGCGTCTGCGCGTGCGTCTGGCGCTTGGCTTTTGAGACGAGCGCAGGGACACGCGCAACGCCAGGGGTGCGCTTGCGTGAGGAGACGCGTCTGCGCGTGCGTCTGGCGCTTGGCTATCCGGGTTTTGGACAAGAACAGGTTCCGGCGCGCTGGAGAGCTAGTTGGCAAGAAAAATCTCGACGGAACTTTTGGTGACTTTTGGTCGGTTGAAAATTTTGTTCTCGAAATTCAGCCATTCGTTAGAGCTCTAGTATTTTTTTCCGTGATAGTCGATTTTATTCCCGCTCGCCATCTTGATCTCAGCTCGATCGGGTGAATACTACTATCAAAAAGCACTGTGGCGGGATCGGCCGTTTCGAGTCATCTTGATACGCGCTGACGGTTTTCTGAACATAACTCGAGCTTTAGGACAGCTACATAGCTGGTCAAGCACAGCTAGTCGATGTAGAATGATTAGGCGCGTTCGCCTGTTGAATCGAGAGGTCTGAACTCGGTCTGTTAGCCGAGCTAGGTCCGCAAACCTATTCGTATTATTCGAGTCATCTTGACAGGAACTCTCTGTTTCTGTACTTAACTCGAGCTGTAGGACAGCTACAGAGCTGATATTTACAGAAACCGATTCAGAATTATCAGTTGCGTTTGTCTGTCGAATCCAGAGCTCTGAACTCGGTCTGCTGCCCGATCTAGAATCGCGAAACTATTCGTATTGGTCGAGTCATCTTGACAAGTGCTCTCGGTTTTCTTCACTCAACTCGCGCTGAGGGGGCTACAGTGCTGGTGGTCACAGGAATTGATTTGAAGACATCAGGCGCGTCCGCCTGTCGAATCCAGAGCTCGGAACTCGGTCTGCTGCCCGAACTAGGTCTGCGAAACTATTGTATTGTTCGAGTCATCCTGAGAGGTGCTGTCGGTTTTCTGCACTTAATTCGGGCTGTAGGGTGGCCGCAGGGCTGGTAATGACAGGAGTCGATTCGCAGACATCAGACGCGTTCGCCTGTCGCATTCAGAGGTAAAAAAATATTCACTTTAAGTCGGAATGTTAGTAGGTGCTGTCGGTTTTCTCAACTTAAGTCGAGCTAGGAAGCTCTACGAGTCTCCCGGCGGTAACCAAGGTTGACGGTTTACCGCCGGCGACCAGTGGTAACTTTTGGGTGGTTTTGTGCAATTTTTTGAAAGATATTTGACAATTCATTTTGAGAAAGCAGATTTTTCGCACCTGTAAACGACTATGAGGGCCTCTCTGTCTTAGTATGAGCTCTGTAGGCGCACTTTTACTATAAAAACACTTGGCGGAACCATCTTCATGTCGACACGAAAAAAACAATTTTTCTTTTTTTTTCGAGAAATGCTTCCAGAAGCTCTCTCTTTCGACTCCGAGCACTCTTACGCGTGAAATGAGCTCTACGAGGTTCCCGGCGGTGACCAGGTTGACGGTTCACCGCCGGCGCCAGTTGCTTCATGTTCTGTGTGACTCACCTGTTCCTCCTACCCCTGCTTCCGTGCGCAACCGTCGCCAGCAAATCGCAGATATGCGTCGTAATGTTCGCCCGCGTCGTGAAGACCCGCCCCGGCCTGTTTCGCAGCCGGCTTCGGATCCACCTCGTAAACGTGCACGCGTGTTTCACGAAGGTTTGGGCCACACCGTCTATGCAGAGCGCGCTGTGTATGATGCATGCGTCAGGGGAGTGCACTGATCATCGTGATGCCATGGTTCTTGCTCTTGCGCCCGTGGTCGTGGGTTTTCTCGTCGGCGTTCGCACAAAGTTACGCAGAGTCTCCAGCCTTGGTTTACGGTGTTCGAAGTCTCTCAGGGGCCTCATTGGGATCAGAGTATGTGTTGGACGGAGCTAGGTTGGAAGACCTTCTTAGTGGACACGCTGCAGAAGCTTGATCTATCCAAGATATTGGAATTCTGCCTGATAAAGATGCTACTTCGGGTACCCATTGGAAGGAGGAGGAGGATACTAACACAGAGGCCGAACTGCAACGTGAAAATGAACGTCTTGCTAAACGGTTAGCTGCGCTTTTCCAGGACGAAACCAACTGGAGGATGAACCCTGGGTGGCTGGCTCCAGAGATGAGGGGAGATAGTCAGGGTATAACACGTTGGCTGACGGGTAAGAACAGATGTATGAATGAGATATATAGTAAAACCATCGCCGATATGCAAAATAAAGTGTACGCCGTGTGTAAGCAGTTCCAGATCTATATTTCTGAAGCGGGCCGAGATATTTGGAAATGGGTTTATCGGGGGGGGGAACGCTGAGGCGGACCATGAGACGCATGTGGCCAGAGAAGGGCAGACCACTTCAGATGTGCGGTGGGACCTCAATACACTTTCTTCTATTTGTTCGAATCAACATAGTGTACGCGCGGTGAGAGGCTCTTTTGATGGTGGCAGATGTGAGTTAGGCACATCTTGTGGTTGGGTGATTGACTTTTTTATCTCTTCTAATTTGCCTTCTTCCTCCCTCCCCCCTGGCCTCCCCTCTAATCGTTGGCAGCTCGGTGTAGCCAAGCGGGCGTTTATGCTCCCTTCCCATTGTACAATCACCCAGGCGGAACTTGCTGCATCTCAGAGTTTATTGTCGGGAGTTGTTGAATTGTGCACACATATATGTGGATAACACATTTCTTTTACAGCTTCGCTGCATACTCTTCCCGCTTTAATCTATCAGCTTCGCTGCCCTTGTACAGCTTCGCTGTTTAGATTCTCTGTGTAGTGGCCTGCTCTTTAGGGAGCTCGAATCGGCCAGCGCAGAACACGCAGAACCAGGTTGACGGTTTACCGCCGGCGCCCAGTCCGGGTTTTCCCTCGTTGAGCTCTTCGGCATCCATGAGCTGGAGGAAGTAACTCGTAGAACTTCCCTTAGCAAGTTATTGCTGGAAGCTTAAGAGTAATTCCGGGGCGCTGGAGAGCTAGTTGGCAAGAAAAATCTCGACGGACCATTTGATGACTTTTGGTCGGTTGAATATTTTGTTCTCGAAATTCCTCAATTCGTTTGAGCTCTAGTATTTTTTCCCGTGATATTCGATCTTATTCCCGCTCGCCATCTTGATCTCAGCTCGATCGGGTTCGTTTTACTGCCGAAGAGCACACTGGCGGGATCGGTCGTTTCGAGTCATCCTGATACGCATTTTCGGTATTTTGTACTTATTTCGAGATAGAGGACAGCCATAGAGCTGGTAAGCACATCTTGTCGAGTCAGAATGATCAGGCGCGTTCGTCTGTTGCATCCAGAGGTCTGAACTCGGTCTGCTAGCTGAGCTAGGTCCGCAAACCTGTTCGTATTCTTCGACTCATCTTGACAGGCGCTCTCGGGTTTCTGTACTTAACTCGAGCTATATGACAGCTACAGAGCTGATACTTTCAGAAACCAATTCTGAATCATCAGTCGCATTCGTCTGTTGAATCCAGAGCTCTCAACTCGGTCTGCTGCCCGATCTAGAATCGCGAAACTATCGTATTGTTCGAGTCATCTTGAGAGATGCTGTCGGTTTTCTGTACTTACCTTGGGCTGTATGGGGGCTTCAGGGCTGGTAATCACACGAATCGATTTAAAGACATCAGGCGCGTCCGTCTGTCGAATCCAGAACTTGGAACTCGGTCTGCTGCCCGAGCTAGGTCCGCGAAACTATTCGTATTGTTTGAGTCATCTTGAGCGGTTCCCTCGGTTTTCTGCACTTAACTGAGGTTGTAGGGGGCTACAGGGCTGGTAATGAAAGGAATCGATTCGGAGACATCAGACGCGCCCGCCTGTCGCATTCAGAGGTCTGAACTCGGTCTGATACTCGAGCTAGGTTTGCCAACTATTCCTATTGTTCGAGTCATCTTGAGATGTGCTGTCGATTTACGCACGTAACTCGGGCTGTAGGAGATCTACAGAGCTCGTATAGAAGACAATCCAGAAGCATCGGGGGCGTTCGGCTGTTGCATCGAGAGGTCTGAAATCGCTGGGGCTGAAAAACTATACGTTCCCATATCTGCATGCGCACTTTGAGAGTGTCTGCCGGGAGGGTTAGCACCTCGGCAGCACACGTTGCGAGGCATGCTGCCAAGAAGTCTGCTATTATTGTCAGGAAGCTCTACGAGTCCCCCGGCGGTAAGGAAGGTTGACGGTTTACCGCCGGCGCCCAGTCTGGCACAGAATGCAGCTAGTAACTCGTAGAGCTTCCCTCAGCAAGTTATTGCTGGAAGCTTAAGAGTTCTTCGGCATCGATGAGCTAGAGGAATTCCGGCGCGGGGCGCAGCTAGTTGGCAGACCCGGCCCAGGCGGACAATGTGGTGACCTCGGGTCGGTTTTTCAAAGATTGCGAGAGATTTTGAAATTCGTTTTCAGAATTCGAATTTTTATTCTATGCAGTGATTCATGGCGCTTTCGATGGTGCAATGATCAGGGCCCTAGCTGCATTATTTCGATTATAAAAGACTAGGGGAAACCAACATTCTGTGACACCGAAGATAACATGTCTTTGTTCTATTGAGAAGCGATTTGCTGTTGTTATCTCGGAGCGAACTTGGTCCATTCAGAGCTCTACGATGGTTCCGGCGGTGACCTGGTTGACGGTTTATCGCTGGCTCCCAGTTATTGCTGGAAGCTTAAGAGTAATTTCGTGGCGCTGGAGAGCTAGTTGGCAAAAAAATCTCGACGGACCTTTTGGTGACTTTTGGTCGGTTGAAGATTTCGTTCTCGAAATTCAACAATTCGTTTGAGCTCTAGTATTTTTTCCCATGATATTCGATCTTATCCTCGCGTGCCATCTTGATCTAAGCTCGGGTACCTTTAACTGCCAAGAAGCAGGCAGGCGGGATCGGCCGTTTCAAGTCATCTTGACACGCGATGACGGTTACCTCAACATAAGTCGAGATTTGGGACAGCTACAGAGCTGTTAAGCACAGCTAATCGGTTCAGAATGATCAGGCGCGTTCGCCTGTTGAATCTAGAGGTCTGAACTCGGTCTAGCTGAGCTATGTTCGAAACCTATTCGTATTATTCGGGTCATCTTGACAGGCGCTCTCGGTTTTCTGTACTTAACTCGAGCTATAGGACAGCTACAGAGCTGATACTTACAGAAGACGATTCAGAATCATCAGTCGCATTTGTCTGTTCAATCCAGAGCTCTGAACTCGGTCTGCTGCCCGATCTAGAATCGCGAAACTATTCGTATTGTTCGAGTCGTCTTGAGAAATGCTCTCGGTTTTCTGCACGTAACTCGGGCTGTTTGGGTGCTACAGTGCTGGTGGTCACAGGAATCGATTTGAAGAGATCAGGCGCGTCCGCCTGTCGAATCGAGAGCTCGGAACTCCGTCTGCTGCCCGAACTAGGTCCGCGAACTTATTCGTATTGTTCGAGTCATCCTGAGAGGTGCTGTCGGTTTTCTGCACTTAACTCGGGCTGTAGGGGGGCTGCAGGGCTGGCAATCACAGGAGTCGATTCGCAGACATCAGACGCGTCCGCCTGTCGCATTCAGAGGTCTGAACTCGGCTTGATACTCGAGCTGGGTTGCCAAACTATTCTTTTTGTTAGAGTCATCTTGAGAGGTGCTGTCGATTTACGCACGTAGCTCGGGCTGTAGCAGAGCTACAGAGCTCCTAAAGAAGACAATCCAGAAGCATCGGGGGCGTTCGGCTGTTGCATCGAGAGATCTGAAATCGCTTGGGCTGAAAAACTATTCGTTCTCTGCATTTTTTTCCACGTTATCAGTTGACCCACCCGGCCCGGGCAGACAATGTGTGAACTTTCGGTCGGTTGGGCGAACTCTCTGAGAGATTTGAACATTTGTTTCGAGAACCGGTTTTTTTCGCAATTGCAGTTGGTTATGCCGCGTCCGCCAGTGAAATTTCAGGTCCGTAGCTGCAGTATTACCATCACAACACTTGAAGGAGGCGTCTTGACATAAAAACAAAAAAAACTTATTTTTCCAGTTTTCAGCTCACGTGTCAGAAAAGATCTCCGCACGTGTTACGAGAAGCGCCGTGCGAGGGAAGAGCTCTACGAAGCTCCCGGCGGTGACCTCGTTGACGGTTCACCGCCGGCTCCCAGTTGGACGCTTCCAAGTTTGAAGATATTTGACAATTTATTCGAGAAAGCAGATACCTCGTGGAGCTTTTCGAGAGGTCTGATCTTGGTCTGCTACTGGGGCTCGATCCGCAAAACTGTTCGTATTCTTCGAGTCAAGAGGACCCGAGCTGGGTTGAGAAAACAAGGCGCCTGAGATCAGTCTGCGATGACCGCTCGGGCTGAACAAATATTCGTTCTCTGCTAGTTATTCAAACACAATGTGTGGTCAGGAAGCTCACGGGTCCCCAGCGGCAAGAAAGGTTGAAGGCTTACCGCCGGCGTCCAGTACTTCGTGGAGCTCTTCGGCATCGTCATAAATTGTCCGCCTGGGCCAGCCGTCAACTCGCCGCACCCCGCGCCGGAATTCCTGCAGCTCTTACAGAGCTCTACAAGCACCCCGCGCCGGAATTGCTCACGCTCGTCGATGACACAGAGCTCCACGAGGTACTTGGTGGCGTCCCACTTGGTAGTGTCCACTTGGTAGCGTCCAAAATCCGGAGAGCAAAGAGAGTACGCGCGAAAAGACTTTTCCGGCGAGCCCTCGGACGCTCTCGTGAAGCGCTTCTGGGGCTCTGAGGGCACCCCTGCAGCGCTTCTGAAGCGCTGCCAGGAACGCTTCCACGCGTGCCACGCGTGCACGCACGCGTGGACGCATGCCGGAAGCGTTCCGGACCAGCTGCCGGCTCGGGCGTGGGCCGCCGTGGAGGAGCTCCTGCCGGGCACCGCCACCGTCCGGCTTCTAATTTGAGGGAATTTCTGTGGAACTCACGTCATCCTCACCCCCGGCGCGAAGAGCACGAGCCCAGAGCGGCCTCCGGCACCGTTTCCGGACGGATCCGCTGGATCCGCTGGATCCGCTGGATCCGGTGACGAATCCCAAACCGGCGCCCTCGCCTGAGACATCCTCACAAAACGGGCCCCGGGGGGGATGCCCAGAGGAGCCCAGAGCGGCCTCCGGCACCGTTTCCGGACGGATCCGCTGGATCCGCTGGATCCGGTGACGAATCCCAAACCGGCGCCCTCGCCTGAGACATCCTCACAAAACGGGCCCCGGGGGGGATGCCCAGAGGAGCCCAGAGCGGCCTCCGGCACCGTTTCCGGACGGATCCGCTGGATCCGCTGGATCCGCTGGATCCGGTGACGAATCCCAAACCGGCGCCCTCGCCTGAGACATCCTCACAAAACGGGCCCCGGGGGGGATGCCCAGAGGAGCCCAGAGCGGCCTCCGGCACCGTTTCCGGACGGATCCGCTGGATCCGCTGGATCCGGGATGGTGACGAATCCCAAACCGGCGCCCTCGCCTGAGACATCCTCACAAAACGGGCCCCGGGGGGGATGCCCAGAGGAGCCCAGAGCGGCCTCCGGCACCGTTTCCGGACGGATCCGCTGGATCCGCTGGATCCGCTGGATCCGCTGGATCCGGTGACGAATCCCAAACCGGCGCCCTCGCCTGAGACATCCTCACAAAACGGGCCCCGGGGGGGATGCCCAGAGGAGCCCAGAGCGGCCTCCGGCACCGTTTCCGGACGGATCCGCTGGATCCGCTGGATCCGGTGACGAATCCCAAACCGGCGCCCTCGCCTGAGACATCCTCACAAAACGGGCCCCGGGGGGGATGCCCAGAGGAGCCCAGAGCGGCCTCCGGCACCGTTTCCGGACGGATCCGCTGGATCCGCTGGATCCGTGTGCTGAGACATCCTCACAAAACGAATGCCCAGAGAGCGGCCTCCGGCACCGTTTCCGGACGGATCCGCTGATCCGCTGGAACGAATCCAAACCGGCGCCCTCGCCTGAGACATCCTCACAAAACGGGCCCCGGGGGGGATGCCCAGAGGAGCCCAGAGCGGCCTCCGGCACCGTTTCCGGACGCTGGATCCGCTGGATCCGGTGACGAATGCCCATACCGTTTCCGGACGGACGACCTAACTGCATAACACGCCTGGATATGCCGACGGGGGCGAAGGAGGAGGAGGAGGAGGAGGAGGAGGAGGAGGAGGAGGAGGAGGAGGAGGAGGAGGAGGAGGAGGAGGAGGAGGGGGAGGGGGCAGGCGAGGGAGCCCCGGCCCTGGGGGAGGGGCCCTGAGGGAGCCCTGATGGGCTTCCGGCACCATGGAGAGGTCCTGTGGGGCGGCCGCCTTTTCTTCTCTCGGTCGTTTCCCTCTCGCCCAGAAGCGCGCGCCCCTTCTTCTATATATGCAGAAGCTCCCGATCAACCGCAGAGCGGCGGATGTTCTAAAACGCTCTAGCTCTCAGAGAGCTCGCCGGGAAAAACCCGAAGAGGGAAGAGACCCTCGGGGGAGCAAATGGGGGCCAGCGGTAAACGTCAACCAGGTTTACCGCCGGGACCCTCGTGGAGCTCTGAACAGACCAAGGTTCCGAGAGAACAGCAGAAAAACGCTCCTCATACCAGCTTCAAAAATGGAGACATGTTGTTTACAGAATGTTGGTCCCCCGTAGTTTTTTGGAAACAAGGGGCGCGCGTGCCAAGGATCATACAATGACGATGTGGGTCCATGGGAGATGGAGAAAACCAGGGATCGCGAGGGGGGCAGTCCTTGGCGGGCGCCGGGAAGCGCGCCGCAATTGCTGCGACACGTTGGCAAGGGACAGATTCGAAGACGGGAAGGGGCGGCTAGAAGCATGTCAGTTTGGGTATGGAGGAAGGTCGCTTGTCCTCTGTCTCGTCCTCCTTCTCCCCCTCCTCACCTCCGCTTTCTCCTGTCCCGCCTCTCTTCCTCCTCCTGGTTCTCGACCTCCTCCTTGTCCTCCCCCTCTCTCCACCTTCTGGGGCGGTGCGGCGCGTGGCGGCGGAGTCGCCCTCGCCGTCGGCATGCGGCCGGGCACGCTGCGTCCTCGTCCTCCTCCTTCTCGTCCTCCTCCTCCCCCTCCACCTCCGCCTCCTCCCCCTCCCCCTCCGCTTCCTCCTCCGCCTCGCCGTCCTCGCCTCCGACCCGAGGCTGGCCCAGGCCACTCGTCCTCGCCTCGGGCCCGAGGCTCGCTCGCCGAGCGGCGGGCGGCGGCGAGCTTCCCGGCCGCCTGGCCTGTCCGCCGGGGTCGCCTCGGAAGGGTCCCAGAGGCCCAAGACGGTCCAAGAGGCTCCAAAGAGGCTTCCAAGACAGCCCAAGAGGCCTTCAAGAGGTCGTCTAGGAGGGCCCGAAGAGGCCAAAATCATTGATTTTCTTTGGGTTTGGGAAGGGTTTGGTCATTTGCGCCTTTTCGGCTTTCCGACGGTCCAAGACGGCCCAAGAGGCCCCCAAGATCGCCCCAAAATTGCCCAAGAGGCCCCCAAGATGGCCCCATGACGGCCCAAGAGGCCTCCAAGACGGTCCCAAGAGGGCCTCAACACGGGCCAAGAGGCCTCCAAGATGGCTAAGATTGCCTCCAGACCGGCCAAGATGGCCTCCAAGTACCTCCAAGATGGCTTCCAAGACGGCCAATATGGCACCAAAATGCCTCCAAGACGGCCCAAAATGCACCCAAGACGGCCCTGGATGGGCCCAAACGGCTCCCACGAGGCGTCCAAGATGGCCCAACAGGCCTCCAAGAGGTCCTCCATGAAGGCCCGAAAGGGCAATGTATAGTCGTAGACGTGAATACCCCAACAGGCCCCTCCTCGCCCGTGCTTGTAAATGCTGACCCCCCGCAACTGCGGTGGCTCAAAGTCTGAGAGGCCCCCGGCCGCGGCGGCCCCTGCATGGACGGAGGGGCGCCTCCGCTGTGGGCGACGCTGCTCACGGCCTGGGGGGCGACCTGGAGCGCCTGCTGGAGTTGGGGCTGGGGCGGAGTCACCACCCAGGCGGCTCTCGCGGCGCCGTTCGCGACCTCCGGCCACTGCCAGGGGGACTCTGAGCGCTGCTCCTGCGACTGGGAGCTGCGCAAGATCATCGACCTCCAGCAGGAGGTCGGCCTCCTCCAGTCGGAGGTGTGGGCGCTGCGGTGCCTGCTGCTGGCCGGGCTCCTGCTGCTCGGCGCTGTGGCCTCTGGTGCTGGCACGCTGGGCTTCCTGGTGGGGGCCTGCCGGCGCTGTCGCTGCGGTGGGCGCGAGCGCGCGCCGGGCCGGGCGGCCGAGCCCGGCGCCCAACCGGCCGCGGCCTCGAGGGCGGCGGCGGTAGAGGGGCTGGCGTGCCCGCAGCCGGGCCGAGGGCCCTCGACGCCGAGCCGCCGGCAGCTGTAGCCCGATGGCAGACGTGCTGACGCTGGACATCGGCGACCCGCAGATCCTGGTCCACTACCCAGATGATGAGAACGGCTTCCTCTGGCACCACAGAGTGCTGCTCTTCAGGGTGTCGGACGACATCTGGATCAGCTTGACCCCTGATCTCGCGCTGGTGCGCCTGAAGCTGCTGGACATCCGGCACGAGGTGCTGGAAAGGCGAGCCCCGTTCCCCGCCCACCTGGGCCACCAGGTCTATGCCCACGACCCCATCGCCGCCGCCGCCCTGGCGGGCTTCCGCCGCCGTGCGAAGATCCAGGGGCAGCTGCTGGGCGTGGGCCAGGTGGACGTGGTCGAGAGGATCATCTGGGTGGTGGCCGAGCCCCGGTCGGCGAAGTTCGGCGAGGTGATCGACGCGGCCGTCATGGACGACGACGCCCGCGGCACGGGCTTCGACACGAAGGGGGTGGCGGTCGTGGACGGAGAGGAGATCTTCGTGCAGAAGATCGCGGCCAGCAAGCTCGACGACTTCAAGAAGGAGACCAAGGCGGACCTCGGAGACGTGCGCACGCTCGGGGACCACCTCGACGATGCTGGGCAGCGCTGTCTGAGGCTCTCGGAGGCGGTCGCGCTGATGAGAGACACGGATCAGCCGAACTTCCCGCTCGCCGGCGTGAGGAGCGTGAAGGAGTTCCTCGAGTCGGTGGCCTCCGGACCTGGCAACATGACATCGTACCAGGCGGAGTGGGAGCGGCTCAGCGGAGTCGGTGAGGGTTCGGCAGTCAACCATGTGCACCGGAACCTGTGCGAGGTGATTCGGCTCATGCACTCCTGGGACCAGGTCGACGCCTCCATGTTGGCCTCTGCGGAGCTGATCGTGCGCTGGCTGGTTCAGACGGAGATAGCGGTAGAGCGCAACCCGCGCCACCCTGACTACAGCGGGCTGGACATAGTGATCTCGGCCCCGGTGAATGCAGCTGGCCGCGCGACGACGAACAAGTTCAACTCCTGGGTCACCGACAAGCTCAAGGAGAGGGCGCAGATCTGGAAGCGGGAGCGCCTGTACCGCGAGGAGCAGAAGACGAACCTGAAGGAGGGCAAGGGCGGCGACGGCTACGACCCGTCCAAGAAGAAGCTGAAGAAGAGAGGGGGCAAGGCCGGCGCCGAGGGCGCCGGCGAGGGAGGATGACGCCTCTCGGGGCTGTGGGGGAGCCGGCGCTGGCAGCCCGGGCGCCGAGAGAGCCCCCCCACAGCCGACACAGACGTGGGCTAGCCCCCTCTATTCCTGGAGGGATCCGGTCACGAGATCGACGGCATGGAGACCCCTTTCCTCTGCCCTGCGATCCGAGTGGCCTCGGCTCTGCATGCAGCTCTGCGCGGCAACGGCAAGTATTTGACACGGTTCGGGCCCTGAACCAGCTTGCCGCCGCCAACGTGAATTCACGTCGCGCCCAGGGGCACGACCGCGCACCAGAAGGGCACCTCCGGCCGACCGCCGTGCAGCAGTGGATGATCCAGAATGTCGCCCGGCGTGTACTGGCGTATGGGGATTGCCCCACTGACCTCACAGAGGAGTCATCGTTGCACGAGATCCTCGACTCGAGAGACCACTACGGGATGGAGCCCAAGAACTTGGCCAGCTTCGACTTCGACAAGGTCAAGATCCTGCACAGGAAGGTCCACGTTCGGCCGATGCGCCGGGAGTTGCCCGCGTCGGCCGCTGGCTACCTTCGGCATGCTTCCGACTTGATCGAGATGGACGAAGCGGAGCTTGAGAGAGATCGTGCCGAGGGAGTGGGTGTCACGCCATACTGGGACCCCCTCCTCCGGCGCTCGCGAGACCTTCGGAAGCGACTGTACCAGCGCCTGGACCAGCAGGGCCTGCTGACTTGGCGCCGGCGGCTGAAGGGGCATGCGGGCATCTTCGTGGTCAAGAAAAAGGATGGGCTCCAGAGGTTGATCATCGACGCCCGAGCGGCCAATCGGGCGCATCGGCCACCTCCCACTACTCGGCTAGGCTCCTCGCGATGCATGGCCGACCTCGACCTCTCCGACCCCCGCCTGAAGGCATCGGGCTTCGGGGGCCTCGGCTCTGGGGCCTTCAGCCCAGCTGGCCGCGAGGGGGACGTCGGGGACTGTTTCTACAACTTCACCATCCCCGAGCTGGCGAGCTGTTCGGCTTCGCAGACCAGTTCGGCACCCACGAGCTGACGGAGATGGGCTGCCTGCCGGACTCGATCTGGGACGACGCCGAGGGGGCCGAGACCAAGGTCGTGGACGGCGAGCTGCTCTACCCCTGCATGTGCGCGGTGTGCATGGGCTGGTCCTGGGCGCTCTACTTCGCCAACGAGGCCGTGACCTACCGAGTCCAGCGGGCGTTGCCCGACGGGGCCAAGAAGGTGATGAGGGAGATGCAGCCTGCCCCGACCATCGAGCCCGGCAAGTGCGTTGCCGGAGTTTACGTGGACAACGTGCAGGTGATCGGAGGCTGCGAGGCTGACGCCAACACTCAGATGCATGAAATCGAGAATCTTTTTCGAGAGGACCGAATACCTTTCGACGTGGAGCCGGGGGACAGTTTAGAGATGCAGTCCCTCGGCCTGGTGTACCACTGGCAGGAGCGTCGCCTGAGGCATGTGGCTCGGCGCGTCTGGCGGACCTACATGGCCGGACACGCCCTTTTGAGACGCCGCAAGCTCCACGGGCACGCGCTCCAGTGCTGGCTGGGGCACGTCGTGAACCTGAACCAGCTCTGCCCCGAGGCGATGTCCGCGCTGAACGCCTGCTACCGCTTCATCGAGGAGTCGCTGGAGTCGCCCAAGCGGGTCTGGCCCTCTGCGAAGTCCGAGATCCGCTGCTCGATGAACTTGCTCTTCCTGATGGAGGCGGACCTGGGCGCGACCTACTCGGACCAGGTGTACTGCGGGGACTCGTCCGGCCGCGGCTACGCACTCCACGTGACGACCGCCGAGCCGACCGAGCTCCGAGAAGCCTGGAAGTGGAGAGAACGCTGGCGGTACCGCGACGTCCCGACGGTGACGGGCCACGTCAGCAGCGGGCTCGACTACGTGCGCGGCGGCACGCCCGGCACCGCCACAGGCCCGAGGACCGCCTTCGGCCAGTCCCTGCTGAGTCAGGCGGAGGCGCCGGAGGAGGCGAGCGGCCTGGCTCCCTCTCCGGCCCGAAGCCGCGCTGCGAAGCCGGCTCGAGGCCGCACCCAGCTGCATCTTGACTCGGGCATCCCCGCCTTGGAGGACAGCTGGGTGGCCAGGCGCCGCTACAAGCTGGTCGCCGCGGACCGCTGGCGCTGGCAGGACGAGCACATCAACCTCAAGGAGGCGAGGGTCGCCTTGATGGGGCTCCGACGGCACTGCCGATCGGTGAAGTTCATGGGCACAAAGCTGCTCTCGATCAGCGACAGCCAGGTCACCGTCGGGGCCTTCGAGAAGGGCCGCTCCAGCGCGGGCCTGCAGGCCCTCTGCAGGCGCGCAGCCGCCTACCGCCTGGGGGGGCAGATCTCCTGGCGGCTCAGGTACATCGAGACTGACCGTAACCCGAGTGACGAGGACTCCCGGCGCTGGGACCTGAAGAAGCCGGCTGGGCTGAACCGGGGGCCCGAGCGTCGAGACGCCGCCCCGAGCCTGTCCGCTCCAGCTGCGAGTTACACGACCTCCTCCTCTTCTCGGTCACCTCCGTCGGCATCCTCAGCATCTGTTGTACGCCCGTCAATTCAGAGCGAGCCTGGTAAATCAGTTTTTTGTATGGAGCTCTTCGGTGGAAAGGGGGAGCTGACTCGAGCCTGCCTGGCGGAGGGGCTTCCCTTCGCTGATTCAGTTGATATCAGAGACGGCTGGGAATTTGATCTTTCTCGTCGCAGTACACAAGAGTATATCCTGAGGCTGGCCCGAGAAGGGCGTTTGATATATGTGCACCTGGGAACGCCTTGTCAGGTTTGGAGTATCGCTCGGAGGGGGATCCGAAACCATGTTCGAGCCAGGGCCCGGGAACGTCTGGGCATCGAGTTCGCACTGTTTACGGCTACGTTGTGTCACATTCTATCACGTCGTGGGTGTTATTGGAGTGTGGAAAACCCCCGGACTTCGAGACTCTGGAACTTCGACCCGATCGCTCGCCTTCACGGTCTCGCGGACGTCGTCGAGGTAAACTTCGATATGAGCATGTATGGCACGGCCTATCGGAAACCTACTCGAATCCTGACAAACCTGAGAGCGTTACAGTCCCTGGGAGATCGACCTCGCATTCGACATAAACACTCGGTCTTGCTACACGGTCATCTCACACCACTTGCCGCCGCCTACCCGCCGGCATTGGGCTCGTGTTGGGCCAGGCTCCTTTCTTCGGCCTTGCCGGGCGACATACGCCCGGGCCAGCGAGCCTTCGACCCCAGCGAGGTCCGCCATGGCCTCCAGCGGGCCGCGGGCCGTCGCCCGGCGGCTCGAGGAGCAGCGGTTCACGGTGAGGTCGGTGAACCCCGTGAGCCAGCCTGCCAGGCCGCCGACTCGTTCCTCGAGCACGACCCGATCATCCAGTTCGGCCAGGACGAGCGGCCCCGGCGCTGGAGAGCCCACCCGGACTGGGCGGCAGCCGCCACCGGGGAAGGGCCGACCGCGGCAGCCTACAGGCCCCCGGCGGGCAGGCCCCATCACCGTCCCGCGGAAGGACTCGCTGATCATGGCGACGGTGACCGGAGGCACGCTGGAGAGGTACGCGACGGCGGTCCACGAGTTCGAGACCTACGCGAAGGAGAGGCGCCTGCCGCTGCAGCCGCTAGCACGCCTGGACGACAGCCTCTCCCTCTACTTCGTGGACCTGTTCGACGACGGCTTCGGGGTCTGGGAGGGGCGCAACGCTTTCTACGGGTACAAGCTGCTGAAGCTCAGGACGACAGGCAAGGTCGACCTCCCAAAGGCGCTGGCCTCCCTGAAGGGTTGGACGAAGCGAGCGCCCGGGAGGATGCGTCTGCCGCTGCCCGACATCATCGTGGACGACATCGCGCTGGACCTGGTGGAGCACGGGAACCCCCTGATGGGGGCCGCGGTGGTGATCCAGACAGACACCTACACGCGGCCCTCCGAGGTGGTGGGCCTGAGGCAGGGCCAGATCTTGCCGCCGGCGCCGGTCGCGAAGCTCGGCGCGCACTATGGCATCGTCATCGCGCCCTCGGAGTGGCACGAGACCACGAAGACGGGCGGCCAGGACGACAGCCTGCTCGTGGGCGACGTGGCGAGGCCCTGGCTCACGAGCGTGCTGCGGCTGCTCCACAAGCCCAACGTGTCGGACAAGAAGAAAATCTTCGACTTCAC
Source organism: Prorocentrum cordatum (assembly GCA_963575745.1). Classification (NCBI taxonomy): domain Eukaryota; class Dinophyceae; order Prorocentrales; family Prorocentraceae; genus Prorocentrum; species Prorocentrum cordatum. The sequence continues at coordinate 19,732 of CAUYUJ010001176.1, forward strand.
CCTCGGCGACTACGAGCGCGAGGTGAAGAAGTCGGCCCGCCGCCTGGGCTACACCTCCCTGGGCGTGTGCCCGCACGTCTTCCGGCACTCAGGCGCCAGCAACGACAAGGCGCACTCCCGGAGGACGTTGAAAGAGGTTCAGAAGCGCGGACGATGGGCATCATCCGCGTCGGTGGCTCGCTACGAGAAGGGGGCCCTGATCTTGCAGCAGTTGCGCAAGGTTCCCTTGGCCAGGCAGAAGAAGGCGGCGGAGCGCAGCAAGCGCCTGCCGCAGGTCCTCCTTTCAACGAGTCGTGGAATTTAGCGGCCACCAGTTCATGATATGGGTATGGGCGAAAGAGGGGCCGTCCAAGATGACAGCCCGACGATGTTCGACAAATTATCTCGTCTCAGGCCTGAGCTTCGATTGGATTACCTTGTCAGAGAGTGCGTGTGAAAGGTGATCCAAACTATATCGCACAGCTTCGCTGGATATGCATGTCTGGGCGAGGTTTTTAGGCCATCTAGGGGTGTGTATAGTCGTAGACGTGAATACCCCAACAGGCCCCTCCTCGCCCGTGCTTGTAAATGCTGACCCCCCGCAACTGCGGTGGCTCAAAGTCTGCCCACCTCAGCCACCCTCGAGCTCGGCATGCCTCGCTCGTAATTCAATGCTTTTTCCGCTGGGCGAAAGAGGGGCCGTCCAAGATGACAGCCCGACGATGTTCGACAAATTATCTCGTCTCAGGCCTGAGCTTCGATTGGATTACCTTGTCAGAGAGTGCGTGTGAAAGGTGATCCAAACTATATCGCACAGCTTCGCTGGATATGCATGTCTGGGCGAGGTTTTTAGGCCATCTAGGGGTGTATTTATTTATTTTCTTTAAGTTTTTGAAGGATTCGTGCATTCGCGCCTTTTCGGCTTTCCGACGGTCCAAGACGGCCCAAGAGGTCCCCAAGGTCGCCCCAAGATCGTCAAGAGGCCTCCAAGATGGCCCCATGACGGCCCAAGAAGCCCCCAAGACGGCCCCAAGAGGGCCCCAAGACGGCCCAAGAGGCCTCCAAAACGGCCAAGATGGCCCAAGATGGCCCTCAAGATGCCTCCACGATGGCTAAGATGGCGTTCAAGACGGCCCAGATAGCCCCAGGATGCCCCCAAGACGGGCCAAGATGGCCTCAAGATGGCTTAAGACGGCCCAAAAGGCTCGCAGGATTCCTCCAAAACGGCCCGAGAGCCCTCCAAAACGTCCTCTGGGAAAGCCCGAAAGGGGCAAAATGAATGATTTTCCGTTGTGCTTCAAGGACTTGGGCATGTTGTTCTTTTCAGCTCTCAAGATAGCCCAAAACGGCCCAAGAAGCTGGCCTCGGCCTCCGGCGGCCGTTCGGGACGACACGGGCACTCTCGGAACGCCCTCGGCGAGGCTCAGCCGCTGGAAACCATGCCGGCTGAGAAAACCGCCAAGAACCAAGAAAATCTTCCGTAACCTCGATCCTCAATCCCCCGGCTCGCCGCCGCGCCAGTCGGGCGCGGCCACGCGGCGCGGCCTGACGGGGCGCGTGGCCTGGTCGCACTGCACTGCGCGCCGGTCGGCGATCGTCGTTGGCCAGAGCATCAAGATGAGTTAAGATTTCAACTTCCGCTCAAAAACGAAGCTGGACCAATCAGAACAGCCAGCCCAACAAGACCATGCAGACCAACCAAACCAACCAGAGCAGCCAGAGCAGACTAGAGCAGGCAGACCAACCAGACCAGCCAGACCAAGAAGACCAGCCAGACCTACCGGACTAGCCAGACCAACCAGACCAGGCAGACCAGACCAACTAGACAAAACCAGCCAGACCAGCCAGACCAACCAGACTAGCCAGACCGACAAGATCAGCCAGACTGACAAGTCCAGCCACAACTCATGGGACCACACGTGCCAGCCAGACCAACCAGACCAGTCAGACCAGACCAGCCAGACCAACCGGACTAGCCAGACCAACCAGACCAGCCAGACCAGACAAACCAGACAAACCAGCCAGACCAACCAGACAAACCAGACCGCCAGACAAGACCAGCCAGGCCAACCGGACAAGCCGGCGACGTTTTTCTCAGCTCAACCTGCGCTTCTTGGGATCAGGAGCGTCGTCGGCAGGGCCTTGTTCCTGAGCCCACGCCGCGGGCAGCGCCACGGCGTGGTACCACTGCTTGTGAGCCGCCGCCATGTCCGCAGAAAAACCTGGCGGATAGCGCTTTCGGCGCGTGTGCCCCCCAGACATAAGTCCGGGCCTCGCAGACGCCGTACTCCGTGTCGTCGAACTCCAGCTCCGAGTGGCCAGTCAGAGACAGCACGCGGGAGTGGAGCGGCATGGAACTCTGACGGCGCTGCAGGAGCCACGGCAGCTTGTGGTTCAGGGAATTGATGGGCTTGGTCGTCTTCACCACCGTGCTGCCCGCCGACTCGTCCACGGCGCTGCCCGAAGAGTATGATAGGATGAGGTCGTGGGCTTCCGGCGCTAGCTTCTGGAGAAACAATGACGTGCCGTCCCCCGGCAGCTCCATGTACGGCACGGTCGAAGCGTGGTGCCCCTCGTACCGGTCCCCGTGGCGGGCGCGCAGGTACCGCTTGAGCATGACCTGTCCTTGGTAAGGGACCCAATCGCAATCCGTCTGCAAGAGCGACTTGGTACACTCAATCGTGAGCAGGGCAGAATTGTCCAATATGTGCCGGTGCTCCTGCAGGCTCACCGCCATCGCCCTCATGCGGACGGCGATGCGGTGAGGACGGGTGCCCGCGCCCTCGGGCAGGAGGGCTGCGTCGTCGTAGCCCGACAGCGCCGGGGCGTGGTAGCCCATCCTCGGCTGTCGGCCGTATAGATCAACGCATATGTTTGCAGCCTCGTGCCATTTCTGAACGTCATATGCGCTGATGTCTGGCAGTGTGGGGTAAGACCCGTCGGTTTTCAATCGCTCCTGGTGCGTCAGCAGATGCTTGCGTAATTTGTCGGTATCGCGAAGAATGGCTGCTTTCCGATACACCAGCTCTAAAACGACGTAGAACGACATCACGTAGTGGCTTTCATTGCAATACAAACAACAAAATATACAAAAATGGGCAACCGCGGTAAGAGGCACACTCGGGTGGGCAAGCAACATCTTCGTTTTGGTCGCTGAGGTGATATCACAAGAAGACTTAAAGTTGTTCAATTTGCGCACAAGTGGGTCGTGATTGACTCCTGGAGCGATCTGATCCGCAAGCTCTGCCAAACGAAAACGTTTTGCCAGCCCTTCAACATCAACCCATTCATGATGACGTGTCTCACCAGATTTTTTGAAAGAAGCTACGGCTTTGTTAAGCATTGCCTTGTCGTGCTTTTTCGTATGGCATCCACACTCGTGCAGGAGGCACACGGGAAATTTAGCCACGCCGGCAACGTGCATGAAAGTAAGAACATTCCGAAAAGCCACGAGCAGATGCCGCATCTTCAGGACGCGCGCGTCGCATTTCACGCCGCCAATGCCTTCCGTGCTTGCCCGATGTATCGATTGTCGCTCAGCGTCTTCCAGCATCGCGATTCCCGCGAGCTGATCGACCAACAAAACCTGACCCAAGTATGACATACGGCATAACGCTCACACGCTTGTTTGCCGAATGGGAAACGTCGAGGGAAAAATGCACGCATGAAGAAGGGAATGGGGAGAGGAGAAGGGGGTGGAGTCTGAGTGGGGAAGCGTAGAAACAGGGAGACACGGCGAGACATGACGTCGGGCTGGCCGTCTGGACGGCGGCCAACACTCTGTGACGGCAATGCCCCCGCCCGCGGCCGCGGCAACGCGCGGACAGTGGTAAAACGCAGCGCTGTCGCGCAAAACCGTGCTTGAAAAAAAAACACCGGTTTAGCTGTTTTTTTTTTTCCGGCGGGGCTTTGTCGATTCCTCCTATGTTTTTTCCAAGTGAAACGAGGCTGGACGCCTGCGGACAAGGGCGTTGCCGTCGCAGATTCCGGCGCCCATTCCTCTTCGGATAGTTGAAAATTTTGTTCTCGAAATTTGACAATTCGTTAGAGCTCTAGTATTTTTTCCCGTGATATTCGATCTTATTCCTTCTCGCCATCTTGATCTCAGCTCGATCGGGTAACTTTGAAGGTTAAAAAGCACTCTGGCGGGAACGGCCGTTTCGAGTCATCTTGATACGCGCTGTCGGTTTTCTGAATATAAATCGAGCTCTAGGGCAGTTACAGAGCTGGTAAGCACAGCTTATGCATGCAGAATGACCAGGCGCGTTCGCCTGTTGAACCCAGAGGTCTGAACTCGGTCTGTGAGCCGAGCTAGGACCGGAAATCTGTTCGTATTATTCGAGTCATCTTGACAGAAACTCTAGGTTTTCTGGTCTTAACTCGAGCTGTAAGACAGCTACAGAGCTGATAAGCACATCTATCGCAGTCAGAATCATTAGGCGCGTTCGCCTGTTAAATCTAGAGGTCTGAACTCGGTCTGCTAGCCGAGCTAGGTTTGCAAACCTATTCGTATTATTTGGATCATCTTGATAGACGCCCTCGGTTTTCTGTACTTAACTCGAGCCGTAGGGCAGCTATAGAGCTCGTAGTCACAGAAATCTATTGGACATCACCAGGCGCCTTTGTTCGTTGACTCGAGAGCACTGAACTTGGCCTGCTGCCCGAGCTAGGTTCGGAAACCTATTCGTATTGTTCGAGTCATCCTGAGAAGTGCTGCCGGTATTTCGTGCTGGGGGGAGGCTACAGTGCTGCTGGGGACAGCAATCGATTTAGAGACATCAGTCGCATCCGCCTGCGGAGACCAGAGCTCGGAACTCGTCTGCTGCCTGAATTAGGTCTGCGAAACTACTGTTGGAGTCATCCTGAGAGGTGCTATCAGTTTTCTGCACTCAACTCGGGCTGTAGGGGGGCTGCAGGCTGGTAATGATATAAGTCGACTTGCAGACATGAGACGCGTTCGCCTGTCGCATTGAGAGGACACAAAATATTTACTATGAGTCGGAATGTTGGTAGGTTCTCGGTGTTCTCAACTTCGTCGAGCTGGAAGCTCTACGAGTCTCCCGGCGGTAACCAAGGTTGACGGTTTACCGCCGGCGTCCAGTGCCCGCAGGCTCCTAGGCAGAGGTGTCGTGGTAGTTTTCACAGAGCTCCGCGCGCCGTAAAAGACGCTCTCGCAGGCGTCTCCTGCGAGGTTTCCAGCGCCCCACGCATCGTTCCAGGCGGCCTCGGAGAAGTCGCCGTGCGGCGCTTTGGAGCGTTCTGCGTTCCGCGTCTTGCCTCGCTATCCGGGTTTGGGACGCTTAGTACCTCGTGCAGCTTCTCTTAGCAAGTACCTCGTAGATCTCTTCGGCATCGGTGAGCTAGAGAAATTTCGGCGCGGGTGGAGCTAGTTGGCCGGCCGAGGCGGACACTGTGACAACTTTTGGATGGTTCTGCGAAAATTTCAAATATATTTGACCATTTATTTTGAAAAAGCAGATTTATACGTCGAGCATTGGCATATGAACTCCTCTCTGACAGCAGCTCAGCTCTTCCGATGCACTGTTGCATAAGTTGACTTCCGGGAACTGAGCGAATATCAACATCGAAAAAATGGAATTTCAAGATTTTCGAAAAATCTACATTTTTTTATTATGTGTACCTCGTAGAGCTCCCATGGTATGAGAGATAGAGGAATTCGGCGACAGGGTGGATCTAGTTGGCCAAATTTCGAAAAGACAGAATCATACCATCGCGGCCTGGCTCAGCCGATTTTGCAGTCTAAGCATTGGTTTGGGCTGATAATTGCGCAGGAGAAAGCTCTGCACCACAGAAGCTGCCTCTCACATTCTCAGCTCATTCCGTCGACAAATTCTTCTCAGCGAAGCCAGAAACCAGAGTTCAGATTGCCATTATTAAAAATGAAATATTATAAACATTCAAGCATATCTACTGCGAAGTTCTCTGCTTCGATTATGGGCGTTTTGAAGGGAACGGAGCTCTAGAAAGTTCCCGGCGGTGACCAGGTTGACGATTCACCGCCGGCGCCAGTAATGTAGAGCTCTTCGGCGTCGATGAGCTAGAGGAATTCCGGCGCGGGGCGGAGCCAGTTGGGTCACCCGGCCGAGGCGGACAATGTGACAACTTTTGGATGGTTTTGCGAATATTCCAAAGATATTTAACAATTCATTTGAAAACCCAGATTTTTCGCACCTCTGGTGAGTTATGCCGCACTCGCGAGTAAAATTCTCAGGTCGGTAGGTACAGTATTACTATCAAAACACTTGGAGGATGGCTGAAAACAGAAAAACGTGATTTTCCGTTTTTTTCGTTTCTCGCTCCAGAAGCTCTCTTGATGTATTACGAGAATAGAAAAGAGCTCTGGCGGTAATCTAGTTGACGATTTACCGCCGTTTCCCAGTTATTGCTGGACTTAAGGTTATTCCGGGGAGCTGGAGAGCTAGTTGGCAATAAAAATGCCTCGTAGAGCTCTGATGGTAGAAGAGCTAGAGGAATTCGGCGACAGGGTGGAGCTAGTTGGCGAAATGTCGAAAAGGGACGCGATCATACCTTCCGCGGCCTGGCTCAGCCGATTTTGCAGTTCTAACAATTCGTTTGGGCTGCTATTTGCGCAGAGCGAAGCTTGGCATTACAGAAGTTACCTCACAAATTCTTAGTTTATTCCGTCGAAAAATTCTCCCGAGCGAAGCCAGGGACCGACTTCACGTTGGCAGTCCAAAAATACCTCGCAGAGCTCTTCGGCATCGATGAGCTAGAGGAATTCCGGCGCGGGGTGGAGCTAGTTGGCCGACCCGACCAAAAGAGACAATGTGATAACCTTGGGTCGGTTTTGCTTTGATTTGAAAGATATTTGACAATTCATTGTGAGAACCGGTATTTTTCTCACGTGTAGTGGGTTATGCCGCGTCTGCCAGTTAAATTCTCAGGTCCGTAGCTGCAATATTACTATCAAAAGACTTGCTGGAACCAACTGCGTTCCGAGTCATCTTGACACGCGTTCACGGTTTTCTGTACTTAACTCGAGATTTCGAGAGCTACAGAGCTGATAACTTACAGAAACCGATTCAGAATGATCAGGCGCGTTCGCCTGTTGCATCCAGAGGCCTGAACTCGGTCTGCTACTCGAGCTAGGTCCGTAAAAGTCATCTTCACCAGTGATGCGGTTTTCTGTACTCAACTCAAGATTCAGAGGAGCTACAGAGCTGGTACGCACATAAACTGATTCAGTATCACCAGACGCTTGCGTCTGTTGCATCGAGAGGCCTGAACTCGTTCTGCTAGTCGAGCTAGGTCCACAACACTATTCGTATTTCTCAAGTTCTCTTTAGAGGCGCTGTCGGTATTCTGCACTTAACTCTAGCTGTAGCACAGCTACAGAGGTGGTACGCACAGAAACCGATACATAATCATCAAGGGCGTTTGGCTGAAGCATCTAGAGCTCTGAACAGAGTCTGCTTCTCGAGCTAAGTCCGCAAAACTATTTGTATGCGATCGTTTTTTTCGAGTTTTTTGGCTCTCGCTTGAGCTTGCTTTACGTGTTCCGAGGAGCTGGGCAAGAAAAGAGCTCTACGAGGTCCCCGGCGGTAACCAGGTTGACGGGTTACCGCCGGCGCCCAGTCTCGACGGACCTTTTGTTGACTTTTGGTCGGTTGAAAATTTTGTTCTCAAAATTTGACCATTCGTTAGAGCTCTAGTATTTTTCCCCATGATATTCGATCTGATTCGCGCTCGCCATCTCGATCTCAGCTCGATCGGGTAACTTTGAAGGTCAAAAAGCAGGCAGGCGGGAACGGCCGTTTCGAGTCATCTTGATACGCGCTTTCGGTTTTCTCAAGATAACTCGAGCTTCAGGACAACTACAGAGCTGGTCAGCACAGCTAATGCATTCAGAATGATCAGGCGCGTTCGCCTGTTGAATCCAGAGGTCTGAACTCGGTCTGCTAGCCGAGCTAGGGTCGGAAACCTATTCATATTATTCGAGTCATTATAGCAGACGCTCTCGGTTTTTCGTACTTAACTTGATCTGTAGGGCAGCCACAGAGCTGATAATCACAGAAATCGATTGAGAATTATCAGGCGTTCGTCTGTTCAATCAAGAGCTCTGAACTCGGTCTGCTCCCCGAGCTAGGTTCGCGAACCTATCGGTATTGTTCGAGTCATCTTGAGAAGTGCTCTCGGTTTTCTGTACTTAAATCGTGCTGGGGGAGGGCTACAGCGCTGCTGGTCACATGAATCGATTTCGAGACATCAGGCGCGTCCGTTTGTCGAACCGAGAGCTCGGAACTCGGTCTGCTGCTCGAACGAGATCCGCGAAACTGTTGTATTGTTCGAGTAATCCTGAGAGGTACTCTCGATTTTCTGCCTTTCACTCAGGCTGTATGGGAGGCTGCAGAGCTGGTAATCACAGGAATCGATCCGCAGACATCAGACGCGTCCGCCTGTCGCATTCAGAGGTCTGAACTCAGTTTCATACTCGAGCTCGATTGGAAAACTGTTTGTTTGTTTTGTTAGAGTCATCTTGAGAGGTCTATAATCGCTTGGGCTGAAAAACTACTCGTTCTCTGAAATTTTTTACCACATGATATATTGTCAGGAAGCTCTACGAGCCCCCCGGCGGTAAGAAAGGTTGACGGTTTACCGCCGGCGCCCAGTTCCCGAAGAGCTCGCTGAGAGCTAAAGGGTTTAAGATTAGAAGCCGGACGGTGGTGGTACCCGCCACCAGCCCATCTTCGCCGGTCCACGATCCCCGCAGCAGCTCGCCTGAACCGGCAACTGGTCCGGAAGAGCTTCCGGCAAGTAGCTCGTAGAGCTTCCCTTAGCAAGTTATTGCTGGAAGCTAAGAGTAATTCCGGCGCGCCGCAGAGCTAGTTGGCTCGAAAAATCTCGACTGAACTTTTGACAACTTTTGCTCGGTTGAAAATTTTGTTCTCGAAATTTGACAATTCGTTTGAGCTCTAGTATTTTTCCCGTGATATTCGATCTTATTCCCGCTCGCCATCTTGATCTCAGCTCGATCGGGTGAATATTACTATCGAAAAGCACTGTGGCGGGATCGGCCGTTTGAGTCATCTTGATGCGCGCTGACGGTTTTCTGAACATAACCCGAGCTGTAGGACAGCTACAGAGCTGATAAGCACAGCTAATCGATGTAGAATAAAAAGGCGCGTTCGGCTGTCCAATCTAGAGGTCTGAATTCGGTCTGCTAGCCGAGCTAGGTCCGCAAACCTGTTCGTATTATTCGAGTCATCTTGACAGGTACTCTCGGTTTTCCGAACTTAACTCGAGCTGTAGGACAGCTACAGAGCTAATAGTTACAGAAACCGATTCAGAATCATCAGTGGCGTTCGTCTGTCGAATCTAGAGCTCTGAACTCGGTCTGCTGCCCGATCTACAATCAAGAAACTATTCGTATTGGTCGAGTCAGCTTGAGAAGTGCTCTCGGTTTTCTTCACTGACAGGCGCGTCCGTCTGTCGATTCCAGAGCTCTGAACTCGGCCTGCTGCCCGAACTAGGTCCGTAAAACTATTCGTATGGTTCGAGTCATCCTGAGAGGTGATGTCGGTTTTCTGCACATAACTCGGGCTGTAGGGGGGCTGCAGGGCTGGTAATGACAGGAGTCGATTCGTAGACATCATACGCGTCCGCCTGTCGCATTCAGAGGTTCAAACATTTTACTTTAAGTCAAAATGTTGGTAGGTGCTGTCGGTTTTCTCAACTTAAGTCGAGCTAGGAAGCTCTACGAGTCCCCCGGCGGTAACCAAGGTTGACGGTTTACCGCCGGCGCCCAGTCTCCAAGCGTGCCCGCACGCGTGCAGGCACGCATGGAAGCGATTCTGGCAGCGCTTCAGCAGCGCTGCAGGGAAGCCCTTCAGAGCGCCAAAAAAGCTTTACGAGATCGCTGCAGGACCCGCCAGGAAAGATTTCTCATAAGTGTGCCCATTGCTCTCCGGGTTTTGGACGCTACCAAGTTGGCCGACCCGGCCTTAACAGACAAAGTTGTGACTTTGGGTCGGTTTGGGTAAGATTTGAAAGATATTTGACAATTCATTTTGAGAAACCAGATTTTTCTCACGTGTACTGGGTTATGCCGCGTCTGCCAGTTAAATTTTCAGGTCTGTAGCTGCAATATTACTATCGAAAGACTTGCAGGAACCGCTTTTGGATGGACACCGAAAAATTCGAAATTTTTCGAATTTCTCGGCTCTCGCTTTAGAAGAGTAGCGCTGTGCAAGAAAAGAGCTCTACGAGGTACGTGCGTGGTGGCGCTGGCAAGCTTGCCTGGTGCGCTTCCGAGGGGCCGAGGGCGACGCTTCCACGCGTGCCTGCTCGCGTGGGAGCTCGCTGCCCGGAAGCTTCGCGAGGATTCTGGAGGACGCAACTCGTAGAGCTTCCCTGTGCAAGTTCTTGCTGGAAGCTAGGAGTGACTCGTAGAGCTTCCCTATGCTAGTTGCTGGAAGCTTTAGAGTAATACCTCGTAGAGCTCTTTGTCATCGATGAGCTAGAGGAGTAACTCGTAGAGCTTCCCTGAGCAAGTTTCATGCTGGAAGCTTAAGAGTAACTTGTAGAGCTTTCCTTAGCAAGTTATTGCTGGAGGCTTTAGAGTAATAACTCGTAGAGCTTCCCTCAGCAAGTTAGTGCTGGATGCTTTAGAGTAATATCTCGTAGAGCTCATCGGCATCGATGAGCTAGAGGAATTCCGGCGCGGCGTGGAGCTAGTTCCCGGATAGCTCCTTGGAGAGCTCAGGGTTTCAGAGAAGAAGCGGGAGGTGGGTGGTGAGGGGGACACGCCCACTTCTGCCGGTCCACGATCCTCGCAGCGAGTTGCCGGAGGTTGCAGCGGGTCCAGGAGCGTGGCTTCCTAGCGTTTCCCAATGCGCGTGGCTCAAGGGTGCGCGAAGCGCTTCGGCAGAGCTTCGGCAGAGCTTCGCCAGTGCTCGCAGGCTCCTAGGCAGAGGTGTCGTGGTAGGTTTCACAGAGCCCCGCGCGTCGTAAAAGACGCCCTCGCAGGCGTCTCCTGCGAGGTTTCCAGCGCCCCACGCATCGTTCCAGGCGGCCTGGGAGAGGTCGCCGTACGGCGCTTTGGAGCGCTCTGCGCTCCGCGCCTTGCCTCGCTATCCGGGTTTTGGACGCTTAGTAACTCGTAGAGCTTCCCTTAGCAAGTTATTGCTGGAAGCTTAAGGGTTATTCCGGGGAGCTGGAGAGCTAGTTGGCAATAAGAATGCCTCGTAGAGCTCTGATGGTAGAAGAGCTAGAGGAATTCGGCGACAGGGTGGAGCTAGTTGGCGAAATGTCGAAAAGGGACGCGATCATACCTTCCGCGGCCTGGCTCAGCCGATTTTGCAGTTCTAACAATTCGTTTGGGCTGCTATTTGCGCAGAGCGAAGCTTGGCATTACAGAAGTTACCTCACAAATTCTTAGTTCATTCCGTCGAAAAATTCTCCCGAGCGAAGCCAGGGACCGACTTCACGTTGGCAGTCCAAAAATACCTCGTAGAGCTCTTCGGCATCGATGAGCTAGAGGAATTCCGGCGCGGGGTGGAGCTAGTTGGCCGACCCGACCAAAAGAGACAATGTGATAACCTTGGGTCGGTTTTGCTTTGATTTGAAAGATATTTGACAATTCATTTGAGAACCGGTATTTTTCTCACGTGTAGTGGGTTATGCCGCGTCTGCCAGTTAAATTCTCAGGTCCGTAGCTGCAATATTACTATCAAAAGACTTGCTGGAACCAACTGCGTTCCGAGTCATCTTGACACGCGTTCACGGTTTTCTGTACTTAACTCGAGATTTCGAGAGCTACAGAGCTGATACTTACAGAAACCGATTCAGAATGATCAGGCGCGTTCGCCTGTTGCATCCAGAGGCCTGAACTCGGTCTGCTACTCGAGCTAGGTCCGTAAAAGTCATCTTCACCAGTGATGCCGGTTTTCTGTACTCAACTCAAGATTCAGAGGAGCTACAGAGCTGGTACGCACATAAACTGATTCAGTATCACCAGGCGCTTGCGTCTGTTGCATCGAGAGGCCTGAACTCGTTCTGCTAGTCGAGCTAGGTCCACAACACTATTCGTATTTCTCAAGTTCTCTTTAGAGGCGCTGTCGGTATTCTGCACTTAACTCTAGCTGTAGCACAGCTACAGAGGTGGTACGCACAGAAACCGATACATAATCATCAAGGGCGTTTGGCTGAAGCATCTAGAGCTCTGAACAGAGTCTGCTTCTCGAGCTAAGTCCGCAAAACTATTTGTATGCGATCGATTTTTTAGAGTTTTTTGGCTCTCGCTTAAGCTTGCTTCACGTGTTCCGAGGAGCTGGGCAAGAAAAGAGCTCTACGAGGTCCCCGGCGGTAACCAGGTTGACGGTTTACCGCCGGCGCCCAGTCTCGACGGACCTTTTGGTGACTTTTGGTCGGTTGAAAATTTTGTTCTCAAAATTTGACCATTCGTTAGAGCTCTAGTATTTTTCCCCATGATATTCGATCTTATTCCCGCTCGCCATCTCGATCTCAGCTCGATCGGGTAACTTTGAAGGCCAAAAAGCAGGCAGGCGGGAACGGCCGTTTCGAGTCATCTTGATACGCGCTGTCGGTTTTCTCAAGATAACTCGAGCTTCAGGACAACTACAGAGCTGGTCAGCACAGCTAATGCATTCAGAATGATCAGGCGCGTTCGCCTGTTGAATCCAGAGGTCTGAACTCGGTCTGCTAGCCGAGCTAGGGTCGGAAACCTATTCGTATTATTCGAGTCATTGTAGCAGACGCTCTCGGTTTTTCGTACTTAACTCGATCTGTAGGGCAGCCACAGAGCTGATAATCACAGAAATCGATTGAGAATTATCAGGCGCGTTCGTCTGTTGAATCAAGAGCTCTGAACTCGGCCTGCTCCCCGAGCTAGGTTCGCGAACCTATTGGTATTGTTCGAGTCATCTTGAGAAGTGCTCTCGGTTTTCTGTACTTAAATCGTGCTGGGGGAGGGCTACAGTGCTGCTGGTCACAGGAATCGATTTCGAGACATCAGGCGCGTCCGTTTGTCGAACCGAGAGCTCGGAACTCGGTCTGCTGCTCGAACGAGATCCGCGAAACTGTTGTATTATTCGAGTCATCCTGAGAGGTACTCTCGGTTTTCTGCACTTAACTCAGGCTGTATGGGAGGCTGCAGAGCTGGTAATCACAGGAATCGATCCGCAGACATCAGACGCGTCCGCCTGTCGCATTCAGAGGTCTGAACTCGGTTTCATACTCGAGCTCGATTGGAAAACTGTTTGTTTGTTTTGTTAGAGTCATCTTGAGAGGTCTATAATCGCTTGGGCTGAAAAACTACTCGTTCTCTGAAATTTTTTACCACATGATATATTGTCAGGAAGCTCTACGAGCCCCCCGGCGGTAAGAAAGGTTGACGGTTTACCGCCGGCGCCCAGTTCCCGAAGAGCTCGCTGAGAGCTAAAGGGTTTAAGATTAGAAGCCGGACGGTGGTGGTACCCGCCGCCAGCCCATCTTCGCCGGTCCACGATCCCCGCAGCAGCTCGCCTGAACCGGCAACTGGTCCGGAAGAGCTTCCGGCAAGTAACTCGTAGAGCTTCCCTTAGCAAGTTATTGCTGGAAGCTAAGAGTAATTCCGGCGCGCCGCAGAGCTAGTTGGCTCGAAAAATCTCGACTGAACTTTTGACAACTTTTGCTCGGTTGAAAATTTTGTTCTCGAGATTTGACAATTCGTTTGAGCTCTAGTATTTTTCCCGTGATATTCGATATTATTCCCGCTCGCCATCTTGATCTCAGCTCGATCGGGTGAATATTACTATCGAAAAGCACTGTGGCGGGATCGGCCGTTTGAGTCATCTTGATGCGCGCTGACGGTTTTCTGAACATAACCCGAGCTGTAGGACAGCTACAGAGCTGATAAGCACAGCTAATCGATGTAGAATAAAAAGGCGCGTTCGGCTGTCCAATCTAGAGGTCTGAACTCGGTCTGCTAGCCGAGCTAGGTCCGCAAACCTGTTCGTATTATTCGAGTCATCTTGACAGGTACTCTCGGTTTTTCCGAACTTAACTCGAGCTGTAGGACAGCTACAGAGCTAATAGTTACAGAAACCGATTCAGAATCATCAGTGGCGTTCGTCTGTCGAATCTAGAGCTCTGAACTCGGTCTGCTGCCCGATCTACAATCAAGAAACTATTCGTATTGGTCGAGTCAGCTTGAGAAGTGCTCTCGGTTTTCTTCACTGACAGGCGCGTCCGTCTGTCGATTCCAGAGCTCCTGAACTCGGCCTGCTGCCCGAACTAGGTCCGTAAAACTATTCGTATGGTTCGAGTCATCCTGAGAGGTGATGTCGGTTTTCTGCACATAACTCGGGCTGTAGGGGGGCTGCAGGGCTGGTAATGACAGGAGTCGATTCGTAGACATCATACGCGTCCGCCTGTCGCATTCAGAGGTTCAAACATTTTACTTTAAGTCAAAATGTTGGTAGGTGCTGTCGGTTTTCTCAACTTAAGTCGAGCTAGGAAGCTCTACGAGTCCCCCGGCGGTAACCAAGGTTGACGGTTTACCGCCGGCGCCCAGTCTCCAAGCGTGCCCGCACGCGTGCAGGCACGCATGGAAGCGATTCTGGCAGCGCTTCAGCAGCGCTGCAGGGAAGCCCTTCAGAGCGCCAAAAAAGCTTTACGAGATCGCTGCAGGACCCGCCAGGAAAGATTTCTCATAAGTGTGCCCATTGCTCTCCGGGTTTTGGACGCTACCAAGTTGGCCGACCCGGCCTTAACAGACAAAGTTGTGACTTTGGGTCGGTTTGGGTAAGATTTGAAAGATATTTGATAATTAATTTTGAGAAACCAGATTTTTCTCACGTGTACTGGGTTATGCCGCGTCTGCCAGTTAAATTTTCAGGTCTGTAGCTGCAATATTACTATCGAAAGACTTGCAGGAACCGCTTTTGGATGGACACCGAAAAATTCGAAATTTTTCGAATTTCTCGGCTCTCGCTTTAGAAGAGTAGCGCTGTGCAAGAAAAGAGCTCTACGAGGTGCCCGGCGGTAACCTGGTTGACGGTTTACCGCCGGTTTCCTTTCCGAAGCGCTGGACAGCTAGTTGGCTCGAAAAAAAAGAACTGAACTTTTCACAACTTTTGGTCGGTTGAAAATTTTGTTCTCGAAATTGAACAATTCGTTTGTGCTCTAGTATTTTTTCCCGTGATATTTGATCTTATTCCCGCTCGTCATCTTGATCTCAGCTCGATCGGGTATCTTTTACTGCCAAAAAGCACACTGGCGGGATCGGCCGTTTCGAGTCATCTTGATACGCGTTGTCGGTATTTTGTACTTAACTCGAGCTGTAGGACAGCTACAGAGCTGGTAAGCACAGCTAATCGACGTAGAATGATTAGGTGCGTTCGCCTGTTGAATCCAGAGCTCTGAACTCGATTTGCTAGCCGAGCTAGGTCCGCAAACCTATTCGTATTATGCAAGTCATCTTGATTTGCACTGTCGGTATTCTGAACTTAACTCGAGATATAGGACAGCTACAGAGCTGGTAAGCACGCCTCATTGACTCAGAATCATCAGGCGCGTTCGGCTGTTCCAACCAGAGGTCTGAACTCGGTCTGCTAGCCGAGCCAGGTCCGCAAACCTATTCGTATTATTCGAATGATCTTGATAGGCGCTCTTGGTTTCCTGTACTTAACTCGAGCTATAGGACAGCTACAGGGCTGATAGTTACAGAAACCGATTCAGAATCATCAGTCGTGTTTGTCTGTCGAATCCAGAGCTCTGAACTCGGTCTGCTGCGCGATCCAGAATCGCGAAACTGTTCGTATTCTTCCAGTCATCTTGAGAGCTACTGTCGGCGTTCTGCACTTAACTCGGGCTGTAGGGAGGCTGCAGGGCGGGTAATCACAGGAATCGATTCGGAGGCATCAGACGCGTCCGTCTGTCGCATTCAGAGGTCTGAACTCGGTCTGATACTCGAGTTGGTCTGAAAAACTATTCGTTCTCTGCAATTCTCGAAATTTGAACATTCGTTAGAGCTCTAGTATTTTTTCCCGTGATATTCGATCTTATTCCCGCTCGCCATCTTGATCTCAGCTCGATCGGGTACCTTTTGCTGCCAAAAAGCACACTGGCGGGATCGGCCGTTTTGAGTCATCTTGTCACGCGCTGTCGGTATTTTGTACTTAACTCGAGCTGTAGGGCAGCTACAGAGCTGGTAAGCACACCTATCGCATTCAGAATCATCAGGCGCGCCTGTTGAATCTAGAGGTCTGAATTGGGTCTGCTAGCCGAGCTAGGTCCGCAAACCTATTCGTATTATTCGAGTCATCTTAACAGACGCTCTCGGTTTTCTGTACTTAACGCGAGCTGTAGGGCAGCTACAGAGCTCATAGTCACAGAAATCGATCGGTAATCATCAGGCGCGTTCGTCTGTTGATTCGAGAGCTCTAAAATCGGCCTGCTGCTCGAGCTAGGTTCGTAAAACTATTCGTATTGTCCGAATCATCTTGAAAGGTGCTTTAATTTTCTGCACTGAACTCGTGCTCGGGGAGGGCTACAGTGCTGCGGGTCACACCTATCGATTTGCACAGATCAGGCGCGTTCGTCGGTCGATTCTAGAGCTCGGAACTCGGTCTGCTGCTCGATTTAGATCTGCGAAACTATTGTATTATTCGAGTCATCCTGAGAGATGATGTCAGTTTTCTGCACTTAACTCGGTCTTCAGCGGGGCTGCAGGGCTGTTAATCACATGGGTCGATTTGCAGACATCAGACGCGTCCGCCTAGTGCATTCAGAGGTCTGAATTCGGTTTGATACTCGAACTGGATTACGAAACTATTTGTTTTTTTCTTAGAGTCATCTTGAGAGGTCTGAAATCGCTTGGGCTGAAAAAACTAGTCGTTCTCTGGAGTCTTTTACCACACTATATGCTGTCAGGAAGCTCTACGAGTCCCCCGGCGGTAACCAAGGTCTCCCTGTGTGGCTATCGCCTGGGCGGTGACCCGACCCTGCTGTGGCGGCACGCAATACGCAAAAAACCAAGGTTGAGGAAGCGGAGCTTACCTCCCGCTCTCCCTCGGCCTTGTCCCGCCGGGGGGCTCTCTCGAGCTGCATTGTGCAGTAGGGAGTTGGGTTCCACATACTGTACACTCTTCGCATACATCTTGGACAGCCTGCGGCCCCTCTGCTGGCATCAGGCTCCTGATTGAACTGGTTACTGGGAGGCAACGCCCTGCTGGTACGAGTGGAGCACGCATACGTCTGCATCTGCTTTTGTTCTTGGGAGCGTGCCTTCTTCCATTTTTTGCCCTCGTCCATTATTCATTCCACGTGTGCGAGTTGAGTATTGTTGTATCGTTCTGTGCAGTCACGAACAGCTTCGGAGAGCCAGCAGGAGGGTGGAACGTCTTATATCCTCTCGGAGAGCCCAGCTGTGTTTGGGATCGATTCTTTGCAGATCTGGAAGACTTCTACTGGGAGGATTACTGTCGCTTAGAGTGTTGCATATTTCGTCGTTCTCGACCTTATCGACACTACTCGCGTCGTTCTTGGTGTTTCTGTAAGTTCAAGAAGGGTCGTTTCGCCAGTTCTTTCCAGAAGAAATGGAGGTTGACGGTCAGGGTAGCAAGAGGATGAAGACGGATATGGAGGAGGAGGAGAAGGTGGACAAGACGGGAGGTGACATTCGTGATCAAAAGGCCATGAGAGAGAAAATTCTGAGTCTTCAAAAAGATGAGAGTTTGCGATTGTTCATGCAGATGTCCTTTCAGAATCATGACGAGTCGAAGGCCGCCTCGGTGGCCACTGACGTGCGTATTAGTAGTATGGATCAACGTCTCGGGGTCCAGACAGAGAAACTCACGGCCATTGAGAAGAAACAGCAGGAGCAGGAGATTAGGCTTAAGAACTTGGAGACCCTGGCCAGCCAGGATACTGCTTCGATTGGATCCTCTAACTCTACGATAGCAGCCCCGAGATTTGCAGGACGAACATCGACGGCAAAATTTACTCCTACATATGTGGAATTGTACGGATGGGTCCAGGACTGGTCGAATCGCACGAGTAGGGAACTTACGATGATTGACGATACGGATGCCTGCGCACTACTCCAGAACACCCTGGGTCTTTTGAAAGCGGACAACGAGCAGTTACACGGTCAAGTGGATGTGGTCAGCTCTGAGAAACTTGCCAGATCGAAACCGATGACGGGGAATATCAAGATTAGATTTAAGGTTGGGACAGGGAGTGAAGTGGTCTATGCTGTACAACGCGCTCTCACACGTATAAATGATGACGCATCGCTCAACCACGCCTTTTACACCAAGGTGAAGTCGAAGATGTCTCGTTTGAGAGTTCGTGCTGAGGTCCCAGACGAGAAGATCCCACACAATCAAGCAGTTGGCCGATTTTATGGTGTCTGGAGCAGGAAGCACCCCACCATCTTCCTCAAAGGATCGACTGGGTAAAGTCGCCGTCCACGATGTACTCTGACCCCGTTGAGGGGAAGCGGAGCTTGCTGGCCGAGTATCAGGCGGCCAGCTTCGGGGGATCTGGGCAGTGGCGAGTTATCCCAGCAGCTTGGACGTCTTTCGCCCAGAGGCACGGCATCACCATGACGGCGACAGAGCTCGAGGAGTTAGTCTCGGACTCCAGGGCTGCTTCTCAGTGACGCCGACGGGCGGAGCCGACGGAAGTCCGCTTCGCCACGCTCAACCTTCAACGTGCTGGGAGGAAGGATGACAAAGCTTATAGTGTTCTGGCGAGGGTAGTCTACGGAGCACACCTAGGCTGGGATTTCCTGGGGGTACAGGAGTCTCAGAACATCGACGTTATGGCGCAATGGTTTGTCAAAATGGGACTGTACTACCACGTCTCGGAGGATCGCCGTGCTATGATACTCTATCGGAGGGCTGATAGTGTTCGAGGTCAGTGGGCCTCAGAGAGGTGGTGCGCGATCCTTGCTGGACGGATTCTCTTTGTCTCATTGTACTTGCCTGATGCCAGCCAGCCCGAGTTTCTGGAGATATCACATTGTGCACTCCAGTCGGTGAGCTTGCTCAGAAAGTACGTATGCCGTCGTTACGGTTTCTGTCGTCTTGTTGTTGCCATGGATGCGAATGTTGAGATACAGCCACACTTACAGCATGAGGAGGAGGTTTATTCGGGAGGAGGCTTGGAGGTAGTGCAGATCCAGGCCACGGGGACCAAGGAGCGGGAGAGGAAGGAGAAGGTGGAGAGCTTGCGACAGGAGGTGGAGGATTGGTTGGTTCAGGAGCGTATGTGTGCTTCGAATTCTTTTGGAGCTAGGAAGCCGACTTGGTTTGATTATCGGAAGGGGTCCCGCCGTGAAGTGCTGGATTACATCCTTGTTCCTCATGGATCGCAGGTGTCGGGGTGCTCGGTTGAGTTTCTGTACGTAGGACAGCAGCAGGGAGCCGTGATGAGATTATCAGATCATGCCCTTGTTCGAGCTTCTCTGAGAGTGGCTTCCAGGGAGTTGGCGAGACGGAATCTCTCACGACGTTCTCGAACCCTAAAAGGCTGGGACCCACTCAACTTGTCTGCTCGTCGATCGTGTCGCCAGTTGTTGGATGCCAATCTATTTTCGTGCCAACTTATGTGTCAGGCAGAGAGTGTTATCTATTCGTGTGCGTCGGCCACAGAATGTACCCCGAAGCGCCCAGCTCGAGCCCCTGAACGATCGGAATTGCTGCGGTCCTTGGATGTGCAGGTCTACCGGAGGAGGGCGGAGAGGGGGACGTTAGCCTATCGACTTCTACGCAGAAAAAGAGATCGGGAAGCCAGAAAATTCAAACGAGCAAAGCTGGAATGGGAAGCGGAGCGTCCACGTAAAGCAGCTTTGAAGGCGGTGAAGATTGAGGGGGAGGAGAGCGTGGACAGGGAGAGGTGGATGGAGGAGATGATGAAGTTGAAGGAGGTCTGCGAGGATGAGGAGGAGCGTCTGCGGTCGATCAAGATTGTCCAGGGCCTCAGGGAGGAGCTCCAGGGGTCCCCCAGACCCCAGGAGGCGACGCTCACGATGGTGGTGGTCCTTCGGGCCCGAGCTCGACTCAACCCTGGAAAAGCCACGGGGCCCGACGGGGTGGGGGCAGAAGTAATCAAAGCGCTTCCGTGGAGAGCCGTTCGCACTATCAAGCGATTATTTTGTGATATCTTACGTGGCATTGTTGTACCTCCATCTTCTTGGCATCAAACATTGACGACGTTACTTCCCAAATCTTATCCGATATGCGATGTTTCTGATACGAGACGTATTTCTGTGGAGAGTATCTTTAAGAAGTGGTACAGTACTTGTCTCTCGATCATGCTTGAACCATATTGTCTCCAGGCTGGCACTCATGCATCGTTATTCGGTTTCGTTCCCAAAAGATCATGCACTGAGATATTTGCAGGACTTAAGGCAGCAGCACAACACGCCTCACAGTGGGAGAAGGATCGACGTCTGGTTCTTGGGTCAGCGGATGTGAAACAAGCTTTCCAGAACACGAAAATCTCGACGGTCAAACGTGCGTTCGACGTCCTCTCTATCCCTCCCTGGCTCCAGTACGGTGTGCTCGTGCCTATGCCGTGCGAGGTCACTTCGCTTCTCTTCCAGGGCCTGCAGCTGCCGAATGTGGGAATCGATACCCACATCAGGACAGGTGGGAACGACAGCCCCTCCTTGTGGAACCTGATAGTTGTTGCGATGTGGGCTCCTTTATTTAAGCTTTGGGATGAGCAGGGGACTGGGTTCCATTGTCTGGATCCAAACTCGGTGGGAGAAGTTTCGGCCTCGGTTCCTGTACACCACTTGCTATATGCCGACAATATCTTTATCTTGGGATCTTCGGAGGAGGAGTTTAGGCGACAGGTAGGAGACATGACAGAGACTCTGCGGGGATGGGGATTCGAATGGAAGATCGAGTCGCTCGAGGTCGCGTTTATCGGTTTCTCGGAGAAGCCAAAACATCCTATCCTGGTTCGGGTTCAGGATCAGATGGTGCCGTTCAAAGTAGTTGACGAGATGAATGTCTTGGGGAACAGCATATACTGTAGCTATAGGGAGGCACACCAGGACCTTCGGCGACGGATCGGGGCCGCGCGACGAGCCTTCCATGCGCATGCAGCCTATTTTAGATCAAAGGCAGTCCCGTTTTCGGCCAAGTGTAGGAGTTACATCACTCGGGTTCAGAGCATTCTCATTTATGGAAGTCAAGGTATTAGTTGGGACAGGGACTCCTTGCAGAGCCTGAATGTCTTCGAGGGAAATTGTCTTTACCAGATGACGTCACCCCAAAAGCCAGCCTCCGAAAGTTGGGTAGTTTGGAAGCCAGCTCGACTCAGAATTGCTAGACGGATGTTCTTTGAAGCAAAGTGCCAGAGTGCAGTGCAGAGAGTTCTTTATTCCTTGTGGCAGCTTGGAGCTGACATAGCATCATATTTCGGAGCTAATGTCGACAGCGGATATCAGATTCCTGAGTCGGAGCTGAGCCCAGGGATGGTCGCGGGCTCTTCAGTTACCAATGGGATGGTGGAGGTCTCTTCAGTTACCAATGGGATGGGGGCTGTCTCTTCAGTTACTAGTGGGATGGGTGCGGTCTCTTCAGATACGAATGGGATGGGTGTGGTCTCTTCTGATATGCATGGGATGGTCTCTCCAGTTACCAGTGGGATGGGTGTGGTCTCTTCAGTTACTAATGGGATGGTGGGAGTCTCTTCAGTTACCAGTGGGATGGGTGCTGCCCCTGCAGTTACTAATGGGATGGGCGCAGTCTTCTCAGATACGAATGGGATGGGCGCTGTCTCTTCAGATATGCATGGGATGGTCTCTTCTGCTATGCCCTCTGATAGGGCCTCTTCTTCTCGAGATATTGAAGTTCCCTGTGAGCGGGGGGGGCCTAGGGATTCCCCCAGGCCCCCCCCGAAACGTCGGAGGGTGGCTGTTCCTGGACCTGGACAACAGACGGTGTATCCTCGTGCGCATCGTGACGCACGCCGGCTTCTGATGTGCTGTACCCCGAGGTGGGAGGAGAAAAGGACACTTGAGTCAAAATATTTGCGTTCCCAGTGGAAGTGGAAGGAGGCCTCGAAACTGACACGATTAGGCAGTACTAAGGGGCAGGCGACGGGTGAACATCCTTGGTGTTTCATGTTCCAGACGATATTTCCCTCGTTTGTGAATCTGGAGGATCGGTGGTGGAGGGCGTGCTCTTTCTCTTACTCTGACTTCGTTCAGTATTGCAGGCAGTTCCTGGAAGCTTGTACTTTGGGGTCTCTGTTTGACTTGTTTGTTGTCCGTGGAGGAACTGGAGGAAGAGGAGACTACATAAAGGAGAGGGGGGAGGAGATGTTGGCTCGTCCGTTGTCGGCGAAGGAGTCCGAGAAGCTGGCCCAGAGATTGGCCTCGAACAATGAACAGGAGCCGACTTGGGATCTGAGTGATGATGGGATCGGTCTTGAGCTGACGGGCGATTCGCTTCTTATCTGTAACTGGATCAATGGTCTCTGGAAGGTTGAGGGAGGAGAAGGAGGAGATGGGGCTTCTTATCGTAGGCGGGTGGCAAATATTATTTCTCTTTTGGAAGAGTTGGAGGAGGAAGGAATACGACCCCCCTCGTGGGGCAACGACTTCATTCGGCACATATATCGAGAGAGTAATACAGTAGCTGATGAACTTACCCACTTAGCACGGGAAGGCCAGATATTCAGAGAGCTGTTCCACCACCATATCTTTCGTCCTGATGTCCAAGACAACTTTCGAGTTATTGGCCTCCGCGGATCCTTCGACGGCGGAGTGTGTGCCCAAGGTGTGGGCGTTGGTTGGTTTCTGCAGATTGGATATATCCCTCGATTCCATGACCCTTACCCTGACCCTGAGCATAGAGATAAGAGAGCTCGTGTAGTCTCCCTCTTCCCCCAAGCCTCCTCTCCTTGTCCAATCATATGGGAAGTAGTAGGGCGTTGTGCACAGGCACTCCCCTCCCATAGCAGTATCACTGACGCTGAGCTTTCGGGTCTCGAGGGCCTCTTGCGGGCCGCAGCCCAGGTGGCCCAAGACCTCCAGCTGCAGAGAGACTAGGTAGGCACTTAACGGGCGCTGGGGCGCTCGGTGCCTGGTCAGCCTCCCCCAAAAAAAAACAAAGGTTGACGGTTTACCGCCGGTGCCCAGTAATTCCGTCGCGCTGCAGAGCTAGTTGGCAAGAAAAATCTCGACGGAACTTTTGGTGACTTTTGGTCGGTTGGAAATTTTGTTCTCGAAATTTGACAATTCGTTAGAGCTCTAATATTTTTTCCCTTGATATTCGATCTTATTCCCGCTCGCCATCTTGATCTCAGCTCGATCGGGTAGCTTTTACTGCCAAAAAGCACTCTGGCGGGATCGGCCGTTTCGAGTCATCTTGATACGCAGTATCGGTATTCTGTACTCAACTCGAGCTGTAGGGCAGCTACAGAGCTGGTAGGCACACCTATCGCATTCAGAATCATTAGGCGCGTTCGCCTGTTGAATCTAGAGGTCTGAACTCGGTCTGCTAGCCGAGCTAGGTCTCCAAACCTATTCGTATTATTTGGGTGATCTTGATAGACGCCCTCGGTTTTCTGTACTTAACTCGAGCTACAGGACAGCTACAGAGCTGGTAAGACTTCTATCGCATTCGGAATCATTAGGCGCGTTCGCCTGTTCAATCTAGAGGTCTGAACTCGTTCTGCTAGCCGAGCTAGGCTCGCAAACCTATTCGTATCATTTTGTTCATCTTGATAGACGCCCTCGGTTTTCTGTACTTAACTCGAGCTGTAGAGCAGCTACAAGCTCATAGTCACAGAAATCGATTGGGAATCATTAGGCGCGTTTGTGCGTCGAATCGAGAGCTCTGGACTCGGCCTGCTGCCCGAGCTAGGTTCGCAAAACTATTGGTATTGTTCGAGTCATTCTGAGAAGTTCTCTCGGTATTCCGCACTTAGCTCGTGCTGGGGAAGGCTACAGTACTGCTGGTCACGGAAATCGATTCTGAGACATCAGGCGCGTCCGTCTGTCGAACCCCTGCTCGAACTAGGTCCGAAACTATTGTATCATTCGAGTTGTTTGTTTTTTTGTTAGACTCATCCTGAGAGGTATGAAATCGCTTGGTCTGAAAAATTAGTCGTCCTCTGGATTTTTGTTCACATCCCTACGAGTCAGGAAGCTCTACGAGTCCCCCGGCGGTAACAAAGGTTGACGGTTTACCGCCGGCGCCCAGTTCCGGCGCGGGGTGGAGCTAGTTGGCCGACACGGCGAGAAAGGACAAAGTGATAACTTTTCGGTGGTTTTGCGAATATTTGAAAGATATTTGACAATTCATTTTGAGAAAGCAGATTTTTCGCACCTGTAGTGGGTTAAGACGCGTCTGCCAGTAAAATTTGCAGGTCCGTAGATGCAGTATTTCTATCAAAACACTTGGAGCAACCGACGTTCGATAAAAAGAGAAAAACGTGATTTTTCGATTCTTTCGTTTCTGACTCCAGAAGCTTACTCCCTGTGTTCTGAGGAGCGCGGTGTGAGAAAAGAGCTCTACGAGGGTCCCGGCGGTTACCTGGTTGACGGTTTACCGCCGGTTCCCAGTTCCGGCGCGCTGAAGAGCTAGTTGGCTTTTGGTCGGTTGAAAATTTTGTTCTCGAAATTCAACAATTCGTTTGTCCTCTAGTATTATTTCCCGTGATATTTGATCTTATTCCCGCTCGTCATCTTGATCTGAGCTCGATCGGGTATCTTTTACTGCCAAAAAGCACGCTGGCGGGATCGGCCGTTTCGAGTCATCTTGATACGCGTTGTCGGTATTTTGTACTTAACTCGAGCTGTAGGACAGCTACAGAGCTGGAAAGCACAGCTAATCGATGTAGAATGATTAGGTGCGTTCGCCTGTTGAATCCAGAGCTCTGAACTCGGTTTGCTAGCCGAGCTAGGTCCGCAAACCTATTCGTATTATTCAAGTCATCTTGATTCGCACTGTCGGTATTCTGAACTTAATTCGAGATACAGGACAGCTAGAGAGCTGGTAAGCACGCCTCATCGACTCAGAATCATCAGGCGCGTTCGGCTGTTCCAACCAGAGGTCTGAACTCGGTCTGCTAGCCGAGCCAGGTCCGCAAACCTATTCGTATTATTCGAATGATCTTGATAGGCGCTCTCTGTTTCCTGTACTTAACTCGAGCTATAGGACAGCTACAGGGCTGATAGTTACAGAAACCGATTCAGAATCATCAGTCGTGTTTGTCTGTTGAATCGAGAGCTCTGAACTCGGTCTGCTGCGCGATCCAGAATCACGAAACTGTTCGTATTCTTCCAGTCATCTTGAGAGCTACTGTCGGCGTTCTGCACTTAACTCGGGCTTCAGGGAGGCTGCAGGGCGGGTAATCACAGGAATCGATTCGGAGACATCAGACGCGTCCGTCTGTCGCATTCAGAGGTCTGAACTCGGTCTGATACTCGAGTTGGGCTGAACAACTATTGTTTCTCTGCAATTTTTTTCGACATTATATGTTGTCAGGAAGCTCTACGAGTCCCCCGGCGGTAACAAAGGTTGACGGTTTACCGCCGGCGCCCAGTAATTTCGGCGCGCTGGAGCTAGTCGGCAAAATCTCGACGGAACTTTTGGTAAGTCGGTTGAAAATTTGGTTCTCGAAATTCAACAATTCGTTTGAGCTCTTGTATTTTTCCCGTGATATTCGATGTTACTCCCGCTCGCCATCTTGATCTCAGCTCGATCGGGTGACTGTGGCAGGATCGGCCGTTTTGAGTCATCTTGATATGCGCTGACGGTTTTATGAACATAACTCGAGCTTAGGACAGCTACAGATCTGGTGAGCACAGCTAATCGGTGTAGAATGATTTGGCGCGTTTGTCTGTTGAATCCCGAGGTCTGAACTCGGTCTGCGAGCCGAACTAGATCCGCAAACCTGTTCGTATATTTCGAGCCATCTTAACAGTTACTCTCGCTTTCTGTACTTAACTCGAGCTGTAGGACAGCTACAGAGCTGATATTTAGGGAAATCGATTCAAAATCATCAGTTGCGTTTGTCTGTCGAATCCAGAGCTCTCAACTCGGTCTGTTGCCCGATCTAGAATCGCGAAACGATTCGTATTGGTCGAGTCATCTTGAGAAGTACTGTCGGTTTTCTTCACTCAACTCGCGCTGTGGGGGGGCTGCAGTGCTGGTGGACACAGGAATCGATTTGAAGACATCAGCCGCGTCCGCCTGTCGAATCCAGAGAGCTCGGAACTCGTTTTGCTGCCCAAATTAGGTCTGCGAAACTACTGCATTAGGTGCTGTCGGTTTTCTCACCATTAGTCGAGCTAGGAAGCTCTACGAGTCTCCCGCCGGTAACCAAGGTTGACGGTTCACCGCCGGCGCCCAGTTCTACGGGAACGTATTGGAACAGACGCTCCGGGACACGCTGCGGAACCCGAGGCCCCACGGAAGGGAACGTGGAGCGGTGGGCGGAAGGGTGCGGCGGCGTACGCGCACCCGCCGGCTTCTTCTCTAACAACCCTACGTAGCCCAAGAGGCTGTCCGGGAATTACTCTTAAGCTTCCAGCAATAACTTGCTAAGGGAAGCTCTACGAGTTACTTTGTCCTTTCTGGCCGGATCGACCAACTAGCTCCACCCCGCGCCAGAATTCCTCGAGCTCATCGATGCCGAAGAGCTCCGCGAGGTACTCAGGTTCACGCGATAGAATCTCTTGGCTGTGATCGTCACAAGCAGGCTGAGCGAAATGACCAAAAGCCGTACACACAACTTTTTTAGCGAACAACCACTGCTGATACAAAGTAAGCTGCACAAGCGAAGGCCTGGAAGAGTTGAGCATCGACGCGCGTGCGTGCCTGATCCGTGAACTCCAATATGCAGCCCACGCATTCACCCTCTTACGACGACGACACATAGCCGAGAGAAACTTCCCTTCCTCCACGTGAAGCAACGTCAAACTATTCGCATCACAAGTGGTGCCCTCGACGCCGTAAAGGAAGCAGAGCGAACGCGTGCATCATACCGTGCAAGCTTGCGGCCCGTGGGAATAACAGCACTAGTGTAGAAATCCGCATCAATCCAAAAGCTTTGGCGTGCTTTCTTCAGTAACTCGTAAAGCCTCCCTTAGCAAGTTCTTGCTGGAAGCTTAAGAGTAATTCCGGGGCGCTGGAGAGCTAGTTGGCAAGAAAAATCTCGACGGAACTTTTGCTGACTTTTGGTCGATTGAAAATTTTGTTCTCAAAATTCAACCATTCGTTAGAGCTCTATTATTTTTTCCCGTGATATTCGATGTTATTCCCGCTCGCCATTTTGATCTGAGCTCGATGGGGTACCTTTTACTGCCAAAAAGCACACGGGCGGGATCAGCCATTTCGAGTCATCCTGATACGCGTTGTCGGTTTTCTCAAGATAACTCGAGCTTTAGGACAGCTACAGAGCTGGTAAGCACAGCCAATCGATTCAGAATGATCAGGCGTGTTCGCCTGTTCAAGCCAGAGGTCTAAACTCGGTCTGCTAGCCGAGCTAGGTCCGCAAACCTATTCGTATCATTCGAGTTATCTTAACAGACACTTTCGGTTTTCTGTACTTAACTCGAGCTACAGGACAGCTACAGAGCTGATACGTACAGAATCTGATTGAGAATCATTAGTGGTCGTTGTCTGTTGAATCCAGGGCTCTGACCTCGGTCTGCTGCCCGATCTAGAATCGCAAAACTATTCGTATTGTTCGAGTCATCTTGAGAGATGCTGTCGGTTCTCTGCACTTAACTCGGGCTGTAGGGGGGCTGCATGGCTGGTAATCACTGGAATCGATTCGGAGACATCAGGCGCGTCCGCCTTTCGAATCCAGAGCTCCGAACTCTGTCTGCTGCCCGAACTAGGTCCGCGAACTATTCGTATTCTTCGAGTCATCCTGAGAGGTGCTGTTGGTTTCCTGCACTTAACTCGGGCTGTGGGGGGGCTGCAGGGCTGGTAATCACAGGAATCGATTCAGAGACATCAGACGCGTCCGCCTGTCGCATGCAGAGGTCTGAACTCGGTCTGATACTCGAGCTAGGTTTGCCAAACTATTCGTATTGTTCGAGTCATCTTGAGAGGTGCTGTCGATTTACGCACGTAACTCGGGCTGTAGGAGAGCTACAGGGCACGTGCAGAAGACAATCCAGAAGCATCGGGGGCGTTCGGCTGTTGCATCCGAGAGGTCCGAAATTGCTTGGGCTGAAAAAATATTTTTTTCGGTGTAATTTTTTTCGACATTGTATGTTGTCAGGAAGCTCTACGAGTCCCCCGGCGGTAACAAAGGTTGACGGTTTACTGCCGGCGCCCAGTCATTCCGGGGGCGCTGGGGAGCGAGTAACTCGTAGAGCTTCCCTGAGCAAGTTGTTGCTGGAAGCTTAAGCGTAATTCCAAGGCCCTGGAGAGCTAGTACCTCGTGGAGCTCTTCGGCAGCGATGAGCTAGAGGAATTCCGGCGCGGGGTGCAGCTAGTTGGCCGACCCGGCCAGAAAGGACACAGTAACTCGTAGAGCTTCCCAAAGCTAGTTGCTGGAAGCTTAAGAGTATCTCGAAGAACTCTTCGTCATCGATGAGCTAGAGGAATTCTGGCGCGGGGTGGAGCTAGTAACTCGTAGAGCTTCCCTTAGCAAGTTATTGCTGGAAGCTTAAGAGTAATTCCCGGAGAGCTCGCTGAGAGCTAAAGGGTTTAAGATCAGAAGCCGGACGGTGGTGGTGCCTGCCAGGAGCTCCTCCACGGCGGTCCACGGGCCTCGCAGCGACTCCGAGACCCGGCCACGTGTCCGGAAGAGCTTCCGGCAAGCTTCCAAGCGTGCCTGCCTGCGTGCAGGCACGCATGGAAGCGTTTCTGGCAGCGCTTCCGCAGCGCTCCAGGGCTCCCCCCAAGGCTCTCCAGGTGAGATTCCCGGAGAGCTCGCGGAGAGCTAAAGGGTTTAAGACTAGAAGCCGGACGGTGGTGGTGCCCGACAGCAGCCCATCTCCGCCGCTCCACGATCCTCGCAGCAGCTCGCCCGAGCTGGCCACGTGTCCGGGAGAGCTTCCGGCAAGCGTCCACGCGTGCCCGCACGCGTGCAGGCACGCGTGGAAGCGTTTCTGGCAGCACTTCGGCAGCGCTGCAGGGGGGTTCTCCAGGAAAGATTTCCCGTCCCGAAAGGGCATCTTCGCTCTCCGGGTTTCTCCCGGGGAGCTCGCTGAGAGCTGAAGGGTTTAAGATTAGAAGCCGGACCGTCGTGGTGCCCGCCAGGGGCTCCTCCACGGCGGTCCACAGGCCTCGCAGGAACCCCGGCGAGCTGGCAGCGGGTTCAGGGGCGCTTTCCACGTGTGCCTTCACGCGTGCAGGCACGCGTGGAAACGTTCCTGGCTGCGCTTCGAAAGCGCTGCAGGAGAGCCACCCGACGCCCTCGAGGGAACATTCCCGGAGAGCTCGCTGAGAGCCAAGGGGTTTAAGATTAGAAGCAGGACGGTGGTGGTGCCCGCCAGGAGCTCCTCCACGGCGCTCCACGTTTCCCGCAGAAACTCCGGCGACCCGGCAACTGGCCCGGGAGAGCTTCCGGCAAGCTTCCACGCGTGCCTGCCTGCGTGCCGGCACGCATGGAAGCGTTTCTGGCAGCGCTGCCGCAGCCCTGTAGGGGGCGCCCCCAGGACTCTCCAGGAAAGATTTCCCGCCCCCGAGATTCTCTTTGCTCTCCGGGTACCTTGTAGAGCTCGTCGGTATCGATGAGCTAGAGGAATTCCGGCGCGGGGTGCAGCTAGTAACTCGTACAGCTTCCCTTAGCAAGTTATTGCTGGAAGCGAAAGAATAATTCCAGGGCGCTGGAGAGCTTGTTGGCAAGGAAAATCTCGACAGACCTTTTGCTGACTTTTGGTCGGTTGAAAATTTTGTTCTCGGAATTCAACAATTCGTCTGAGCTCTAGTATTTTTTCTCGTGATATTCGATCTGTTTTCCGCTCGCCATCTTGATCTCAGCTCGATCGGGAAGCTTTTACTGCCTAAGAGCACACGGGCGGGATCGGCCGTTTCGAGTCATCTCGTCACGTGGTGTCAGTTTTCTCAAGATAACTCTAGCTTCAGGACAGCTAAAGAGCTGGTAAGCAAAGCTAATCGATTCAGAATGATCAGGCGCGTTCGCCTGTTGAAGCGAGAGGTCTGAATTCGGTCTGCTAGCCGAGCGAGGTGCGCAAATCTATTTGTATTATTCGAGTCATCTTCACAGACGCTCTCGGTTTTCTGTACTTAACTCGAGCTACAGGACAGCTAAAGAGCTGATACGTACAGAATATGATTCTGAATTGTCTGTGGAATCCAGAGCTCTGAACTCGGTCTGCTGCCCGATCTGGAATCGCCAAACTATTCGTATTGTTCGAGTCGCTTGCGAGATGCTGTCGGTTGTCTGCACTTAACTCGGGCTGTAGGGGGGCTGCATGGCAGGTAATCACTGCAATCGATTTGGAGACATCGGGCGTGTTTGCCTGCGGAATCCAGACCTCCGAATTTGGTCTGTTGCCCGAACTAGGTCCGCAAAACTATTCGTATCCTTCGAGTCATCTGAGAGGTGCTGTGGGTTTGCACTTAACTCGGCTGCAGGGGGGCTGCAGGGCTGGTAATCACAGGGATCGATTTAGAGGCATCAGACGCGTCCGCCTGTCACATGCAGAGATCTGAACTCGGTCTGATACTCGAACTAGGGTTGCCAAACTATTCGTATTGTTCGAGTCATCTTGAGAGGTGCTGTCGATTTATGCACGTAACTCGGGATGTAGGAGAGCTACAGAGCTCGTACAGAAGACAATCTAGAAGCATTGGGGGCGTTTGGCCGTTGCATCCGAGAGGTCTCAAATTGCATGGGCTGAAAAAATATTTTTCTGTATAATTTCTTTCGACATTATATATTGTCAGGAAGCTCTACGACTCCCCGGCGGTAACAAACGTTGACGGTTTACCGCCGGCGCCCAGTTGGCCAACCCGGCCCGGGCGGACAATGTGATGACCTGGGGTCGCTTTTTCGAAGATGGCGAGAGATTTTGAAATTCGTTTTGCAAATTTGAATTTTTATTCTATGTAGTGAATCATGGCGCTTTCGATGGTGTAAATCTGAGGGCGCCAGCTGCAGTAGTTCGATCAAAACACTACGGGGAACCAACATTATATACGACCGAAAAGAATATTGCTTTATTTTTCAAGCTGGTATTGAGCAGCGTTTTCTGCTCTCGAAGCCGAATTCGCCTATTCGGAGCTCTACGAGGGTCCCGGCAGTAACCTGGTTGACAATTTACCGCCGGCTCTCAGTTTTGGACGTTGCGAAGTACCTCGGACAAAGTGATAACTTTTGGATGGTTTTGCAAATATTTACAAGATATTTGACAGTTCATTTTGAGAAAGCAGATGTTGCGCACCTGCAAAGGTTATACGAGTCTCAGCGTCTAAATATGAGCCCTCTGGGCGCACTTTTACCACCAAAACACTTGGGGGAACCCCTTTTGTTTCGACATTAAAAAATTGAATGTTGAATTTTCGAGAATTGCAGAAGCTCGCACTTTCGACTCCCAGCTCTCTCTTACACGTGCAAAGAGCTCTACGAGGTTCCGGGGGTGACTAGGTTGATGGTTCACCGCCGGCGCCAGTAACTCGTGGAGCTTCCAGAGGTCTGAACTCGGTCTGCTAGCCGAGCTAGGTCCGCAAACCCATTCGTATTATTCGAGTCATCGTAGCAGACGCTCTCCGTTTTCTGTACTTAACTCGATCTGTAGGGCAGTTACAGAGCTGATAGTCATAGAAATCGATTGGGAATCGTTCGTCTGTTCAATCGAGAGCTCTGAACTCGGCCTGCTGCCCGAGCTAGGTCCGTGAAACTATTTGTAATGTCCGAGTGCACTTAACTCGTGCTCGGGGAGGGCTACAGTGCTGCTTGTCACAGTAATCGATTTGAAGACATCAGGCGCGTCCGTCTGTCGATTCGAGAGCTCGGAACTCGGTCTGCTGCTCGAACTTGCTCTGCGAAACTGTTGTATTATTCAAGTCATTCTGAGAGCTGCTGTCGGTTTCTGCACTTAACTCGGGCTGTAGGGGGGCTGCAATGCTGGTAATCACAAGAGTCGATTCACAGACATCAGACGCGTCTGTCTGTCGCATTCAGAGGTCTAAAGTCGATTTGATACTCGAGCTGGGTTCCAAACTGTTTGTTTTTGCCAGCGTCATCTTGAGAGGTCGCTTGGGCTGAAATTCTCTGGAATTTTTTCCACGTTATACACTGTCAGGAAGCTCTACGAGTCCCCCGCCGGTAAGGTTTACCGCCCGCGTCCAGTTTCCCCCCCCAACGGTCTCTTTGCTCTCCGGGTTTTACTCGTAGAGCTTCCCTTAGCAAGTTCTGGAAGCTTAAGAGTAATTCCGGGGCGCTAGAGAGCTATTTGGCAAGAAAATCTCGACGGACCTGTTGGTGACTTTTTTTGGTCGGTTGAAAATTTTGTTCTCGAAATTCAACAATTCGCTTGAGATCTTATTCACCTATTCGTATTATTCGGGTCATCTTGTCAGACGCTCTCGGTTTTCTGTACTTAACTCGAGCTATAGGACAGCTAAAGAGGTGATACTTACAGAAACCGATTCAGAATCATCAGTGGTCGTTGTCTGTTGAATCCAGAGCTCTGAACTCGGTCTGCTGCCCGATCTAGAACCGCGAAACTGTTCGTATCGTTCGAGTCATCTTGAGAGCTGCTGTTGGTTTTCTGCACTTAACTCGGGCTGTAGGGGTGCTGCATGGCTGGTAATCACTGGAATCCATTCGGAGATATCAGGTGCGTTCGCAGGTCGAATCCAGAGCTCCGAACTCTGTCTGCTGCCCGAACTAGGTATGCGAAACTATTGGTATTGTTCGAGTCATCCTGAGAGGTGCTGTCGGTTTCCTGCACTTCACTCGGGCTGTAGGGGGGCTGCATGGCTGGTAATCACTGGAATCGGTTCGTAGATATCAGGCGCGTCCGCTTTTCGAATCCAGAGCTCCGAACTCTTTCTGCTGCCCGAAATAGGTTTTCGAAACTATTTGTATTCTTCGAGTCATCCTCAGAGGTGCTGTCGGCTTCCTGCACTTAACTCGGGCTCTAGGGGGGGCTGCAGGGCTGGTAATCACAGGAATCGATTCAGAGACATCAGACGCGTCCGCCTGTTGCATGCAGAGGTCTGAACTCGGTCCGATACTCGAGCTGGGTTTGCCAAACTATTCGTATTGTTCGAGTCATCTTGAGAGATGCTGTCATATACGCAGGTAACTCGGGCTGTAGGAGAGCTACAGAGCTCGTGCAGAAGACAATCCAGAAGCATCGGGGGCGTTCGGCTGTTGCATCCGAGAGGTTTGAAATTGCTTGGGCTCAAAAACTATTTTTTCTGTGTAATTTTTTTCGACATTATATGTTGTCAGGAAGCTCTACGAGTCCCCCGGCGGTAACAAAGGTTGACGGTTTACCGCCGGCGCCCAGTTGGATGCTACCAAGTGGACGCTATTAATTTCCCGTACCCGAGATTCTCTTCGCTCTCTGGGTTTTGGACGCTGGCGCGGGGTGGAGCTAGTTGGACCGCCCGGCCTGAAAGGACAAAGTGACAACTTTTGGGTTGTTTTGCGAATATTTGAAAGATATTTGACCATTTATTTTCAGAAAGCAGATTTTTCGCACCTGTAGACGACTATAAAGGCCTCTGCGTCTTAATATGAGCTTAACTCGTAGAGCTTCCCTTAGCTAGTTGCTGGAAGCTTAAGAGTAATTCCGGCGCGCTGGAGAGCTAGTTGGCAAGAAAAATCTCGACGGACCTTTTGCTGACTTTTGGTCGGTTGAAAATTTTGTTTCGAAATTCAACAATTCGTTAGAGCTCTAGTATTTTTTCCCGTGATATTCGATCTTATTCCCGCTCGCCATCTTAATCTCAGCTCGATCGGGTAAATATTTCTGCAAAAAAGCATCGCGGCGGGATCGGCTGTTTCGAGTCATCTTGATACGCGTTGTCGGTATTTTGTACTTAACTCGAGCTGTAGGGCAGCTACAGTGCTGATTCTCACATAAATCGATTGCGAATCATCAGGCGCGTTCGTCTGTTCCATCTAGAGGTCTGAACTCCGTCTGCTGCCCGAGCTAGATTCGCGAAACTATTCGTGTTCTTCGCGTCATCTTGATAGATGCTGATATTTTTCTGCACTTAACTCGGGCTGTAGGGGGCTACAGGGCTCGTACTCACAGGAATCGATTCGGAGACATTAGGCGCGTCCGCCTGCCGAATCCAGAGCTCCGAACTCGGTGTGCTGCCCGAGCTAGGTTCGCGAAACTATTCGTATTCGTCGAGTCATCTTGAGAGGTGCTGTTTTCTGCATTTAA
This sequence comes from Prorocentrum cordatum, assembly GCA_963575745.1. Classification (NCBI taxonomy): domain Eukaryota; class Dinophyceae; order Prorocentrales; family Prorocentraceae; genus Prorocentrum; species Prorocentrum cordatum. The sequence continues at coordinate 54,059 of CAUYUJ010001176.1, forward strand.
CTCGAGCTGCAAGGGGGCTGCAGGGCTGGTAATCACTGGAATCGATTCGGAGACATCAGGCGCGTCCATCTGTCGCTTTCAGAGCCCTGAACTCGGCCTGCTGCCCGAGCTAGGTCCGCGAAACTATTCGTATTGTTCGAGTGATCTTCAGAGGTGCTGTCAGTTTTCTGCACTTAACTCGGGCTGTGAGAGGGCTGCAGGGCTGGTAATCACAGGAGTCGATTCGGGGACATCAGACGCGTCCGCCTGTCGCATTCAGAGGTCTGAATCAAACTACTTGTTTTCTTCGAATCATCTTGAAAGGTGCTGTCGATTTTCGCACGTAACTCGGGCTGTAGAAGAGCTACGGAGCTCGTGCGCACAGAAAACGATCCAGAAAGCATGAGGGGCGTTTGGCTGTTGCATCGAAAGGTCTGAAATCGTTTAGGCTGAACAACTATTCGTTCTCTGCATTTTTTTCGACATTATGTATGTTCAGGAAGCTCTACGAGTCTCCCGGCGGTAACCAAGGTTGACGGTTTACCGCCGGCGTCCAGTTCCAGATGCACTTTTACAATCAAAACATTTGGCGCAACCAACTTGATGTCGACATGAAAAAATCATGTTTTCTTTTTTTCGAGAAATGCTTCGAGAAGCCTTCTTTTTTGATGCTTCGCACTCTTACGCGTGCTAGGAGCTCTACGAGGTTTCCGGCGGTGACCAGGTTGACGCTTTACCGCCGGCGCCAGTTTCCCGTCCCGAAGATTCTCTTTGCTCTCTGGGTTTTGGACGCTGCCAAGTAACTCGAAGAGCTTCCCTTAGCAAGCTATTGCTGGAAGCTTAAGAGTAATTCTGGGGCGCTGGAGAGCTAGTGACCTTTTGGTGACTTTTGGTCGTTTGAAAATTTTGTTCTCGAAATTCCTCAATTCGTTTGGGCTCTAGTATTTCTTTCCGTAATATTCGATCTCATTCCCGCTCGCCATCTTGATCTGAGCTCGATCGGGTACCTTTTACTGCCAAAAAGCGTCCAGGCGGGATCGGCCGTTTCGAGTCATCTTGTCACGTGCTGTCGGTTTTCTCAAGATAACTCGAGCTTCAGGACAGCTACAGGGCTGGTAAGCACAGCCAATCGATTTAGAATGACCAGACGCGTTCGCCTGTTGAAACGAGAGGTCTGAACTCGCCGAGCTAGGTCCGCAAACCTATTGGTATTATTCGAGTCATCTTCACAGACGCTCTCGGTTTTCTGTACTTAAGCTACAGGACAGCTAAAGAGCTGATACGTACAGAATGTTATCCAGAATCATCAGTGGCCGTTTTTTGTCGAATCCATAGATCTGAACTCGGTCTGCTGCCCGATCTAGAATCGCGAAACTATTTGTATTGCTCGAGTCATCTTGAGAGATGCTGTCGGTTCTCTGCACTTAACTCGAGCTCTAGGGGGGCTGCATGGCTGGTAATCACTGGAATCGATTCGGAGACATCAGGCGCGTCCACCTGTCGAATCCAGAGCTCCGAACTCTGTCTGCTGCCCGAACTAGGTCGCCAAACTATTCGTATTGTTCGAGTCATCCTGAGAGGTGCTGTGGGTTTCCTGCACTTAGCTCGGGCTGTAGGGGGGCTGTAGGGCTGGTAATCACAGGAATCGATTCAGAGACATCAGACGCGTATGCAGAGGTCTGAACTGGGTCTGATACTCGAACTAGGTTTGCCAAACTATTCGTATTTTTCGAGTCATCTTGAGAGATACTGTCGGTTCTCTGTACTTAACTCGAGCTCTAGGGGGGCTGCATGGCTGGTAATCACTGGAATCGATTCGGAGACATCAGGCGCGTCCACCTGTCGAATCCAGAGCTCCGAACTCTGTCTGCTGCCCGAACTAGGTCGCCAAACTATTCGTATTTTTCGAGTCATCCTGAGAGGTGCTGTGGGTTTCCTGCACTTAGCTCGGGCTGTAGGGGGGCTGTAGGGCTGGTTTTCACAGGAATCGATTCAGAGACATCAGACGCGTATGCAGAGGTCTGAACTGGGTCTGATACTCGAGCTAGGTTTGCCAAACTATTCGTATTGTTCGAGTCATCTTGAGAGGTGCTGTCGGTTTACGCGCGTAACTCGGGCTGTATGAGAGCTACAGAGCTCGTACAGAAGACAATCCAGAAGCATCGGGGGCGTTTGGCTGTTGCATCCGAGAGGTCTGCAATTGCTTGGGCTGAACAACTATTTTTTTTTTTATGTTTTTTCGACGTTACATGTTGTCAGGAAGCTCTACGAGTCCCCCGGCGGTAACAAAGGTTGACGGCTTACCGCCGGCGCCTAGTCGGTGAAGTATATCTGCATGCTCTGAGAACTCTACGTCCAACAAGGTGCCCAAAACGATTGTCTGAGTAACCTGCGGAATGGTATAAGAGATCGGCTCAGAGAAGTGTGTGCCTTCCTGTGGTCTGACGACCTCACCGCGAGCCGAGCCCGTGGGATTGGAAGACTTCACGACGCCCGGAAGCAAGCTAGAAGGCACTAAAATCTGAAGTGCACGAGGCGGTCCAAAGCAACCACAAGCAAGGTATTCTAAAGAGCTGCCCTTCCACCTGAAGCCGCGTCGGTGAATTGCAGAAGTCAGATCCGTGAGCATGGCCAGCATATCCTCCCGACGTGAAGCCACTAACATAACATTGTCAGCCCAAAGCCAATGATTGACGAGCAACTCGGACGCTTCAGTAGAAAGCTGGATACCATAGCCGCGATCTCGCCACCGTGAAACGACAGGCGCCATAATGCATAACGATTTAGCCACCCATAAAGTTGGGGCCTCCATGGAGCCTGTACGAATGCAGATGTCCCACTGAATGCCCTCAACAGTGCACTGCTGGAATGAAAGCTCTGCAACATTGTGCGCGTGCCCCTCAAAGATCGCATGCAGCAGAGAAGAGTCCACTTCCAACTCAAGCAGAGATTCGACAGCCGACCGAACTGTGAGATAATCAAAAGCCTGCTTGATATCACAATTGACGATGTGACAATCCTCCTCCTTCCACAAGACAGCGTGACGAGCAAGATGCTTCAAGGGTGCGGTAACCCCATAACACTTATGACCCACGACAAAACCATACAGTTGACAACCCCTCGGCACAACCGTCTCGATGTGAGCTTTGAGCAAGATGGTGAGACAACAACTGAACCATTTCCCAAAAACCGACAGCTTAGCTAGAGCACGAGTCTCATCAAAGCTATGCGCCTTCGGTCCTTTCAACATAGAGCTGACAAGGATGCGCCTCCATAAAAGCGGTAGAACAATCTGCCTCCCGTATAATCTCTGAAAGCAGACAAGAACGTGGCGAAGAGCTTCCCACGGCAAGGTCTTGGGTACAGAAGCTGAGATGCCATCAAGACCTGTAGCCTTCCCCTCCCGCAAACGTGCACGAGCTCGCAGAAGAAGACCCATATCGATCGGACAAGCGTGACCAGCATGTTGCGGCATTTGCTTGCATTTATCTCGGAGCTCCTCAAGACAAGAATTGACATCATGTCGATGGGCTTCGCTCGAATACCGAAGTAGACCATGTTGCCTAAGAGCCTCCTCCCACCTACTGACGTTCTGTGTCAATTCACCCTCAACCATCATCTGCGTGGCTTTCGGCTTGCGTCGAACCCCCTCCCTCTGACGATACACCAACCGGACGCGCTCGATATCCCGACGGCTCCTCCTCCACATCTTCAGGCTATGTTTGTGCGCCCCCTCCTCCACCTCCTCCCGCTTGTACTGCTTCCTAATCTTGTAGTGCTCCTCCTTAATCCTCAGCTGGTCCTCAGAAAGCGTCGGGAACCCAGAAGATTGACCACCTGCATGGCGGGGGAGATCCAGAGTCTCGAGGGCGCCCTCAGTGATGGCCTGACCTATGAGCTCAATGGGGTTAGCCTCGAGATCCTCGGAGAGCGCCGCGAAGCGGTTGTACTGGCTCACGGAGCGCTCCAAGCAAGCCATTTGGTGTACCTCCGAACCTGCCTGCAACTTCCACCGAGCAAGTGAGGGACGAGAACGAGGACGCGACTTAGCCTGATGTTCTGGGAGTCGGAGCTGCAGCAACTTATGATCACTGAATGTCATCTCACGCGCGCGCGTACGTTCCAGAGTAGGCGGCAATACCCACGTGCAAGAGACCTCTGCAACCTGCCGATCTATCGGGATAGCGAAGTAGTCAAATACATGCTGATACTCACGTGTGCAATGTGTCCAAGTAGGTGTGCGCGTACCGTAGGTGTTCGCAAGACGGAGCTTCAGGGCACCCATGGTTTTCAAGAGAGCCTGGCAATGCATCTCCCTCATCTGGTCACGCATGGCGTCCGCACTCCCCTCCTTGGCCTTACGCTTCCTAGACTTAGCTTTAGGTCTCTCTACCGCCTCCCCCGTCACGAGTATCCTAGCAACAGTCTGATTGGGATAGACCTCAACATTGGCATCGACTTGCAAGACAAGATCGCGAATGGAGTACTTCTTTTTATCAGCAAGAACTTTAGACGTCAGATCTGACAGCACGCTGGTGTACAAGGCGAAACTCTCATAGTGGCCTTCTGAAGATCCCCTAGGCTCACCATTGTCCCCTTGCACGTTTCACATCGCCAGAGATGCAGTCTAAGATGAGGTGTTTCCAAGATCCCCGAAATAAGATTGCAGCCCGTCTGCACTCAGAGTAACGGAAGTCCCATCCCACGTCCTCAACTTCAACACCATTCAAATGCTGGCATTCCTGAAGAGCGACAAGAGAGAGATCGAGATCAGCAAGATGGCGCATGCACTCGGAGGTGTGTGTCCCCAACCTCCGTGTATTCCAACCTCCGCACAAGGCTGGGCACCGTCACAGAGTACTGTTAAGCGCACCTTCCCAAGCTGATACGTCAATCCCAGTATCAACTTCCTTCATTTTATCAGCTGAGATCTTCCATCCAATCGTGTCCGTCCACGCACCGATACAAACATTCGCCGAAGCAGAGGTCGATTTGGCATACATCCACGCTTTCGCTGGACCCTCGGCCTCGAACAGCACCTGGGCCGTCTGCACTGTCTTCCGTTTGTGGAATTGCGCCGTCGCCTTACGTGTCTCAGAGACCCGCTTGCGATCCTGAGGCGCCGGTTGCACAAGCCATCCCAAGTACTGGTCACGGTAGTTTCCAAAAGCGTTCGGGCAAAGAAGATCGGCATTCTGATCAAGCCAAGCGGCACTCCATTCCTTCCTGACCTCCCAGACGACATCTTTTGAGGTGCCACTCTTGAAGTAAACTCGGAAACGACTGACCCCAAACTTATTAGACGCCAAGTCGCGCTCAGTACGCTCCTTATCAAAGATACTTCCACCACCGTCATCCCGAGCCCGGGAAATACCGTACAACTTGGCAATCATGTTGCGTGCTGTGGTCACTGGAAGCTTGGTCTGGTAACGATTCTCAATCTTCCGAGGATCTTCTGTGCAAAAGCCCGAGACCTGAATCCAAGTTGGAACGTGAGGCTCAACGGGCTTGCGAAAAGCACGCGATACCGATTCACGAGTTGAAGCACCACCCAAAGAAGAAGCAGAGTCGGCCCAGGGGCCCCGATTGCTATTCACTTTCGCCTGGAGCTCCTGGATCTGCTTAGCCTGGGCCTCTTGGGCCTCACGAATCTCCTTCACTGACGAAGAAATGGGGGCCACCTGCCCCTGGACCTGGGTAGTGATCTCCTGTCGCATGTCCTTCGTATTTTGCTTCAGCATGCGTTGCATATCTGCCTTCATCACTTTGAACTGACTGCGTGCCAGCTCTGCTATGTCTCCTCCAGCTGCGGCGCCTCCTCCACTGCCTGCTTCATCGAAATCTGAGTCTCCGTGATCGGAATCCATCTCTGAGTAAGAACGGCGAGGACGAAACTGTTCACGAAACTGTTCATAACAAAGTGCAGCAATACAAGCAGAGCAGGCGGCCTGAGAGAGCAGCTGCAAACAAGTATATGATAGTACCCACAAAAACGAACGATCCAAAGGCACTCAGGCAAAACCGACACTGAGGCACCGTGTACAGTAAGAGGAACAAAAAAAACACCTCTCTGCATTATGCAGCTCGAAACGAGGGGGGCCCCAGCGGTGAGGCCAAGCCAAGCAGGAGGAAAGCTCTGCTCAACCTGGTTACCGCCGGGGACCTCGTAGAGCTCCTAGCCCCGTGTCATAAGTCCACGCGTATCTCTGGAGTGCGCACGGTGAAAATATTTCCAATAATAAAATGAACGCATACATGTATGAGTTTTAGCGCGTCTTTCAGCGCGCGAGAGCGATGCTGCCGCGGCAGCGAACATGTATGTAGACATGTACAGATGGACAATCATGCGAAAATACGATCGACGTCAGCAGGCGCGGCAACGCACCGGGCACGAGCGCGCGCACGCACATGCGCGCGCACGCGAATATATACACAATCTCACGCGCGCACGCACTCACAACCACGCGCGCTCACTCGCGCGCGGGCACCCCCTCACGCACACACACACACGCGCACACACACACACACACGCACACAAACACACACACACACACACGCACCAACAAAAATACACACACACACACGCGCGCGCATACAGACACGAACACAGACACAGACACAGACACACCCGCACGCACACACGCACACACACAGACGCGGCCACACACGCACACACACACACATGCCTGCCAGACACACACACACACAAACGCAAACATCTACAGATACAGACGGACCGACGCCTTCGCACCCACAAACCGATCCCCCGCTGCTCAGCGCTCTCATTCCCCCGCGAAATCCTCGCGCCCCCGCGCGCCCCGCCCCCCCCCCCCTTCCCGCCGGCGCTCTGGAGAGGGGAGGCGCCGCCCCATGTCGGGGCCGGCCCTCCCTCCACACCAACCACTCCGCCCTCGCGGAGCGCTGGGGGGTGGGGTGGGGGGTGGGGGGGGGGGGGGGGCGCGGGCGGCGCCTGCGCCGCGCGCGCACACACGCACACAAACGCACACACACACACACACGCACGCACACACACACATACAAACGCAGACACAGCCACACACAAACACACGCGAGCGCCCACACACACCACCTGCCAGACACGCACACGCACACGCACACACACGCACACACACACACGCACACACACACACACACACGCAATCCACAGACACGGACACACTGACGACGTCGCACTTACACACCCATCCCGAGCCCGAGCCCCAGCCCGAGCCCCAGCCCGAGCCCGAGCCCGAGCCCGAGCCCGAGCCCGAGCCCGAGCCCGAGCCCGAGCCCGAGCCCGAGCCCGAGCCCGCGCTCGAGCACGCGCCCCCGAGCCCGAGCCCGAGCCCGAGCCCGAGCCCAGACCGAGCCCGAGCCCGAGCCCCAGCCCCAGCCCCAGCCCCAGCCCGAGCCGAGCCCGAGCCCGAGCCCGAGCCCGAGCCCAGCCCCCCAGCCCGAGCCCGAGCCCGAGCCCGAAGAGCCCGAGCCCGAGCCCGAGCCCGAGCCCGAGCCCGAGCCCGAGCCGAGCCGAGCCGAGCCCGAGCCCGAGCCCGAGCCCGAGCCCGAGCCCGAGCCCGAGCCCGAGCCCGAGCCCGAGCCGAGCCCGAGCCCGAGCCCGAGCCGCCCGAGCCCGAGCCAGAGCCCGAGCCCGAGCCCGAGCCCGAGCCCGAGCCCCCCGAGCCCGAGCCCGAGCCCCCCGAGCCCGAGCCCGAGCCCGAGCCCGAGCCCGAGCCCGAGCCCGAGCCCGTGCCGCGCCCGAGCCCGAGCCCGCCCGAGCCCGAGCCCGCGCCGAGCCCGAGCCCGAGCCCGCCCGAGCCCGAGCCCGAGCCCGCGCTCGAGCACGCGCCCCCGAGACCGAGCCCGAGCCCGAGCCCCGGACCCAGCCCAAGCCCGAGCCCGAGCCCAAGCCCAGGCCCGAGCCCGAGCCCGAGTCCGACCCGACCTTGAGCCCGAGCCCGAGCCCAGACCCGAGCCCGAGCCCGAGCCCGAGCCCGAGCCCGAGCCCGAGCCCGAGCCCGAGCCCGAGCCGGAGCCCAAGCCGGAGACCGCGCCTGAGACGACGCCAAGCCCGAGCCCGCCCCAGCCGGAGCCCGAGCCCGAGCCCGAGCCCGAGCCCGAGCCCGAGCCCGACCCCGAGCCCATTCCGAGCCCGAGCCCCAGCCCGAGCCCGAGCCCGAGCCCCAGCCAAACCCGAGCCCGAGCCCAATCACAAAGCCCCACACGCACACAGACACGCACAGGAAGACAGACACACAGACATATACACAGAAGACAGACACACCGAAATACCAACATACAGAAACGCAGACACACAGACAAAGACATGCAGACACGAGGATACAGAGAGACACAGACAACCAGTCGCACAGACACACAGACACGAAGACACGCAGACACTTAGATCCACAGACACACAGAGACACAAGCACACATACATACACACACACAGACACGGACGCACGGAGACACGGACATAAAAGACACACGGACATAGAGACGCAGAGACACACACTCACACACAGACACATACACACAGACATACGGACACAGAGACACACATACACACACACAGACACACAGACACACGAACACACGAGCACACAAACACCAACACACAGACACACATACAGACATCCAAACACACAGACAACCAGACACACAGGCACAGACACACGAGTACACTGCCAGACTGACACCCAGAGACCCAGATACACAGACACATACATAGACACACAGACACAGAGACACTTTGGCACACTGACAAATTGACACACTGGCAGAATCACAGACAGACAGACACACTGACACACGGACCCACAGACACACGACCAGAGACAAATGCACAAACAACACAGACACACTGCACAAATAATTACAGAAGACTGTCAGAGAGGCACAGGAACACAGACAAACAGACACACAGACCCACAGACACGCAGACGCACGGACACTCAGCAGACACACAGAAAAAACACAGACAGACAAAGAGAAAGACAGAGAGACAGATACATAAACACAGACACACAGACACACATTCACACGGAGACACAGACACAGAAACACAGACACACAGACACACAGACAAAGAGACACGCAAACACGCAGACACACAAAAGCACACAAAAGCACACGACACGCACAACAGCAGACACACAGAAAAACACAATGACTGAAAAACGTTTTGCGGAGCCAGCTGCAGTAGTAGACTCTGTTCAGAGCTCCAGCCGAGCGCCTCTGATAAAACATCGGTTTCTGTGCGTGTCAGCTAGCGCATTACAGCACGAGTTAAGTGCATAATACCCACGGCTGTAAAGAGAACTTAAGAATACGAGTAGTCTTGTGGACGACGCTCGAGTAGCAGACCGAGTTAAGGCCTTAGACGAACGCGCCTGATGATATAAAACCAGTTTATGTGCGTAGATACTCTGTAGCTCATCTAAAAGTGGAGTACAGAAAACCGATATCACTGATCAGAATGGCTCGAAAAATGCAAAAAGCGTTTCGGGCCTAGCTCTAGCAGACCGAGTTCAGACATCTGGATGCAACAGGCGAACGCCCTTGATGATTCCGAATCCGTTTATGTAAGTATTAGCTCTGTAACTCTCCGAAATCTTGAATTCAGTACAGGAAGCCGCGACGGATCTCAAGATGACTCGAAACAGAGTCAATTCTGCCAAGTCTTGCGGTAGTGATACTGCCTCAGAACTGCTGGCGGCGAAACCTCAACCTGGTCAGAGCTTATTGCACGCGTAAATGTGCCCTGGATCAAAAGAGAAGGTTTCTGGAAGCATTTCTGAACAAAAAAGAGAAAACATGATTGTTCATGTCGACATGAAGTTGGTTCCGCCAAGTGTTTTGATAGTAAGAGTGCGCATAGAGAGCTTATATTGAAACAGAGAGGCCCTCATAGTCGTCCACAGGTGCGAAAAATCTGCTTTCTGAAAAACAAGGTCAAATATCTTTGAAATATTCGCAAAATCACCCAACAAATCTCACTTTGTCCGCTCAGGCCGGGTGGTCCAACTAGTTGCTCCTAATTTATCGATGGTAAAACTGGCTCTAGAGAGCTGAGCTTCTCAGGAAACAAAGTTTATATGAGAATGCTCGTTGTAAAAATCTGCTTTCTCAAAATGAATTGTCAAATATCTTTCAAATCTTAGGAGAACCGACCCAAACTGGCGCCGGCGGTGAACCGTCAACCTGGTCACCCCCGGGAACCTCGTAGAGCTCCTTTCACGCGTGAGAGTGCTCAGAGTCGAAAGAGAAAGCTTCTGGAGGCATTTCTCGAAAAAAATCACATTGATTTCGACAAGAAATTTGTTCCGCCAAGTGTTTTGATCGAAAGTGCGCCTACAGAGCTCATATTGAGACGCAGAGGCCCTCATGATCGTTTACAGGTGCGAAGAATCTGCTTTCTCAAATGAATTGTCAAATATCTTTCAAATCTGAGCAAAACCGACCCAAAGTCACCACATTGTCCATTCTGGTCGGGTCGGTCAACTAGCTCCACCCCGCGCCGGAATTCCTCTAGCTCATCGATGCCGAAGAGCTCTACGAGGTATGTGCCACATTGTCTCTTTTGGTCGGGTCGGCCAACTAGCTCCACCCCGCGCCGGAATTTCTCTTTAGCTCATCGATCACGAAGAGCTCTACGAGGTACAGCGAAGAGAACACACCCGAAAGCTTTCGTGGCGTGCCTCCGACGCTGTCGGAACACATTGAGAAAGCTCCTGGAGCGAGAAACAAAAAACTCGAAAAATCATGTTTTTCGGTTTTTATTCAACGTCGGTTCCTCCAAGTGTTTTCATAGTAATACTGCACCTATAGACCTGAAAATTTTACTGGCAGACGCGGCATAACCCACTAGAGGTGCGAAAAATCTGCTTTCTCAAAATGAATTGTCAAATATCCTTCATTTTTTTGCAAAAGCACCCAACAGTTACCACTTTGTCCTTCTGGCCGGGTCGGCCAACTAGCTCCAAACCGCACCAGAATTCCTCTAGCTCATCGATGCGGGAGAGCTCTACGAGGTACGTGGGACTCGCCTGAGCAAACCCTGAGAGGCTCGCTCGTAAGACTGCCCACGGGTACAACTGCGAAGCTGTCTGGCGGGAGGGCCCGGAGGGCCCAGTATCGGTTCAAATGACAGAAGATAGTCTGTGCGAGGTGAACTGGGCCTGAGCGATTTGGGAATGCCGCGATCGTTTGTACCGCAGGAGAGTGCACGGTCTACAGAATGATATAGATCAACTTGCCGAGGATTACGACTGGGCGCCGGCGGTAAACCGTCAACCTTTGTTACCGCCGGGGGACTCGTAGAGCTTCCTGACAACATGTAATGTCGAAAAAAATACACAGAACAAATAGTTTTTCAGCCCAAACAGCCGAACGCCCCCGATGCTTCTGGATTGTCTTCTATACGAGCTCTGTAGCTCTCCTACAGCCCGAGTTACGTGCGTAAATCGACAGCACCTCTGAAGATGACTCGAAGAATACGAATATTTTGGCAAACCTAGCTCGAGTATCAGACCGAGTTCAGACCTCTGCGTACGCGTCTGATGTCTCTGAATCGATTCCTGTGATTACCAGCTCTGCAGCCCCCCCTACAGCCCGAGCTAAGTGCAGGAAACCCACAGCAGCTCTCAGGATGACTCGAACAGTACGAATAGTTTTGCGGACCTACTTCGGGCAGCAGACAGAGTTCAGAGCTCTGGATTCGACAGGCGGACGCGCCTGATGTCTCCGAATCGATTCCAGTGATTACCAGCCATGCAGCCCCCCTAGAGCCCGAGTTGAGTGCAGAGAACCGACAGCATCTCTCAATATGACTCGAACAATACACATAGTTTCGCGATTCTAGATTGGCAGCAGACCGAGTTCAGAGCTCTGGATTCAACAGACAACGGCCACTGATGATTCTGAATCAGAGATCGTATCAGCTCTGTAGCTGTCCTGTAGCTCGAGTTAAGTACAGAAAACCGAGAGCGTCTGTCAAGATGACTCGAATAATACGAATAGGTTTGCGGAACTAGCTCGGCTAGCAGACCGAGTTCAGACCTCTCGGTTCAGCGCCTGATCATTCTGGATCGATTAGCTGTGCTTAACAGCTCTGTAGCTGTCCTGAAGCTCGAGTTATCTTGAGAAAACCGTCACCGCGTATCAAGATGACTCGAAGCGACCGATCCCGCCTGTGTGCTTTTTGGCAGTAAAAGGTACCCGATCGAGCTGAGATCAAGACGGCGAGCGGGGATAATATCGAATATCACGGGAAAGAATACTAGAGCTCAAACGAATTGAGGAATTTCGAGAACAAAATTTTCAACCGACCAAAAGTCACCAAAAGGTCAGTCCAGATTTTTCTTGCCAACTAGCTCTCCAGTGCCCCGGAATTACTGGGCGCCGGCGGTAAACCGTCAACCTTGGTTACCGCCAGGAGACTCGTAGAGCTTCCTAGCTCGACTTAAGTTGAGAAAACCGATATCACCTACCAACATTCCGACTCATAGTGAATATTTTTTTGACTTCTGCATGCGACAGGCGGACGCGTCTGATGTCTGCGAATCAACTCCTGTCATTACCAGCCCTGCAGCCCCCCTACAGCGAGTTAAGTGCAGAAAACCGACAGCACCTCTCAGAATGACTCGAACAATACAGTAGTTTCGCAGACCTAATTCGGGCAGCAGACCGAGTTCCGAGCTCTGGATTCGACAGGCGTATGCAGGCGGGCGCGCGGCGGGGTCTGCGGGGGGCGGAAGCGGCGGCGACGGCGCTGCTTCCAGCGCCGCTGCCGCGCCGTCTGCGCCGCCGAGTGCGCCCGCCGGGCAGCAGGCGTCGGGCGGCGAGCCACCGGGCAAGCGGCGTCGGGCGGGTGGCGGGGATCCTGGCGCTGGCGACGGGGACCCCAGCGCTTCGGGGCAGCCGCAGCCGCCATCGCGCAGGGGCAAGAAGCGCGGGCTGTCGCCGCCAGCTCCGGGCCGCGCGGGCGACGAGGACGACGACGCTGGCAGGGCCGCTGGCGTTCCGTCCGCGGACCCGGTGCCTGCTGGAGTCCAGCCAGGCGCGGGTGCGTCGCTCGCGGGGGACGAATGGCGGCGCTTTACGCAAGTAAACATTGACCCCGCGAAATGCATGGCTCGGACGTGGGGGAACGGAGCTGGCGGGCAATGCCGGAGCGCGCAGAAGCAGGGATGCGGGGATCTGTGCGGGCTGCATTTCAAGCAGCAGCACAAAGATGGTTGGCATGGGCGTGTGGACGGGCCCATCCCGGAGGGAAAGTTGAAGGTGTTCAAGGAGAAGAACGCAGGGAAGGCCCCGCGTGCGGCGCCCGCGGCTGAGGCTGGCGCGGTGCCCGGCAGCGATGGCGTCGCCGCGAGGGCGCCGACAGGGGGCGGCGAGGGTGCTGGAGGGGCTAGCGCAACCAATGCGGCTTTGGAGCCATCCTCGGGCGGCGAGCGCGGGGGGCGTGGCGGGCGCGCGACCGCGAGGAGCGCGCGCGGCAGGAGGATCCTGAAGAACGGCGGACGCGCTTGGGCATCGCCGAGCACAACAAGCGGCAGGAGTTGCTCGGCCAGGTCGCTGGAGCCTGCCGATTGCACCAGGAGGACGTGCCCGTCAGCATCGGCAGGTGGACTGACGAGAAGCTGCGACAGACGTTGCGCCGCCTGCGCCCGGAAAGAGATGACGTGGTGAGCGAGCCAACGATTGTGGCGCTGTCGGAGGAGGCTCTCTGAGTGCTGCGCCTCGACGGCGGCTCTCTGAGTGTGTGCCTGTGTGTCTGTGTGTCTGTGGGTCTGTGTGTCTGTGTGTCTGTGTGTCTGTGTGTCTGTGTGTCTGTGTGTCTGTGTGTCTGTGTGTCTGTGTATTTGAGTTTCTGTGTGTCTGTGTGTCTGTGTGTCTGTGTGTCTGTGTGTCTGCGTGTCTGCGGGTCTGTGTGGCTGTGTGTCTGTGTGTCTGTGGTCTGTGTGTCTGTGTGTCTGTGTATATGTGTCTCTGTTTGTCTGTGTGTCCGTGTCTGTGAGTCTGTATGTCTGTGTGTCTGTGCGTTTGTGTGTCTGTGTGTCCGTGTGTCTCTGTGCGTGTGTGTCCGTGTGTCTCTCTTTCTGTGTGTCTGTGTGTCCGTGTGTGCGTGTCCTCGTCTGTGTGAGCCCCGCGCTTTCCCCTTCCCCCTCCTCCCCTTCCCCTGGCGCTCCGCGAGGGCGGAGTGGCTGGAGTGGAGGGAGGACTGGCCCCGAAATGGGGCGGCGCCTCCCCCCTCCGGAGCGCCAGCGGGAGTGGCGGGGGGCGGGGTGCGTAGAGGGCCGCAAGGGGTCGCGGGGAAGGGAGGGGTGTCTGTGTGGCTGTGTGTCTGTGTGTTTGAGTGTTCTTGTGTCTGTGTCTGTGTGTCTGTGTGCTGGTGTGTCAGTGTGCCTGTGTGTCTGTGTGCCTGTGTGTATGTGTGTCGGTGCGTTTGTGTGTCTGTGTGTCTGTGTGTCTGCGTGTCTGTGTGTCTGTGTGTATCTGCGTCTGTGTGTGCGTGCGCTTGTGTGTCTGTGTGTCCGTGTGTCTGTGTGACTGTGTGCTTGTGTGCCTGTGTGTCTTTGTGTCTGTGTGTCTGTGTGTCTGTGTGTCTGTGTTTCTGTGCGTCTGTGTGTCCGTGTTTCTGTGTGTCTGGTCTGTGTGTCTGTGTGTCAGCGTGTCTGTGTGTCTGTGTCTGGCATGCGTGTGCGCTGGTGTGCGTTTGCGTGTGTGTGTGTGTGTGTGCGTGTGCGTGTGTCTGTGGCTGCGTGAGTGTTTGCGTGCGTGTGTGTGCGTGCGGGTGTTCGCGTGTGGGCGTGAGCATCCTTGTGCGGGAGTGGCCGCCGCTGCCGACGGTCCTGGGGGGCCAGCGCGACCTTGGCGGCGCTGGCCTCGTCGGTGGGCGGTGGAGGCTGGGCGACTTCGAGGATTGCGTGTCCGTGTTTCTGTGTTCCTTTTTGTTAATGTGTCTGCGTGTCTGTGTGTGTCTTTTGTGAGTATGTGTGTCTGTGTGTCGTGTGCCTTTGTGTCTCTGTGTCTGTGTGGCTGTGTGTCTGTGTGTCTGTGTGTCTGTGTGTCAGCGTGTCAGTGTTGCAGTGGCAGTGTGTCACTGTGTCGGTGTTTGTCGGTGTGTCTGTGTGTCTGTGTATCTGTGTGTCTGTGTGTCTGTGTGTCTGTGTGACCATGTGTCTGTGTGTCTGTGTGTATGTGTATGTGTGTCCGTGTGTATGCGTGTCTGTGTGTCTGTGTGTCTGTGTGTCTGTGTCTGCGTCTCTGTGTGTCTGTGTGTCTGTGTGTCTGTGCGTCTGTGTGTTGGTGTGTTTGTGTGTCTGTGTGTCTGTGTGTCTGTGTACCTGTGTGTCTGTGTGTCTATGTGTCTCTGTGTCTGTGAGTGAGTGTGGCAGTGTGTCAGTGTGTCAGTGTGTCCGTGTGTGTGTCTCTGTGTCTGTGTGTGTGTGTTTGTGCGTCTGTGTTTCTGTGTGTCTGTGTGTCTGTGTGTCTCTGTGTCTGTGCGCGTGTGTATGCGTGTGGGTGTGTGGGTGTGTGTCTGCCTGTGTGCGCGCGCGGCGCTGGGGCCCCCGCGCTTTGCCCCAGTGGCGCTCCGCGAGGGCGGAGTGGCTGGAGTGCAGGGAGGTCCGGCCCCAAAATGGGGCGGTGCCCCCCCCCTCCGGCTCAAGGCGTCGCGGCTCAAGGCGTCGCCCAGAGGCTCGCAGAAAACTGCCTGGGGAACCTCCTCTTCTGCGAACCTTGTGTGCCTGCTTTCCAATTTTGCTCCACACCTATTGCGATTGTGTAAGGTACCTTCTTGTATTGTTGTTCTTTCTCCACTATTGTCGTATCAAAGGGAGCTTGATCGAGGGAGAAGCGATTCATCGAGGAAGTGGAATAATATTACTGGACGAATATCTTCTTGTATTGGTTGTTCTTTCTTCACAATTGTCGTATCAGGTTGAGCTTGATCGTGGGGGGAAACGATTCATTGAGGAAGTCGACGAGTATTACTGGACGAACGTATTCTTGTATTGTTGTTCGGTCTTTCTTTCTTCACAATCACGTCGTATCTAGGTGAGCCTGATCAAGGGTGGCATCGATTCATTGAGGAAGTCGACGAATATTACTGGCGCAAAAGACGACGCAATACCCAAAGAGTGTTGAAATGGCGACGGTCGTGGATCCTCAAATGTCGGCTGCAGCGAGTTCTGGTTATGTATCATCGGAGGATTTTGAACGGAATGTAAAACATCGAGGTGAGGAGTTAATGAGATCGAGGGAGGAGTTGATTTCGCAAAGAGACGAATCCATCTCTTGCTGCATTACTTCGATTGGGTTTCACGAATGAGGATAGAACTATGTCTCTTGTCAAGCAGTGTGAGGCTACAGATAAGAAGCTCGCACATATTGATGAAAAAGTTCAGACACAGGATGAGCGTATACAAAAGCTGGAACAGATGATGATGTATACGCCACAGCCCCCTCCTGGTCTTGGGGGCCCAGGTAATGCCTCGAATGCGTCTCAGGTGTCAGAGCGGAGTTTTTTCGGGAGATTCTGAGAACATGAAAATGGCGAGGAGAATGTGGAAGCCAGAGTTCTTAGAAATCAAAGGTTGGGTGAACAACTGGAGCACTCCGAAGAAACGAAGTGAGGAGATGTTGGGTCAGAAAGATCTTCAGACACTGGTATCGAATATGGTTGATGCCCTTCCAGAGGATGCGAAGATGTGTGTGGGCAAAGATCGTGCTATTAGGCTCAATGCTGGACGAACGCTGTATGGCCAAGGGAGGGTGGGAGTTCGGACAGGTACAACTGGTGATATTCTATGGTTATGGAAAAAGCATTTAGATGAGCTGCTCACCTCCCCAGATGCAGACAAAATACTTGCTGGGATGGACCAGCAAATCGTACCAAGTAAAATCAATATTTTGGTGGATGCACCCCCGTGGAAACGCCCGCACATCAAACAGGTCAGTCGGTTTCAGGGTATCTTCAAAACGCTAGCCCATCCTAGCTTTGTTCCTCTGCGTGGTGAAATGGGTCCTCCACGTTCTTCGATCTACGTGCATTCGGTAGATTCCAAGCCGTTTCTTCTGGCTGGGTGGAAAGGTGAATCTTTGGAGATTTTTGAAGAACACTGGGCGACGATATGTGGTAATATGGTATCAAAGATGTGACGATCACGAAAATGAAAGAGGAGCTGAGCAAAAACTGAGGACGTGCTCGACGGACCAATCTTACTCTCATTTCTTGGAATATCCAGGAGGCAGGAGTGAGGAATTGTAGAGGAGCTGAGATTTTGGGACAACTTCGTAGTTGTCATGGAGGTTTATTCGCGCTGCAAGAGAGTGATTTTCTCCCCAAGGCGGAGATTGAGCGTCTAGGTTGGGACCAGAGAGTCTCATCATGTGGGAAAGCTGCCCTAGTATTCGACAATGCGTGGAAATGCTGTATCAAAGAATTCGTATGCTCGTATCCTCGTTTCGTCGTAGGAGGCTTCAAGACTGCTACATCGAGGCTGGTGATCACTAGCATGTACCTTCCATATGTTTCGATCCCGAATGTTTTTGCTATGTGGCAGCAAACCCTGACCAACCTCAATATGGTCCCCAGGGAGATGATTGCCACGAAGCTGCCCGGTGCCTGTATCATTGTTTGCGTTGATGCCAATGTGGAATTGGTGGGGGGGAGTACGGGAGTTCATCGAGGAGTAGAATACCTTATGACAGGAAATGGTGTGGATGGAAAGGAGGAAGGAGGCGACAGCGCGGCGGAGAGGAGGAGGGAGAACGACCGATGGAGGATGAGGCATGCGCTGGAATGCTTTATGCAATCGTATGGGCTCTGTGCTGCCAACACTTTCGGCGACCGTGCAGTGACGTGGGAGAGCTGCGCACGAGCGCGCAGCCGCCTTGTTAGAGCACTAGAGTTACGGCCACGAGTATTAGATTACGTTCTGATTCCTCATGGTTGGGAGGTTATTGACTGTAAGGCATCCTTTCGTTTGCACAGAGGAGGGAAGACCCAGCGATCCCGTCTGAGTGATCATTAGCTCCTGGAAGTCTGTGTTCGTTCCCCTGTTGTTCGTTGTCCTCGTTGCTCTACTAAGCCCCGTGCTAAAAGCTATGTGGGATATGGGCCAAACACATTCACGGATGAGATGATCGCGAGAGCTTCGATGGATTCGTTGTTGACAATGCCAGATGTTCCTCAGTAAGTGGTAATCCTCTGGGGGCCAGCTGTTTGTCACGACATATTGAATTGAGCTCTACTCGGGATGAGGTGGAATATAAGACAAGAGATGACAATGGTATTCAAAAAACATATACGCCCTTATAGACTCCAAAGGTCGATTGAACTCCGTGGGGGTACCCCACCTGGGCCAGAAAGAAAACAGATCACAAAAGTTCTGAATGGCTATCGCCGTATGTACCGCCGTCTTCGTTTGGAATATGAATTACCACCGTCAAGGAAAAGGAGGAGAAACCGTCTCTATAACTTGGAAGGAGTGGAGGATAGGGAGGTCTGGAATAAAGTTGTCTGGCAGATGCTCATGAATATGGTATCGTGTGCCCGGACTCGTGTTGCCAATTTAGATGTGCTGCAGTCCCTCAGACAGGCCGCGGAGCTGGAGGCTCCACCGCGCACCGTCGCGCTGGCGAATATGCTGTGCTGCAGGGGAAGAATGCAGCGCAGTCGTGCGACGGGGACAGATGGAGTGCCTGCAGAGATGCTCCTTCGATTGTCGTGGAAAACGTTGAGGGAGGTGCGAAGGATATTCGAGGCTGTGTTCCATAGACAGATCCCGCATCCCGATTGTTGGAGGGAGATCATAGTGAGCGTGATGCCTAAAATCCAAAACACCACGGATGCAAAGGAAACGAGACTACTGTGTATTCAAAATGCTTTATCTAAGCTCTATTCTATGTGTGTGGTCAAGTTAGCGGAGGATTACATGGAGGAGGTGGGGATGTTTTGTAGTATTTGGTGTGTATGGATTTGTGAAAGGACGTAGGCCATATGATGATATTACGACTGCATTGAAACATCTAGGTCAACATGCTAGCAAATATCAACACGCAGATGATCAATTACATGTTGCTTTCGCTGATGGGTATCAAGCTTTTGATCATTGTACGGTTGCTAATTTCAGTTCTGCCATGGCATATTGTAGTATACCATATGTTATCCAACATGCGATGATTGAATCCTTGGTATATAGTGATGGTGAGATCTCGTGTGAGAATCTCGACTTCGATCAGTTCTCAAAGGTGTCCTGGGATCGCTGTATACGTACGGGTGGACCTGAAGGACCGTTTGCCTTTAACTGTATTGCCGTGGCAATGTGGGGGGAGTTGTTCGAGGAATGGGACGAACAGAAGTTGGGGTATAGGGTCGAGTTCCGAGCGAGTACGAGAGACGAAAATGAGAGCGTCGAAACAGCGTCGATTCACTTGAATCATGCCCTGTGGGCTAATAACATCATTGTATTGGCGAACTCGGCGTCGTATTTGGCTCAGATGATGTTGGCAATGACGCGCTCACTTGAGAAATACAGTATGCGATGGAAAGAGGATTCCCTGGAGTATTTAGTTTTCGGCGAACCTCTGGAGTATGATGAGAATGAACATATCGTTCCGACCATGGACCTGGTGATCAAAGGATTTCAGGACCCAGAGCGTGAGTTGAGATTTCGCAGGAGGGCTGAGGTTCATCTTCTAGGAGTTTGTATTCCAGCTATATTTCCTCGATATCATGCGGATATAGCGTGCAGATTAGGCAAAGGAAGACAGGCTTTCTATGTCGACATTAAGTTCTATACCAGTAGATGTATACCATTGGTGGAAAAGTATTCCAGATATCAGCAGCTTGTTCAGTCGACAATATTGCATGGATTGGATGGAATTGCAGCAGATGAACGTTCGATTGAAAGACTCCATGTGTTTGAGGGAGAATGTTTGCTCAGGATACTGAGAACGAGACATCTCCCTGATGAGCCGTGGGATGAGTACACACATCGGAAGTGCAGCCGGTGTAGGAAAGCTTTTCATGATCACGGGTATCAGTCATTGGTGCAACAATTCTTGTATCGCCAGTGGCTGCTTGCATTAGATGTGGTGTCATTTGCAACATATCTACCTCATGATTTGCCGCAGAGTGACAGAGCGTGGAGGGACTCAAGGTTGGCAATGCTTGCGTACGGAGTCTGATATGATGAATGGCGGCAGAACTTAGGGGATATCATGCACAGGTATAACTCAAAATGAAAACGGGCGGAGGAGGGCAATTACCGCAAGAGGAAAAGAGGGATTGACGCGACGGGTCTACATCCATGGCACTACCCTTTTGAAAAATATTGGGGTGATCAGTGGTGGAGAGATTTCCAGTCTGAAAGCTGGAGAGAGTTTGCGCTATCTACGGTTGGAGAGGAGAAGTTCCGTTTGTTCCAGTCAAAGGTTAAAGGATCAGGAGTGAGTCGCACAGTGTATGATATGGAAGAGGAGGGTGGAAATGAGGCAACACGCAAACGGAGGAGGAAGTAGGAGGAGGTCCAGAATGAATTCATGGCCAGACGTCTAGCACTAACAAACATGAAAGCATCAGAATGGGATTTCAAAACACATCGTATTGGAGTGGAGATCTGTGGGGACTCTCTCCATATCATATCCTGGCTCCTAGGGAAGTGGGCGGTAACAGACTACACGTATCGAACAAGAATAGGCTATATCATTGACATCATGAGCAGTTCGACGGAGATCTATGGAGTACGGGCACCTTCGAATGGCAGGGATCCTTTTAAGCATGAGTTTCGTGAAGTAAATGAGCACGCGGATCGACTCACACATGATGCCCGCGAGGGCAGATCACATGCATGGAAGCGCTCTTTTTGCATGACACATACACATGGACATATAACACCTATCGCATTGAGGGGGTCCTTCGATGGCGGTAGATCTGAGGATGGAGTAGGTTGTGGTGCATGGCTCGAGGCGGCGTTCATGTCCAGGTCCGACAGGATAGAGGGTAAGTTTTCGACCGTGTCCTGGCAGCTCGTCTGGGAAAAAACATGGTTGATTCCGTCAGAGAGCACAGTCACACAGGCTGAACTATCTGCAGCAGAGTGTACAGTACACAACATTGTTCGTTTGCTTGGTGAGTTTGAGTTTTACTTTACTTGATCGTGTGTAGTGAAAGATTGTGCTCACGCGGATTGAAAAGGAGCCTTGTTCGTTGTTGTATTGCCCACCTGTTTGACGCGGATGATATCTCATGAGCTTCGCTCTTGTCACTTGTCCGTGTGTTTGGCGCGGTTTTGACTCGCATCATCATGCAAATAAGAGTCCCTGCCGAGACGGACACTGCGACTGGGCCGTCAGGCCCGTGAGAGTCGTTGCCAGCCAGCCAGCCTCCCCCCTCCGGAGCGCCGGCGGGGAGGCTGGGGGCGCGTGGTGTGTGTGCTTGTGTGATTTGGGTGCGTGTGCGTGTCCGTGGGTGTGTATGTGAGATGTTGTGTGTTTGTGTGTGTGTGTGTGTGTGTGTCCGCGTTCGCGCGTGTGTTTCGACTTCTGCGCGTGGATGTGTGTGGATGTGTGTGTGTGTGTGTGCGTGTGTGTGTGTGCGTGTGTGCTGAGCATGCTGGCGTGCGTTTGTGTCCTCGTGTTGTATGTGTGTGCCCGTGCGTGCGTGCTCATGTGCGTGTGCTCGTTTGTGTGAGTGCCTCTTTGCTATCCGGGTTTTGGGCGCTTCCAAGTTTAACAATTCATTTCGAGAAATCCGATTTTTCGCACCTGTAGTGGGGTATGCCGCGTCTGCCAGTCAAATTCTCAGGTCCGTGGGTGCAGTATTACTATCAAAACACTTGGAGGAACCGACTGTGTTCCGAGTCATCTTGACACGCGTTCACGGTTTTCTGTACTTAACTCGAGATTTCGGAGAGCTACAGAGCTGATACTTACAGAAACCGATTCAGAATCATCAGGCGCGTTCGTCTGGTGCATCCAGAGGTCTGAGCTCGGTCTGCTACTCGAGCTAGGTCCGTAAAACTTTTTGTATTATTGGAGTCATTTTGACCAGTGATGTCGGTTTTCTGTACTCAACTCAAGATTCAGATGAGCTGCAGAGCTGGTGCGCACATTAACCGATTAGGTATCACCAGGCGCGTTCGTCTGTGGCACTAAGAGGCCTGAACTCGGTCTGCTACTCGAGCTACGAGACTATTCGTAGTTCTCATGTTCTCTTCGGAGGCGCTGTGTCGGTATTCTGTACTTAACTCGAGCTGTAGCACAGCTACAGAGCTGGTGCGCACAGGAAGCGATCCAAAATCATCAGGGGCGTTCGGCTGTAGCATCCAGAGCTCTGAACAGAGTCCGCTACTCGATCTAGATCCGCAAAACTATTCGTATGCGACCGATTTTCCAGAGTTTTTTGGCCCTCGCTTTAAGGGCTTCCTTCACGTGTTTTGAGGAGCGCTGATCAAGAAAAGAGCTCTACGAGGTCCCCGGCGGTAGCCTGGTTGACGGTGCTGACGGTAACCGGCGGTAACCTGATCATTGTCGACGCGGACGCTGGAATCATGCTCTCTGGGCTGACAATATTTTTCTTGCCGCCAAGTCAGCGTCGGAGGCGCAGGAGGCGGCCGCTGCCTTCACTACTGCTCTCAGGGACTGGGGGATGGAGTGGAAGGAGGATAGTTTAGAGATGATGGTGTGTGGTACTCAGTACACTGATACGGTCACGGTTCAGATTGGCTCACGGACTCTACCTTTCAAACATGTGGAGAGTTTGAATGTGCTGGGGTATCAGATCCCCAGGAGTTTCACTTCTATCCACACGGATGTGCAGGAGCGCAGGTGCAGTATTTTACTTGCAAGGCTTTGCCTCTTGTGAAGAAGTTTCGGCGATATCAATCGACTGTGCAGAGCCGTCTTTTATATGCAGCAGAGGCCATCGCGATTGACAGTGAGTGTGTGAGGGTTATCCACGCGTTCGAGGGTATGTGTCTTCTGAGAATGTCAGGAAGGAGGAAGCCAGGAGATGTGGGGTGGGAGGTATGGCGGCGAGCTGCGCAGACGCGAGTCAGGTCAATCTTCTGCGATGGGGGTTTCCCATCGGCTGTGCAAATGCTCTGCTGGAAGAGCTGGGGCATGATGCGCTCCACGAGGCAGTACTTACTATCATTGGAGGAGGACAGGACGGCAAGGACGGAGGTAGAGGTGAAGGGATCAACGACTCAACGTGTTAAACGTGCTCGCTTTGAGGATGGACGGGGGGAGGGTGCACCTGCAACGACTGTAATGGAGGTGGAGGGGGGGATTACGGATATGGAGAGGCGGTTGGAGGATCTGTGCTCGCAAGTTGCCTGTTCTATTGCCCGCTCACAGCCGATGCCCTCTGGAGAGGGAGCTGCCCACACTCTCAGAGACGAGCCACTTGCCGTCTCAAAGGGGAGGAGGGCCTTTCGAGACTCCCGACGTGCGCTTATGATGTGCAATGTTGGTTGGGTCACGGCTCGCGACGCAATAACGGAGGTTCTACGACAACACGGCAACAGGGTTTTATCTAGTTCGGGCAAGCGGCTTCGTGGAGGCCCTGTGTCTGTGGGCGGTCGGTCTTGGCAATTCCCTTACATTCAGTTCTTTGGGGAAAAGTGGTGGGAGTCTGTATGGGGCGATTGGGTTCAGTTCTTGGAGGTCTGGAAGCAACTCCTTACACAATACAACAAAGCTAAGGTCTATGATTACTTTGTGGTGTCTTGGAAGGGCTCTCCTAACGGACCTCGAGGCTCCCCTGAGGCTCAAGAGAAGGCCGATACTGAGACTGCCGACATCGCGACCAACCCCCTGCACCCCAAGTATGACCCCAAAGAGTCCGCCAAGCTTGCACTACGTTATGCTATGATCCAGGAACGTGCGACGGTGTGGGATATATTCTCAGAAGGTTTTGCTGTTGAGTTCAAGGGTGATTCACTACTTATCTGCTCCTGGCTGCAGGGGAAATGGAGATGTGAGAACCGTGGCTACTGCAAGAGGACAGCTGCCATGATTGATTGTACCTTTGAGCTCGCTGCGTGTTTCAATCTGAGGCCTGCTGCCTTGGAACGTGAGATATGGAGACATGAATTCAGGGAGGACAATACACGCGCGGATGAGTTGACGCATGAGGCCAGATGTGGCCGCACATTCTACAGAACTCGATGTTATCTATATCCATTCGGAACTTATCTTGTACCGTTCGCTATCAGGGGAGGCTTTGATGGCGGGGTTGACCAGCAAGGATCAGGATGTGGTTTCTGGCTTCAGATCGGCTTAATCAATACTCAGGGTAGTCCCAGTGAGATTGGTATCGCTTCCGCGAGAACCGTGGGCCCCTTCCCTGCTGGGCATGAGTTTGCTGTTTCTAGTGCCGTTCCCCTCGTTTGGAGGGATGCGGCCGAGTCTGCGTGGCTCCTTGATGGTGCTACGATCACAGAATGTGAATTGTCGGCAGCCGAAGCGCTGCTCAGCGCTGCCCGTGTGCTCCTGCGGGACCTGTTCTCGCCCAGCTGCGCTCAGCTGGGCATGCGAGTCCAAACAAACAGACCTGGTTGACGGTTTACCGCCGGTTCCAAGTACCTCGTAGAGCTCTTCGGCATCGATGAGCTAAGAGAAATTCCGGCGCGGGCTGGAGCTAGTACCTCGTAGAGCTCTTCGGCATCGATGAGCTAGAGGAATTCCGGCGCGGGGTGGAGCTAGTTGGTCGACGCGGCCCGGGCGGACAATTTGTTAACTTTGGGTCGGTTTTGCGAATATCTCGTAGAGCTTCCCTTAGCTAGTTGCTGGAAGCTTAAGAGTAATTCCGGGGCGCTGGAGAGTTAGTTGGCAAGAAAAAGCTCGACGGACCTTTTGGTGATTTTTGGTCGGTTGAAAATTTTGTCTTCGAAATTCAACCATTCGTTTGAGCTCTAGTATTTTTTCCCGTGGTATTCGATCTTATTCCCGCTCGCCGTCTTAATCTCAGCTCGATCGGGTAGATACTACTGCCAAAAAGCACACGGGTGGGATCGGCCGTTTGGGGTCATCTTAACATGAGTTGTCGGTTTTTTGTACTTAACTCGAGCAGAGCTGATACTTACAGAAACCGATTCGGAATCATCAGGCGCATTCGTCTGTTGCATCCAGAGGTCTGAACTCGGTCTGCTGCCCGAGCTCGGTCCGCGTAACTAGTCGTATTGTTCGAGTCATCTTGAGAGGTGCTGTCGGCTTTCTGTACTTAACTCGGGCTGTAGGGGAGCTACAGGGCTGGTAATTTCAGTAACCGATCCGGAGACATCAGGCGCGTCCGCCTGTCGCATGCAGAGGTCTGAAATCGGTCTGCTACTGGAGCTAGGTCCGCAAAACTATTCGTATCGCTCGGTTATCTCGACAGGGACTGTCGGTTTTCTGTACTTAACTCGAGCTCTAGGGGAGCTACAGAGCTGATACGCACAGAAACCGATGCAGAATAATCAGGCACGTTCGTCTGTTGCGTCCAGAGGTCTGAACTCGGTCTGCTACTCGAGCTAGGTCTGCGCAACTGTTCGTATCGTTCGAGTCATCTTGAGAGGTGCTGTCCGTTTTCGCACGTATCTCGGGCTGTAGGAGAGCTACAGAGCTCATACGCAGAGAAACTGATTCAGAATTATCAGGCCCGTTCGTCTGAAGCATCCAGAGCTCTGAACTGGGTCTGCTACTCGGTCTAGGTCCGCAAAACTATTCGTATTCTTCGAGTCATCTTGACAGATGTTGTCCATTTTCTGTATTGAATTCGGGCTGTAGGAGAGCTACAGAGCTGGTGCGCACAGAAACTGAGGCAGAAGCATTGGGAGCGTTCGCCTGTTGCATCGAGAGGTCTGAACTCGGTCTGCTACCCGAGCTAGGTTCAGAAAGCTATTCGTATTCGACCGACAATTTTTTCCATATGATGGTGAATTTCTTCACTGAACTCGAGCTGTCGGCCGAAAATTCAGAAGGAAATCGTGAGGCGCGAAGCATCTAGACGCTTGGTTTGGGTCTGTTGTGAGCGCAGACGCCAAACACGGATTCGTGCTCTGCTATTTTCTCCCTAATGGTATTTTCTACACGCTGCAGATGAGCTATAGAACTGTTCAGCACAGCAATGGGATATCACTAGACGCCTGAGATCAGTCTGCTATCAGCGCTCGGGCTGATAAACTATTCGTTCTCTGCTAATTCTTTGGACATAATATATGGTCAGGAAGCTCTACGAGTCCCCCGGCGGTAAGAAAGGTTGACGGTTTACCGCCGGCGCCCAGTATTTGAAAGATATATGACAATTCATTTTGAGAAACTTGATGCTTCGCATCTGTAGTGGATTATGCCGCGTCTGCCAGTCAAATTCTCAGGTCCGTAGGTGCAGTATTACTATCAAAACACTTGGAGCAACCGACTGTGCTCCGAGTCATCTTGACACGCGTTCACGGTTTTCTGTACTTAACTCGAGATTTCGGAGAGCTACAGAGCTGATGCTTACAGAAACCGATTCAGAATTATCAGGCGCGTTCGTCTGTTGCATCCAGAGGTCTGATCTCGGTCTGCTACTCGAGCTAAGTCCGTAAAACTTTTTGTATTCTTCGAGTCGTTTTGACCAGTGATGTCGGTTTTCTGTACTCAACTCAAGATTCAGAGGAGCTACAGAGCTGGTGCGCACCTAAACCGATTCAGTATCACCAGGCGCGTTCGTCTGTTGCATCAAGAGGCCTGAACTCGATCTGCTACTCGAGCTAGGTCCACGACGCTATTCGTATTTTGCATGTTCTCTTTAGAGGTGCTGTCGGTATTCTGTACTTAACTCGAGCTGTAGCACAGCTACAGAGCTAGTACGCACAGAAAGCGATCCAGAATCATTAGGGGCGTTCGGCTGAAGCATCCAGAGCTCTGAACAGAGTCCGCTACTCGAGCTAGGTCCGCAAAACTATGCGTATGCGACATATTTTTTTCGAGTTTTTTGGCCCTCGCTTTAGAAGCTTCCTTCACGTGTTTTGAGCGCTGAGCAAGAAAAGAGCTCTACGAGGTCCCCGGCGGTAGCCTGGTTGACGGTTTACCGCCGGTTCCAAGTTGGCCCACCCGGCCAGAACGGACAAAGTGGTGACTTTTGGTCGTTTTTGCGAATATTTGAAAGATATTTGACCATTCATTTAAGAAACCAGATTTTTGCGTTAAGCAAACGCATATAAGCTTTGTTCTCAGAGCAGCTCAGCTCTCCCGAGGACGTTTTACTATGGGTTCACTTCCGGGAACCGACGTCGTATTGACATCGAAAAATGTCAATTTGACGTTTTTCTAGAAATACTCCAAGAAGCTTCTGCTTCGATCCTTAGCACTGTTACGCGTGCAGGGAGCTCTACGAGGCTCCCGCCGGCGCCAGTACCTCGTAGAGCTCTTCGGCATCGCTGAGCTAGAGGACTTCCGGCTCTGGGTGGAGCTAGTTGGTCGACCCGGCCAGAAAGGACAATGTGGTGACTTTGGGTCGGTTTTGCTAAGATTTGAAAGATATTGGACTATTTATTTTGAGAGAGCAGACTTTTGCGCTGAGCATACGCATATAAACTTTATTCTGAGAGCAGCTCAGCTCCCCTGATGCATTCTATTAGGAGTTGACTTCCGGGAACCGAGCTATCGTGAATATCGCAATATCGAATAATGAAGATTTTAAGAAAGTCTTCATTTTATTACTCTACTTCGATTCTAAGCTCTCTTACTCGTGCAAGGAGCTCTACGAGGTTCCCGTAGCCATTTTGGCTCAAGGTTCCTGGCTCAAGGTTGGCTCAAGGTTCCTGGCTCAAGATCCCCGGCTCAAGAGCTCTACGAGGTTCCCAAAGAGCTTTACGCGTGCTTTACTTTGTGCGGACAGGTTTTTGTGCATACACACGTATCGTACTCAACTGTCCATCTTGTTATTGCTTGTGATTTGCCTTCTTCTTGTTGAGCGAGTCCACGTTTTGTATATGGAGTTTGTGTCATCTGAATTGTCAGGCGCGGATTTTGTTGCTTCAGATTGGACAGATACGGCGCTGTTTACTTCCGAGTTTCTCGCTTGTTTGTCTGCTCGTTTGTCTACGGTCGAAGTGTGTGTTAGTGATCTATATTGCCGTGTTCGCCCTTCGTACGGAGGTGAGTCTTGCCTGCCTGAGCGAGACAAGCTGTATGGGCATGGTGTCAAAGTTTCTCAATCGAAGTTGCGCCGCCTGAGGGCGAAACGTACCAGATATCGTTTGTGGTCCACGGCTCGGGGGCCAGATTCGTCGTGCCTTGTACGCGCGGGCATTTGCGCGCCCAGATATTATCGGAATTTTTGTTCGGACGATTCTGAGGAAGAGGAATGGGTTGAGGACACTTGTGGAACACTGACTGATATGGATGCTGTTGAATTGGCTGGCAACTCTTTGTGTTCGCAGTGTTCCGATTGTGGGACTCAGAGAGATCCCTGTGTTCACATTGAGTGTGGGACTCAGACTGATCGTTGTGTTCTCTTTGTTGGTGAGGAGGAGAAGGAGGAGTGTCATCGAGTGCACGTTGATCGGGGTTATGCTTCTCTCAGAATGAAGAGATATTGTTTCAAACGAGCGGAGGCTATCGAGAGTGCAAAGTTGCACACTTCAGAATTGCATGCGACCAACGGGAGTGCGGTGGAGAGTACCGCAGTTTTGAGTACAGTTGATGCAGTCGGGAGTTCCAGTGCAGTCGGGAGTTCAACACTTGGGAGTGCAGTAGGAAGTTCCACAGTTCGGAGTTCCGCTGATGCAGTTGAGGATGCAGTTGGGAGTTCAACAGCTGGGAGTTCTGCAGTTGGGAGTTCAGCTGATGCAGTAGGGAGTTCCATGAATGGGAGTTCTGCAGATCGACCGAGTGAGACACGCTCTGAGTGCCAAGCTGCCAGGGACTGGGCCCTTGCCGGTGTCGATGTAAGGGCTCTTTGGCTTGAGCTACACCGACTCCCGACACAGGAGTTTCAGCGTAGGACTGAGGCTCTTAATGCATACAGGCTGCAATTGGGAATTGAAAGTTCCGAGGAGGATGATTCGCAACAAGGGGGTCCTCAGAGTTCTACTTCCAGGAGTGCATTGACGCGGAGCGGCAAGAAGCATCGGAAACGGCACAGATGATGCACATGTGATTGATCCTGCACGCTTGATTTGTCATTGCGTTGCCTTTCTTCATGCCTGTGTGTGTTGTCGTGCATGCGCGTGTGTTGAATAAGAGCTTCGCTGGATCCCTCAAAGTAGGTCATTCGTTGCTTCCTTGATTTGAGTGCTCATTGACCTTTGAACGTGACTTTCCGTGATTTGTCACGTGGTGCCTCAAAGTAGGCCTTTGATCTGGTCGACACTACACTGCTTTTATTTTCAGTGGTGCTGAGACGGTAATCGCTATATGTGGTTACTGCATGGTCTCGCACTGCTTTGCTTCCCTCTTTCTTTTTTTTATTTGTCTTCTCGTGTATTGGCAGTCTTGTGCATATCTGTACAGCTTCGCTGTTTGATGCACCTCTGCTTTAATCTTTGCAGCTTCGCTGTCTTCCTGTACAGCTTCGCTGTTTAGGTTCTTTGTGTTTAGGCCTGCTCCCATGGGAGCTCGAACCGGCCTTCGCAAAAGACGCAAAAGACCAGGTTGACGGTTCACCGCCGGCGCCAGTTGGTCGACCTGACCAGAAAAGAAGATGTGACGACTTTGGGTCGGTTTTGCTAACCTTTGAAAGATCTTTGGCAATTAATTTTGAGAAACCAGATTTTTGCGCTAAGCATACGCATATAAACTTTGTTTCCAGAACAGCTCAGCTCTCCCGAGGGAGTTTTACTATAGGTTCACTTCCGGGAACTGACCTCGTATGGACATCGAAAATTACAAAAATGAAGATTTTGAGAACATCTTCTCCGAAGCTCTCTGCTTCGATTCTGAGCACTCTAGTGCGTGAAAGGAGGTCTACGAGGTTCCCGGCGGTGACCAGGTTGACGGTTTACCGCCAGCGCCAGTTGCCGCGCGGCGGTCGCCACCGCCCACCCCGGCCTTCTGCTTTTGCTTCTGCTTGTGCCACTTCGCGACCTTCTCGAACTCCGCGATGTCCTCGAGGTAAGCGAAACCGTCGAGCCACGTCTCGCGGGGCGCCTTAGCGCAGACCAACAGATCCCGCTCGGTGCGGCTGTAAACCTCTGACCAGCGGAACAGAGCCTGGCAGCGCGCCAAATTCCGAGCGTCGCGTCCCAGAATACACCAAAGGGCGAGAACGGGTCCCGATCCAGGGTGGGCCGATCATTTCGGGACGTCGCAGACGTCGCGTGGGCTCGGTGGAATTTCCGGACGTCGCAGATGTCGCGGGGGCTCGGTGGAACCCAAGCGGATCATGTAAACATATTCAAAAACCACAAAAACAGGAGGGACAGGCATGGACGCATCCCTCATCGGAGTTCGGGAACGCTCAGCCTTGTACACCGGCTTGCCCTTCTTCTCGCCGCCGTGGCTGAGGTGCCTCTTGGTTCCTGTCACCAGAACGTAGACCAGGACGTTCGTGTTCTTCGTCGCCTCGGCGCTGTCGGCGTCCGAGGCCTGGCCCAAGGGCAGAGGCCTGGGCGCGGCAGCCTTGGCCGTTGCTGATGGCGGTCGAGCTGTTGACGCTGTTGCTTCTGGCGCTGCCGCTGTTGCTTCCGGTGCAGCTTGTGCTGCTGTTGGCGCTGTTGCTGCTAGTGGTTGTGCTGCTGCTGCCTGCGTCGGCGGTGCTGCGGCCGGCTGCGGTGAGCGGCGGGCCTCGGCCCCAGGCGCGCCTGTGGTGCTGGCCCTTGGGCTGCGGCTCCGCGGCGGCTGCGCCCCAGGAGCCAGGGGCGTGCGCGCAGCCTCCAGAGGCGGCGCTACCCGCCAGGTGGACGCGCCGCGGGTGGCCGGGGGGGTGGGCGCGCCGCCCGCGGCAGCGGCCCTGGCGCCCGGGGCAAGGGCGGCCCTGGCTGCCAAGGGGTCGAGGGCGCCGGCGCGACGCTCGGCGTCGCCATCTGAGGACCCGGCGCTCGCGGGCCAACACCCTGTGGCTGCTCTCAAGGGCCCGCGAGGCGCTTCGCCTGTATGGCGGCCTTCTGCGCAGCCGTTTTCACCATGGCGGCCGAGGCCCTGGCGGGCGCCGGCTCGGCGCCGCAGCCGCGGGCGCCTGGCGGGCTGCGCCGCGGGGGTGCCGGCTCGGCGCCGCAAACGGCGTGAGCCCAGATGCCAACGGAAAGGAGGAGAGGAGGGGATCAGGGGGAGGAGGAGGAGGAGGAGATCAGGAAAAGGGGGGGGAGATCAAGAGGAGGAGGAGATCAGACAGAGGAGGAGGAGGAGGAGGAGGAGGAGGAGGAGGCGCCTCCTCCTTCTTCTCCTCCTCCTCCTCGTCCTCAGGATCCCCTCCTCCTCCTCTTCCTCCTCGTCCTCCTCGTCTGCGCCTCTTCCTGACCTCCCCTTCCTAATACCCTTCAACCTAGGCCGCGTGAGCCTGCGTGCGAGTACGGCTACGTGAGCCTACGAATACAGCGGCGGTGCGCGGCTCGGGCGTACGGGTACGGCTACGTACGGCGACTAGTACGACTGCGACGTGCACGGCCGAGCGTACGAGTACGGCTACGTACCGGTACGAGTACGACTGGAGCGGGCATGCGACTTCGGCGACGTAGGCCTACCAGCACGGCAACAGAGTGCAATAACGGCCGTACTAGTACAGCTACATACGCCTACTAATACGACGGCGGTGCGCCGGGTCGGGCGTACTAGTACGGCTACGTACGGCTACGAGTACGATTGTGGCGTGCCCGGCCGAGCGTACGAGTAGGGCCACGTACGCGTACTAGTACGACCGGAGCGGGCGTACTAGTACGGCTACGTAGGCCTACTAGTACGACGGCGGAGTGCAGGGACGGTCGTACTAGTGCGTGCGGCTACGTAGGCCTACCAGTACGACGGCTGTGTGCGGGGCGGGGCGTGCGAGTACGGCTACGTACGGCCACTAGAACGACTGCAGCGTGCACGGCCGAGCGTACGAGTGCGGCTACGTACGGCTACTAGTACGACTGCGGCGTGCACGGCCGAGCGTACGAGTACGGCTACGTACGGCTACTAGTACGACTGCGGCATGCACGGCCGAGCGCGCGAGTACAGCTACGTACGGCTACTAGTGCGCCCCGCGGTCCTACTAGTAGGAGGAAGTAGGCCTACTAGTACGACGACCGGGCTAAGCAAGCCTATTCTGATGCGACGCGCAGATCCTTGGAGCGCTCGCTGGCGGCCAGCCCCAACAGTGGCGAGGGGGGGCGTGGGCGCGGGAGCGGGCGCCCCAATTTCGGCGACCAGCGGCGCGCGACTCCGAGGCCCCTCGGCCGCGCGCGCGCGGGTGGCCGACAGCCGAGGCGCCGGGGGCCAGCGCCGCGGGGCCCTCGACGGAGGGATGGCCGATGCTCCCGCGTGGGATTGCGAAAGTTGCGCGGCCGCGATTGCGGCCCGCGCGGCGCCCGCGGCACCCGGCGACCCCGCGGGCGGGGGGTCCCGGCCGGCCGAGCGCGGGGGGGGGCGCCGGCACTTGAACGACCTCACCGCAGCCCCTGGCGAGGACGGCGCGGCGCGAGCCAGCTGGCACCCTGAGGCAGACTTTGGGGAGGACTCGTCGGCGCTAGCCAGATGCCCCCAGGGGCTGGCGCGAGGCAGGTCCAATGGCCAGGGGGCCTGCGCCCCTGGCCAGCCCGGCAGGGCCTTCGACGGACGGGGCGGGCGACGCCCTTGTTGGGGGCCGACGCGGCAGGCAGCGGGCACTGCAGTTCTATATCGCGCGCGTCGCCAGCTGGAACGAGAAGGGCCCGATATACTTCGAGCTCGAGAACGGCGCGCTTCAGCGCGCTCGCACCTGGGAAGTCGCAGAGCACCGCCCGAAGGGAAAGAGATCCAACGAAGCCAAGAATAATCTAAGCTGGGCCACCAAGGCGGCCACGGCAACGGAGACAGCGCGGCGCGGGGCTCGCGGGCACGGAGGAGCACGGCTCAGTGCCGAGAAGGACCTGGCCTGGAGGGGTTACCTCGCTGCGGCCAGGAGCAGGCGCAGTGGGCAGCTGTTTTTTCTTCGACGCCGGGGGCCGGAGGTAATCTTCGCGCCCGTGCATCTGGCGGTGGGAGTTGGGCCGGCAGGCCAAACAGTTTATATTCTAAACAGCACGGCGTCTTTTGGCGTGGCCAAGGGCCTCCTGTTCATCACTGTGGCTGATTGGAACATGGGCAGCCCGAGGTATAACATATCCAGATCGCCATGTGCCTCCGAGGAGCGCGGCGCAGCCCAGTGAAGGAACTGCCGGGCGGATGGCGTTGTCTTTGAGCAGCTAATTAGGTGGACTGGTGCCCTTCAGATGGGGCGCGAAAGGCCCATGGGCGGCCCCGCGCCATGGCATAATCGGAGCCCCCGAACAACGCCGGGGCAGGTCACGACGCGGGCGCCAGTGCAGCCGATGCCAATTTTGCAGCTTTAGACCCAGATCAGCCTTGGGAGTAAGTACCCTTTGGATGCGATCCAGGAACCAGTGAATGTTGACATGGGACACCCGGGGCTCGCCGACAAGCAGCTGGGCTCGCCAGATCACGCTGGCATGGGGTTTACCTTGACAGCTGAAAACCTGCCAATCAGCAGGCAGGCTGGCGACGGGCAGGCAGCTGCGACCGACGGAGGCTTTTTCCTGAGTCCAAGCACATCCGCATGCGCCCGACCAATCCGACAGGCCGGTTAGCCACGACCAACGCGCTTTCGCGGCAGGCGGCCCTACAAGCGCGACTTCACGCGCATGAGGTCCTCGTATCAAAGGGTCGGGGGGGGGCTCGGGGGCGGTCGAAGCGATGGCGAGCCCTGCGGCCGAGCTGCTTCGGCGGCCAGCGGATTTGCAGGATGGTGCTGGCAAATTGAGATGTTCAACCAGTTGAGACCCCAGCTAGCATGCATGGGGCCTTCTAGGCAGTGAAGCGATCGGTAGGGCGTCAAAGTAGTGGGCCCGATGGTCCGTTGGATCGATGGCGCCGTACATCACCGCGCCGAGCTCTGGGGCGCGCCCGTGGAAGTCTTCTCTTTTGCCGGGGGCGTCCAAGGCAATCCGAGGCAGGGCCCCCTGGCCAACATCCCAGCCCAAACCCAGCATTGGTCTGGATTCTGGGGCAAAGACAAGGGCCGCCCGCAGGATCGGGCACGGCGGCGGGACTTCCGACGTGCAGCGAGGAAACATAGCACCACGCTGGACCCGATGGAGAGCCCTGAAGTTCTAGACGCCTTCAAAGGTTTTCGAGCCCGTCACGTGCGCGGGGGTTGACCGCGCCAGCCCGCGCTGGTGGGGCCAGCCCAGGCACTGGTCAACGTAGTGCAGCTCATGTACAAGCCTGAGGAAGCCGACAGGCCAGTCACTCCCATCCGGGCGCCGTACAGAGTCTGGTCTCGGATTCGGAGACGGCAGGTCGCCAAGTGGTCGACCTCGCACGACCGGTCATGAGATGAGGCGTCGGCTGGGTGCAATCGCCTGCGCGCGGCTCTGCTCCGACAGGTGAAGTAGGCAACGGCTTCCCTCCAATGATTCATTGGCGCGAGGCGCTCTGGGACATGGGGAAGTTTTATGGCGCGCCTGAACCGCGGCAGCTTTGGCAAGTCGGTGAAAAAGCTGGCTTCCCTCTCGCCCGCCTTTTCCCTGGGCTGCGCTCGCGCTCTGGCCCTCGCCTCTGCAGGGGAAATGCGGAGGTGGCTGAACAGGCCAGGCCCCTCGGGGAATTCTGGCAGGCTGCAGCCAAAGCGTAGACATGTGGCGCTTTGCCCCGCGGTCCCGCGGTGGATGCTTGGGGGGCTGCGCGCCAACTATCGACCGGCGGAGGTTCAGAGCTGGGCAGACGACCAGTCGACAGTTGGCAGAGGGAGAGAGAGAGAGAGAGAGAGAGAGAGAGAGCAGTAGCAAACAGCCGCAGCAACAGCCTCTCTCTGTTCGGGCGAGCAGGGAGCAAGGTCTCTGCATCGCAGTCAAGGGCGCGCTCGTGTCTAACCCGCCGCCCATCGCCAGATCTCCCCAGTCCAAGCTGCAAGAGCTAGGCATTGCGCTGAAGTGCAGCCAGATAGTCAAGGACTTCGGCAGTGATGTCACGGCGCATCGCAGAGTCACGGCGCGCGCCAAAAAGAGACGGCAGGCGGCCAGCACAGGCAGGCGCCAGACGACCGAGTGAGCGGCCATGTCGGCGCGCAACGTATTTAGTTTGGCCAGGACAGGCTGCGTCCCGCAAGCAGCCCGGGGCCCGGGGGCCCTGGGGGTCGCGCCGTCAGCGCTACTTCGCACGCGCGCACAGATATCAAGGATGATTGCCCGAAAGAAATGAGGGGGGTTGTGCGGCGACATCGATTCGCGCGGCATTCGCATCGGCGCACCAAGATCCGACGCTTCTTGGCGGATTCAGATTGTTCACGGAATGGGCGCCCATCCTGCTTGGCATCGCCCTGGACAGAAGACAGGCGCTAAAGATTGCGCGGCGGAGGGCTTGGGCGGATCTCGAGCCGGCCAGCTACAGGCGGGGCATAGCCGGGGGCGCGCTCGCGGCAACGTGCTGTGCCGCTTTGCGAGATTTGGGTTTCGCTGCCGACGTGCCGCGGAGCTGGGGCAACCAGGGCGGGGCGCCCATCGATCTTGGGACGGGCGATCCCGGGCGCGAGGCGGATTTGAATGTCGCGGCGCATTCGATCGGCAAGCTGGCTGACGGCGCCCAATCACCATCGAGGCAATGGGCTGGAGCTCGGCCCCGATCATGCCCTAGCAGAGCACGCGCGCGCCAGCTCAGGAAAGTAGGCGAGTCTGATGAGTTGGGCATTTCGCGCGCGATCGTGGCAGGTGGCCAGCCAGCAGAAAAATTGGCGCAGCGGCGTCGCGGCCGCCGCCGCCGCCGCCCCCCCGAGGCTGACGCGGCCAGCTCGCCCCATGGCCCCGAGGGGCCCCGAGGCCTTGGAGTTCAGGAGGGGTGGATGGGAGGAGGCTAGCCTGTCCTTTGAGGACATGCTGCGCCTGGCCCAGGAGGGGGGGGAGGGGGGGCTGACTTGGGGAGGCCCGCCACGGGGGCCCATTGGAGCCCGAAGAGCGTTGCAGACCGCGTCGCCCGACCAGGGCCAGCCCGGCTTGCTCTGGGCCCTCGGTGCCCCCGGAAACGCTCGCTTCGCCAAGTTTGGGGTGCCCATCCAACGAAGCCTTGGAAGGAGCTCGGCAATGAACTCGTTCCCCAGGCGCAGGATGAGGCCAGCGATTGGCATCGTTTCTCGCTCCGCGGGCTTAACTTGTGTTGTGGGCGTGCCAGCGCGCAACCTGCCCGATCCAGGAACAATCAATCATGTGAGGCGAGCTCGGCGGGCACCCCGCGTCTCTCCTTGATCAGAGTTCGGTCACAGTTGCAGACGGATCTGGAGGCAAATGCCATGAATATTACAGCTTGCGTAGATGCGGGCGGGGCATCGCCGTGCTCGGAGGATGGGGGCCCGCGGCTTGGGCACACGGCCCAGTCGATCATTGGAAGCAGCCCGTCCCGATTGCAGAGCTCACCGCAGTCTCGAAGGCCGCCCTGTGCGCGACAGGCCCGTTGGTGCTAGTGTTAGACGCGCGCAAATGTTGTCGATGGATGTCGGCAAGGCTCCCCAGGGCGGCATGAGAGTAGGAAGCGTTTGCGGAGGATGTTTTGGGAGGCGGTCAGTGACCGTCCGATTGTCGCCCACAAGGTCAAGTCCCATTTCCGATAGAGCAGGCGCAGGAGTGCCAGGCTCCCACGGCGCATTGGCTCGCGAATGCGCATGATGATCTGTGCGCCGAGGAGGGGGCGAAAGTCGCCCAGTTGCCAGCCCCGGATATCCAGGAAGTCGCCAGGATCGATGGGCTAGCCATTTGAGCCCAGCGAAACCCTATCCCTATTCCAGCGCACGCTGCCAGCCGCGCCGCAGAGATTCCTGGGGTTTCGTCTCGGACCGATCGGCAGCGCGAGGCCGAAGGGCGGGCGGAGGGGCGGAAAACGCGCGAAGAAGCTGTCACCGGGCAGACCCATCACCAAATGAAGACCGGTGCCAGGGGCAATTCCTATGTAACCTGCCGCGGCCGACTCGCGGCCGATGTCCCGCGCTTGCACTTGCTCGCCCCCCCATGCCGAGGTCGCCCGTTGCAGCTTGACCCCGCCCGCCGGTTGATGAGATTGCGCGTGTATTTCTGGCGCGGGGCCTGCGGGGGGGCGGGGGCCCGACGTTTCCGCGCGTTGGGGAAACCTTGCGCGAACCTCGTCCCCAAACGTGGAAGGAGGATAGTCGATGTCCTTCAAGAACGAAGGTGCCCCCTGGGCATGCAGAGTGGCCGCGGCCAAATAACCTGGGGCACCCCCGGGGAGGTTTCATTCTAAGTGGCCGCTGCCGCTGCGCCGCCCGCCAGAGGGTTTTTGGCACCTAGTCTGGGAAGTGGCGAGTGGGACGGAGGAGGGGGTGGAGGAGGAGGAGGAGGGGGGGGGGGGGAAGGAGGAGGGGGAGGACGCGGACGAGGACGAGGACGAGGAGGAGGAAGCGGATGAATGGGAGGAGGAGCGGGAGCAGGAGAAGGGGGAAGAGGAGGAGGAGGAGGAAGAGCAGGAGGAGGAAGAGGAAGAGGAGGAGGGAGGGGAGGAGTTGGAGGAGGAGGGGGGGGAGGAGGAGGAGGAGGGGGAGGAGGACAAGCTAGGTGCGCTCGCGTCAACATCTGACATCCTACCCCTCCCTCCCATCCCTTCCCATTGAGCTACTTCATTGTCCTCTCACCGAATCGGGCTTCGCATCTGACCCTGTTACCTAAGAGGGAAAGGAGGAGGACGACGGCGCGATGAAAACGAAGACGACGACGACGAAGACGACGACGACGACGACAACCACGACGACGACGACGACGGCGGCGACGACGACGACGACGATGAGGACGACCGGCGACGAAGACGACGACGGCGACGAAGCGACCGCGACGGCCACAGGAGGCGGACGATCAACGAGACAATACAATGCGAAGAGGATGGGGCGTATGAGCACAGACGAAGAGGTAGAAGAGACAGAGGAGAATGAGGAGGAGGACGAGCAGCAGCAGCAACCGGAGGAGGAGGAGGAAGAAGAGGACCAGGAGGTTGGGAGTCGGATTATGTGGAGGATAGGGGGCAAAGGAGAAGGACGCCCAGGTGAGAGCGCAATTGAAAGCACCAGCGATGGAGCCCAGAGAGTAGCATGTCATAGCACTACAGAGCGTAGCATGCCATAGCATGGCGTAGAAAACCACTGCAGAGCGTAGCATGTCATAGCGGGTTGTGGCATTGCGTAGTGAGGCATCGAAACAAACACGACAACGTCGAAAAAAACGACGACCGCAGGGTGCAGGGCGAACGAAGCCAGATTCCAGGGATACTGAAAACCAACGGGGTCCCTGTACTCGCTGTCGGGGTACACGGCGTGCGAAACAAGAGAAGGAAGAATGGGGATCAGGAGGAACAAGAAAGAGGTGGAAAAGGATCAGGGGGGTCGGAAGCGGATTATGTGTAAGATAGGCCGCAAAGGGGAAAGGCGCTAAGGCGAGAGCACAATTGAAAGCACCAGCGATGGAGCCCAGAGCGTAGCATGCCATAGCACTGCAGAGCGTAGCATGTCATAGCATGGCGCAGAAGAGCAATGCTGAGCGTAGTATGTCATAGCATGGGACGCGGGACGCATGCGCTGCAGCGGCAGCACGATCTGGAACGACCAGAGGCGCAGAAATGGGACCGACGCTGCAGCGGGAGCGACATGTTGAAGAGCCGAAGAGTGCCGTAGTGCCAAGAAAACAATACGGCAGCACGATTTGGAATGAGCAGAGGCGCAGACATGGGACCAACGCTGCAGCGGGAGCACCATTGTTGAAGAGCCGAAGAACGCCACTGGAGCGGAGCATATCATAGCATGGGGCCGGGGACCGTTGCACTGCAGCGGCAGCACGATTTGGAACGACCAGCGGCGCGGAAAATAGGACGAACGCTGCAGCGGGAGCAACATTCTGAAGGACCGGAAAGACTCGGATTTTCAAAAACATAGATGAAAACCAAACTCCCGGGAATCCTGTGCGGAAAAGGACGCCGCCCAAAAGGGGGGGGGGGGCTTTCTGCGGCCCCAAAAATCAACGAATCGACACCGGATGTGTAATCACCTCCAATGTTTTTGCCGGGGATCATTTTCTAGATTTGGGGCTTCTTAAAAAGGATCGAAAACGTCGGCGCTGCAGCGGGAGCACGTTTTGGAACAACGAGAGGCGCAGAAATTGGGCCAGCGCTGCAGCGGGGGCACGATTCGGAACGAGCAGGAGCGCGGAAATGAGGCCAGCGCTGCAGCGGGAACACGATTCGGAAGGAGCGGGAGCCCGAAAACTAGGCCAGCGCCTCAGCGAGAGCAGCATTTTAGAAATTATCCTGGCGAAAGACCCAACCATAAGCAATTGTTGGTAACGCGTTGTGGGTGCCGCTTTCGGTGGGGCTCCATGTGGGGCCACGAAGCGCTGCCTTGGATGGGGGAACCGCATGCGGACTGCGCCACCGGGGCGGGCCTTCGGTGGAGCTCCCTATGGGGCTACGAAACGCTGCCCTGGGTGGGGGAACCGCATGCGAACTGCGCCACTGGGGCCTTCGGTGGAGCTCCCTATGGTGCCACGAAACGCTGCCCTGGGTGGGGGAAGCGCATGCGAACTGCGCCACGGGGGCTTTCGGTGGAGCTCCCCATGGGGCCACGAAGCGCTGCCCTGGGTGGGGGAACCGCATGCGAACACCCCCACTGGGGCCTTCGGTGGAGCTCCCTATGGGGCCACGAAACGCTGCCCTGGGTGGGGGAACCGCATGCGAACACCCCCACTGGGGCCTTCGGTGGAGCTCCCTATGGGGCTACGAAACGCTGCCCTGGGTGGGGGAACCGCATGCGAACACCCCACTGGGGCCTTCGGTGGAGCTCCCTATGGGGCCACGAAACGCTGCCCTGGGTGGGGAACCGCATGCGAACACCTCCACTGGGGCTGTGGAGCTCCCTATGGGGCCACGAAACGCTGCCCTGGGTGGGGGAACCGCATGCGAACACCCCCACTGGGGCCTTCGGTGGAGCTCCCTATGGGGCCACGAAACGCTGCCCGGGGTGGGGGAACCGCATGCGAACACCCCCACTGGGGCCTTCGGTGGAGCTCCCTATGGGGCCACGAAACGCTGCCCTGGGTGGGAACCGCATGCGAACACCCCCACTGGGGCCTTCGGTGGAGCTCCCTATGGGGCCACGAAACGCTGCCCTGGGTGGGGGAACCGCATGCGAACACCCCCACTGGGGCCTTCGGTGGAGCTCCCTATGGGGCCACGAAACGCTGCCCTGGGTGGGGGGACCGCATGCGAACACCCCCACTGGGACCTTCGGTGGAACTCCCTATGGGGCTACGAAACGCTGCCCTGGGTGGGGGAACCGCATGCGAACACCCCCACTGGGGCCTTCGGTGGAGCTCCCTATGGGGCCACGAAACGCTGCCCTGGGTGGGGGAACCGCATGCGAACACCCCCACTGGGGCCTTCGGTGGAGCTCCCTATGGGGCTACGATACGCTGCCCTGGGTGGGGGAACCGCATGCGAACACCCCCACTGGGGCCTTCGGTGGAGCTCCCTATGGGGCCACGAAACGCTGCCCTGGGTGGGGAAACCGCATGCGAACACCCCCACTGGGGCCTTCGGTGGAGCTCCCTATGGGGCTACGAAACGCTGCCCTGGGTGGGGGAACCGCATGCGAACACCCCCACTGGTGCCTTCGGTGGAGCTCCCTATGGGGCCACGAAACGCTGCCCTGGGTGGGGGAACCGCATGCGAACACCCCCACTGGGGCCTTCGGTGGAGCTCCCTATGGGGCTACGAAACGCTGCCCTGGGTGGGGGAACCGCATGCGAACACCCCCACTGGGGCCTTCGGTGGAGCTCCCTATGGGGCCACGAAACGCTGCCCTGGGTGGGGGAACCGCATGCGAACACCCCCACTGGGGCCTTCGGTGGAGCTCCCTATGGGGCCACGAAACGCTGCCCTGGGTGGGGGAACCGCATGCGAACACCCCCACTGGGGCCTTCGGTGGAGCTCCCTATGGGGCTACGAAACGCTGCCCTGGGTGGGGAACCGCATGCGAACACCCCCACTGGGGCCTTCGGTGGAGCTCCCTATGGGGCCACGAAACGCTGCCCTGGGTGGGGGAACCGCATGCGAACACCCCCACTGGGGGAGGAGGAGGAGGAGGGAGGTGAGGAGGAGAGGAACGCGGGGCACCGTCTCTTCAAAACGAGGACCCAACACCACAGGATGGTTGGGAAAAAAAAACACAAGCGAAAACCCAACTCCGGGGAATCCTGTGTGTAAAAAAACAGTACGCGGGGGGGTGCCGAATATCTTCCGGACGCCATCAGGGGAAGTGGGAGAGTATTTTCATATTGTGTAATTGTGGAGAGGGGGAGGGGGGAGAGGGGGGGGGGCGGGAGGAGGAGGAGGAGGAATACAAATATATAACAAAAACAAGAGCGGAGGGAACATGGGGAGGAGCATCAGCAGAGCAGGCGGGAGCAAGGAGGAGGGGGAGGAAGAGGAGGAGGAGGGGTGCTGCGCTCGACGAAAACATGTCGCCCAGGAATCAGGAAATAAGGAGGGGAGGGAGGAGGAGGAGAGAGGAGGGGAGGGGGGGGGGGAGGAGGAGGAGGAGGCAGGAGGAGGGGGAAGGGGAAAGGTGGAGGAGAAGGAGGAGGAGGAGAGGGAAGAGGGGAGGAGGAGGAGGAGGAGGAAGAGGGTGAGGAGTGATGGGGGAGGAGGGAGGGGAAGAGGAACGAGGGGGAGGAGGAGGAGGAGGAAGGGGGGGGAGGAGGAGGAGGAGGAGGAGGAAGGAGAAACGAGGAGGAGCGAGGAGTGAGGATTGTTGCGGAGAACGAAGAGGGAGAGCAAGGGGAGGAGGAGGAAGAAGAGGAGGAGGATGTGAGACAGAGGCGGTACTTGGTATGTGGATGTACATTGCACGTTGTTTCAGACATGATTGCTTGAGTTGAGAAATTCCATTTTTGCGCTGGCCCGAAGCTTGCCTGGCTTTCGAGTAAAGCGAGCGAAGTGTATAAACGATGGTTGTGATTAATTAAATCCCGTTGTTATGCATATCGTTGTTATTCATATCCTACGTGTTTTCCCGGTCGTTGTTACTCATATCCGTCAAAACTCCGAGTGTTTCGATCCGTCCTTATTGGTGGTGGACCGTGGATTGCCAGACTCGCATTTCGTCCCTCCGTATCCAGCCGTCGATCTTTACGCGAAGCCCGCCGCGATATCCGAGCTAGACTTCGAAGCAGAATCGTGTCTCAGCGGAGTCCGATGCGGCAGTTTCGACAACCCCAGCGACTACCGCGGCATCAGCGCGGAAAACGACAGCCCAGATCGTCCGAACCCTTTTCCAGACAAAATGGACAGTGAGAAAACAGAGGCGGCCATTATGTGGAACGGGGAGTTCCACGCCTCGATGGTACTCTGCAGCGACATGGAAAGGGTGCGAGAAGAGCAAACTTATATTCATCCTGGAGCCAACCCTGGCGAGGGTGGATGGCGAAGCAGCTCCCAAGCTCTTTGCATGTCTCGCCGGCGAAACGTGGGGCGAAACGGGGGATCTCTCGGCAGACGACCCGATCAAGACCGACGCGGCCACGAGCGCGACGACGAGGCCACGACAACGTCTCGATATGGGCGACCGGACTCAGTTGGTCGAGGATTCGGAATAGTATGACAAGCTGAAGAGGCCTCAGGGCGAGACGGTCTTCGTTCGAGACGCGCGACGTCGAGTTGCCAGCGCAAGCTCGAGGTTGGCTGACGCGGAGACGCGGGGGTCGCAGTTCAGATCAGAAGGCGGTGATCAAGGACATTGCGCAGGGCAAGGCCATCGAGGGGCTAGAGACGGCCTCGGGTTGAAGGAGCGCGACGCGTGAGCCGCATCGCGCGCGGAGATAAATACTTCGCTGACGAAGATGGATAATGCCGCGAGGAGAAACTCCACGCCGGCGACGCCGACGAGAAACAGGACTACGAGCAGGAGCGTTGGGTCGAGGACGACGACGCTTGGCGCGACTGCGACGGGATCTACGGCCAGCGCGACACGGCGACCGCCAAGGAATTCGACCGCCGAGAGTTCGACGAGGTCTACGACGCGAGGAGGCGCATCAACGACCCGAAGTCGATATTGTTCCACCCCGTTGTCGCGATGGTCAACCGAGGGCGCGGCGCAAGTTCGAGCCCCGCGAAGGCTGCGTCAGGGCGAGGACGATCGACGGGCAAAGGTCCGAAAGGGCGCGGCAAGTCCCAGGGGGGGAAGCGGTCCAGGCGGGCGCAAGGGCGGGCCAGCGCCGCCGCAGCACCCCCGCGCGAGACCGAGACCGCCAGACAGGGCAGCAGGCGCCAGCAGGCCAGCTCCCTCACCATCACCATCAGCCGCGCGCCTAAGGCACGACGAGCCCGGCCATTGGGCTCGCGGCTGCACGGGGCCGCCGAAGAGGAGGCGTCGCGTGGGCAAGAGCATGATGGCCCCCTTGCCTATTGGGACACCGAGAATAGTATCGCGGCTATTCCTGCGAGGGGCGGCATCGTGGACGGCGGCGCGACGGCGCCCGCAACCGGGTCGAAGACGGTCGAGGGCCGCCTGCCACCGGGCAGGCTGCCTGGTCGAGCAGGTGAAGTTATCCAAGTGCAAGGGGCCCCATCACGCTCGGCAAGCGCGCAGCGGCGGAGTCGGCGCGGCCAGCTTCAGCGGGGCCGCGGCGCTGCATATCCGCGCGGCATCTGGTCGCGCTTCACTTATGTTTCCAAAGCCGCTGCACGAAGAGTTCGAGGCGTTGGGCGACCGTGCCAAGCAGTGAATTTTCCTGGAACGGCGACGAGTTGGAGGAAGCAGCGCTGCTCAAACTAGGGCGCTGCTTGGTCGGCCCGCTGGAATCGCGGGCGCGAGCGCCATCGACGAGGAGCGAGACTTCTTGTGCGAGCCGACTTGCGCGGCGCAGCTCCCGGACTTCAGCGACGCGACGAAGGCGGCTTAGTGCTCATGGGCAGCGCGCGCGTGGCGGGGTCGAGCGGCAGCAGCGAGCATTGGGGGCGCTTGCC
Source organism: Prorocentrum cordatum (assembly GCA_963575745.1). Classification (NCBI taxonomy): domain Eukaryota; class Dinophyceae; order Prorocentrales; family Prorocentraceae; genus Prorocentrum; species Prorocentrum cordatum. The sequence continues at coordinate 98,192 of CAUYUJ010001176.1, forward strand.
CGCGACGCGCGATCTCGCGCAGAATCGCGCCCGCAGCGGATCGTTCATGTCAACTTCTGCGGGGCCAACGCGAGGCAGTTGCAGCGCTGGCAACTCGTCGAGCGCGGTGGCCCGCGCATCGCCACCGCGCTGATTTATTTCCCCAGTCGCCCCGGCGCCACTCTCACCGCGCCGATGTCTGCAGCGGCCCTTCAGCAGAGACATGGGTCGCAGCGGCGCCAAGAGCGACGACCCGCGGGGCGCGGCGAAGCAGGTCGAAGATCGACTCAGCCGCGAAACGCGCCAGCGAACGGCGCGCGCAGCGTCGCGCTGCCAGTGCCAAGTGCACAAAGAGGAAGACGATATGGGGATTCCAGGCCGGAGAAGCTCGGCCTTCGCATGCGCTGCGCGACCTGGGGCCGCGGTCGCACCCCGTCCACGCGCTGGGTGGGACTTCGCGAAGGCCGAGCACCGGGAGTCGTTCAGGAAAAAGGCTTGCCGAGGAGCAGCCAGCGGGCGCGCGTCTATCCCCCGCGCGCGTTCCATTGTCACATGCGCAGGAGCTGAACATCCATCGGCGTCTCAGATGGAAGGGGTGCCTGATTGCTCTGCGCGAGTGCCATTATCGCCGCGGACCTCTACCGCGCGCAGCTAGGAGCTGGATGTCGCGCTCGCATCGAGCACCCATCTGCCTCGAGAGCGCAGCGCGCAGCTGTATTCGGCAGTTGCCCCGGCCTGGTCGCAGCCTTCGACCTGCGCGCGGGCGGGCTATATTTGCCGGCAGCGATCGATCGGCCAAGAAGCCGACTGCCACCAGAAGGGCCAAGAAGCTCATGGCGGCAGCCACGAGCGAGAGGCGCGTTGTCAGCCATCGACGCGAGGCGCCCGAAGGCAAGACGCGCGCCCGAGCCGCGTGGGATTGCCCCTGCGCGATGGCGCAGATCACGGTGGAAACGGAAACCGAGGAGAACTACAACGGAGAGGTCGCCGCCGTGAGCGCCTACGCTAGCGCCGACAGCAGCCGATCGTAGGAAAACCCGTGCGCGCCTTCAGCTTCGCGAGAGGCACGGCGCGGAAGCGCTGAGGTGCGTCGCGCTGCGCCACCGCAACATGGGACGTCCAAGCCGAACGGCGTTGCATCGACCAACTCCAACCAGGAGGCGCGTGGGAAAATGTCTGGACTGCGCGGCCGAATATCGATGCGAGCATTGCGCGAGGCCGCGGCAACCGCCGCAGCCATCTACAGCCGGAGCTAGGCAGCCCACCAAGTTTAACGAAAGTGGCCTGGTGGATGGAGTTGCCAGGTACTGTGCGCCACGGACAGGCAATGCCGTGACGGCTCGAGCAGGGCTTGATCAGGCAGTTCCAGCCACTGGGAGAGCTTCTCACCGACGGCTCAGGTTTCGCATCTGGGCGCTTCGCCCAGATTCTGGTGCAGAAAACATCGGCGTCGTGATCGCAGCGGACGAGGCGCTCTCGAGCCTGGGAGTTGTGGAGCGACGATATCAAGTCGTTCGAGAGGTGGTCGAGCTCTGTTGCGCGGATGCTACCTACCGCGGCGCTAACGCGATCATCGATGAGGGCCCGATCATCGAGGCCTGCATCTACGTGCCACGCCTAGTCAACTGCTTGGCTTTCACAAAGGGGCATTCGCCATCTTGGCGGGCTCTTGGCATGGGCCTTGTCGCGGCCATGACGCGTTCCAGCGACTCGTTCTCGCGGGCCACGCCCTACCAGTTGATGGATGGCGAGGACTTCAAGAACGGGTTATAAAATGGAGACCCAGGGCAGCTAACGACTTTATGAAGGCGAACGCGTCGGCCAAGCCACGGCGTGCTCTATTACGTCTACACTGGCCCCCAGGCGCGACCCCTCGATCGGCTGGCGGCGCCGCAACTGGCGCGACGGGGGGGCCAGCGAACTCATGGAGAACGAGTGGAAGGGCCGAGCTGTCGCGGTCTTCGCGGAGATGCGTCAAGATTAGAGCGGGCCCCAGATCTACTGGGTTGCGCGCGGCGAGCAGCTGCTACGCTGCACGCGGGAACGCGCGCGGCCACGCGGGCGCGATCTATTCGAACCTCACCCGAGCGAAGAGCGTGCTGGGAGCTATGCGAAGGACCGTCGTGACGCAGCCTCACAGCGTGAGTTCGCAGCAGACGCCGTTCGGCTCCCTGTGCGATTCGGACATGGGCGACGCTGACGGGGACGGCGAGCCACCGCCGAAGCGACCGCCAGGAACACCTGCGGCCTCGCCGGAGACTGGCAGCGACGGCCGCGCCACGGCCCCCGCGATTTCGGCAGCGCCCTCATCTGCTGCAGCGGCGGCGAGGGCATCCAGCGTGGAGCCGCCGACGACCGCAGTCGCAAGCGCGGTTAGCGCGGCAGCGGCGGCGCCGACGGCCAATCCCGACGCGGTCATGACGACGCCAGCAGCAGCCCACATACTAGCGCGGGAAAGCCGATCCGGAGATGATGCCGAGGACGCTTCCGACCAAAAAGGAGGACAGACGCTTCCGACTGAAAAGGGGGCCCGGCGGGCGCGATCAGCGGCGACGGCCATCGGGCGAGCCGCCTCTGCCGACGCCGGCCCCCGCTGCCAGCAACCAGCCGGCCCCGGCGCCGACGTCGCCGGCGCCCCCACCTCGAGCTCGTCGCGCCAGTCGAACGCGGCCCGATCGAGCGGAAACGGCGATTTTTCGACGCCCGGGTGGCGGAGTGCATCTAGGGCCCTAGTTATCACCGCCAGTAGAAGAAAGTGGGGGCGACGAGCTGGCCAGACTGCAGCTCGCGCGGGGCGACGAGGGCCCGCCCTTCGGATGGGAGTTCGACGGGCGCGCGGCCCATGCCAGCGACATTTGCGCCGATGTCAGCGCGAAGAACGCGGCGCTTCATGAGCGCGCGGCCGTGCTGCAAGCGAAGCGGCAAGAGTTGGCGGAGTTCTTCGGCCGCGACGTCTGGGAGTTCCAAGGGCCGATCGGGGGGGCCCGAGCAGGATATTCAAGGCGAGCTCCAGCGGAGCAAGAGCGGCGACGGCGCGCCGAGGGCAGAGGCAAGACTGTCATTGCAAGGGCTCAAGGGCCAGGGCGCTTATGAAGGGGAAGTACCTACAGCGTCACCTGCGGCGTCCAGGTAGGGGCGCCAGTCATTGTTTCAGGTGGCAGTTGCGAATGGCAGGGGGCTCTGGGCGGCAGACGCGGCCGCGGCCTTCTTGCGAGGGCGAGCCCAAGGGCGAGCGCATGGGAAAGGACCCGGATTCATAGATGAAGTTCAATGAGCCCATGCGCGGCCAGTCAGCGCGCCGAGGCGTTGGTGGTAGCGGCCAGTGAATGGCTTGAAGACCGGCGGCTTCATGCGGCGCCCCCTGGGCCCCTGCGTCTTTGCGATCTTCGATTAGGGCGGCAACTGCGACGGTCCGTTTTATTCTGCGCGGGCGAAATGTCCCTGGGGGTCCGTCGCCCAGGCTACTATTGCGCCGGAGTCAGCGCCCAGATCCAGAAGAGTCTCGAGTTCAGGACGCGGATCGAGGGCGACAATATGGCGCACTGCGAACCGGATCTCGACCTGATTCCGCACAGGAGCAACAATCGCTCCAACGACAAAGACCGAAGTCAAGGTGCACGCGTGCGCTCGCGTCCTCAAGCCTAGCGCGGTTGATCAGAAGGGCGGTGACAATGCTCGGGAAGCTAGCGTTGAAGGAGAAACGGCAGCAGGCTACGAGGCCTACTCGGAGCATTACAATGGCCAAACTCACAAGCATGCCCACATCACCAGCCTCAGTCAGCATTCATCAAGAGCAGTTACCCGTAGCGACCGCGAGTTCGGTGAAGGAAGTCAAGGAGGCGCTGCGTTTCTTCGAGCAGAGTTCAGACGCTGGCCCCAGGAGGTCGGATTGCCCAGCGAGATACTGCTAGCGGCGATGACAGATGCAGCCTGGGCAGTATGACATGACGGAGCAAGTCAAGGAGGCCGCGCGATGCTGGGCCCGTCGCGAGAAGGTGCTGCAAGGAGAAGATTCAACTTCAGCCTAGCCGACCGGACGTCGTTGAAATTGGCGGGTTTGACTAGATCCTCGCTGCGCGCAGAGTCCCACGCAGCCGAAGCAGGCGCGGGCGCCCTGGAGTTTGCCGGGCGTTTCTGGGCAGCCTTTATCTACGGCAGCGCGGGCGCGATACAGGTCCACAGCGCGCGGTGCGCCAGGAGTTCGGCGATTGTAATCGACGCAAAGGAATTCTACGACATGCTCAGAAGGAGAGCATCACCAGCTTCCAGGGCAAGAGGGCTGGCATCGAGGCACTGGTCCTGCGCGAATTGACGGGGGCCACCAATGCCCAGTGGTGGTGGGTATCATCGGAGTGGCGTGGACTGCCTGGCCAAGATCGCAGTTCGCCAGCCCTTGGCAGATTGACTTCGAGCGGGGCGCCTACACCTTCGCCGCGACCCAACATGCACGGCGGCCTAGGAGAACGCCAAGGAGGAGCGACTTGATATCGTCGACCAATCGAGAGCAGCGACATCATCGGCGACTTGGAAGGCAAGGTCGCCTCTGGTGCAGTTGGCAGCGCTTGCGACATATTGCTGCAGGCGCGCGGCCGGCAACGCCGCGGCCGACTTGATCCACCAGTGCAGATGCGAGTGCCAGTTCTACTACGACGACAAGACTGGCGGATGGATCTCGGGTGGAGTTCGAGGGTCATTACTGTTCATGACGGTAGACATGATTGTCGCCCTATCGTTCGCTTGCTACCTGCTGCAGGTGGAGATTTCAACTTGAGAGCTCAACATCAATAATATCGAGCCAGACATCGAGGCAGTTCCCAAATTTGACGTCGAGACGGACACGCAGCACGCGTCCCATGAGAGAGCTGCCTGTTCCAGCGAGATTTACCACTGGACGGTAGGATCGCCGAGCATGGTGACCTACGGGCTCTTCGGTGACCAGTCGAGGTTCGCACATCAGACCCAGGGCTTCAAGCGGGCCAGAGAGGTCACGACGAGTGGAGATTGCGAGACAAGGAAGGTCCATGAGGCTGATCTCGGTTACGTAGACATCCCCGCGCGAATTCAACCTAAAGCTTGCTTGATTTTCATAGCTCATGATGTTCTCGATAAGTTACACTGTTCCTTCTCCTTGCACGGGTGTGAAATCTACGCTATACGTGTGTTTGCACATCGCGCGTTGTTTGCGCGAGGATTGTGTATGGAGAGAGGTTACGTTGCCGTGCTGTCCGAAACCTTACGGGGCCCCAGATTGACCGCGAACGAGGTGTAGAAGTGATGGTGGCAATTCTTTCCTATATTGCTGTTATCCAAATCAGTCAGAAACTTCGAGGGTTTTGGCAACTTCGTAGGAGGAGAACGCAAGGTAGGAGTGAGGAACGGTGGGGATGAGGAGAAGCGAGAAGAAAATGGGAGGAGGAACGATGAATGAAGAGCGAGGGGTAGGTGAAGGAGAATGGGCGGGGAGGAGCAGGGGGAGGAGACGGGGGGGGGAGGGTAAGGATGAAGAGCAGGAGGAAGAATATGAAAAGGAGGTGGAGGAGGAGGAGGAGGAGGAGGAGGAGGAGGAGGGGGAGGGGGAGGGGGAGGGTAAGGGAGTGAGGGGGCGGCGAGAAGCGAAGCGGAAGCGCAGCGCGCAAGGAGCGAGCGAACGCGGAGCGACGGCACCTGCAGGGGCGTCGCCCCACCGGGCCGTCCCCCTTCGACCAGCCCGCTTGGGCCCCGCGCTTCGGGGCTTCGGGGGCTTTTTCGGCGACGACGCCGCCGACGACGGCGACGCCGACGCCGCCGACGCCGACGCCGATTTCGCCGCCGCCGCCGCTGACGACGACGACGACGACGACGACGACGACGACGACGACGACGACGACGACGACGACGACGACGACGACGACGACGACGACGACGACGACGACTTCGGCGACGACGACGACGGAGGACGACTACGACGACGGAAGACGATGACGACGATGACGACGACGACGACGACGACGACGACGACGACGACGACGACGAC